>QLTV01001839.1:2566299-2585633 GCA_003457575.1 Thermophis baileyi
TGGTGCCACGCCCCCTTTGTCATGTCACCTCATCCCGTGCGGGGATGGGGCGGGGGTCGCGGTGGCGGGGGGGTCACAGCGGCGGGGGGGTTGCGGGGGGGTCGCGGCATTAGAAAGGTTGAGAACCACTGCACTAGAACATCCCAGGGATTAATAGACTGAGATTTTTAAAAATCCACAAAGAAGACAGTGGCAAATCATTTCTGTATCGTTGCCAGGAAAAGTACACAGACATATCCATGCAGTTACTATCACTGAGCTAGACAAGAGGGGCCTTTTGTCTTTTTATAAGAAGTAATCCTTGGGTTCTAATGGCAATTGGGATGCAGTAATAAAGTACAAAATCATGTGACTGTATTGCTTAGTGATGGCAATCCTGGTGGCCACCATTGCTCTCATAACCCCAGGATGCATGGATCGTTAAACAGGAAGAGGCAGGAGTTCCAGGTAAGGAATGTGGAGGAGAGGCACAGGAGGTGTTGGATAGATTGGCAGAGGCTGTGGAAGGGCAGGAGGGGTCCTTTGGACCCGTGTGCACTACAGAGGATGGGCAGGCAGATGGTGCTATGGAATACATGTAGTGGGCTCCTTGGGAGGAAAAGTGGTGAAGTAACTTAGTGGGATGACTTTCCCTGCTGGCTTCTCCATTGACTTTGCTTGTAGGAAGCCAACATGGAAGGTTGCAAATGGCCATCACATTGCATGGATTGCTGCAACTTCGTAGTCGCAAGCTGGGCACCCAAACACCTGGATCACGATCAGGTGACCACAATGATGCTGTGACTGCCAGCAGCCCAATGAATTTTCTGATATTGCCTTATCAGGTGTGTGTGTGTATTGTGTGTGGAGGGATATATAGTAAGATGGCAGCTGCAACCACACTTTTGAAGCACCACCCAACTTTTATGTGTGTGTTGTAAAGGAATGACAATCTGACATTGGGAACAGGAAAGGAATAAGTGAGCCTTTAAAGGGTGGGATTTGGAGAAAAGATTACTCAATCCTGGGGAAAAGATACACGTGTCAACTCGCAAAGCATCCCTGTCCTGCTCTCGAGTTGCCATAGGCAAGGGAGATGGGAAAACAAACTTTGCAGCTGCAGCGAGTGAACACTTCAGTCAAAATAAAAAGCCCATTCCAGCCTTCTCTCTGTCAAGGTCATCTCCACGGTTACCCACAGTGGCCGGAGGGGAGTGATCTCTACAACCCACAAAATTGCTTTGTTGGAGAATGTGACTGATGACACACCTTGACAGGAGGGGGAAAACAGGGTCAGAGCCGGGACGTAAATTACGTGGGGTCAGAGTTAGCTTCACTTGGAATGTGCTGACATGAAGCTCCTAATAAATATCTGGATTTCTTTTGAAGCTTGGCTCGAGGCTCATGATTTAATTAGGGCATCGGTCGGAACCCTGACAACACATAAGAATAAAACTCAAAAGAACCTCATTTTGATTTTGTTTAGTATAAGAATAAGATGGGGCAGAGAGAAATTTGGACAGACTTTCAAGATTGTGTTATTCTACCATACTACAATAGAGAGTATTTCTGCAACCCTCTGTTGCATCTGTTTCCTGGCTAAGCCTACTTTGAAGATCTGATGGTTGTGTGGAAAAGGAGCAGGCTTCTATTTCCTTCCATCTTGACTTTTTTGACACATTGCCCCATGCTCTGTGGATGCCCCTGGCTGACATGCATTCTTACATCAATCGTTGTTCATCACATAATTGTTCCTATGACTGGGCTGTGAGGCATATTTATTATTACTGCGTTTCATCTATCAGAAATGTGAAAACTCTGCTTTAAATTTCCTAAGGAAGAAAACATTTATACCATTGCCAAATATATCTCCTATCTGCCAGGAAGCTAGGAAGAAACCTTTAATGAGAGGAATTTTAATGGGAAAATGTTTCTTCTTAAGTTTCCATTTTCAAATGTCAGAAGATTCCGATGTTTCCATATATTTCTGAATTCAGCCCTAGACAAACAATTGGCTCCCAACAGTACCATTTAAATCCCAATTTAAGCACATCTGTTGGGGAAAGTAGAGGAATCTTTATGGAAATCAAAATTTTATCTGAAAAAAAATGGACCCTTTTCTTTCCTTAGATTTTTATCTCGTCTGTAATTACAAAGTGGTGATCAGCTAGATCAGGAATATTTTGGAGAGTCTAACCTAAACAGATTCCATATACTAGAGTCAAGAAATGACTTCTGGTGAAGAATACAACACATTTGGCAAGAATTTTGCACTTTTGGCAAGAAACTGGAGTATTTCTCCAAAACGTTCAGAGAATTGCCTCTTTGGATAGTATGGAGTTATGACAACAGAAAGCAGTACACATACACACACATTCTGGCTGGGCCACTTAGGCTTGTGACAATGGGAATTTTGTACAATTTAGGGTTACTTCCATTACTGGATATTTCTTTAATAGGCTCAGAAGATTAGAAGATCTTCTGAAAGACATCCGGGAGATACTTGGGTATGATGGGGAAAGAGTAATGTTGGTGTTGTACAAGTAGAACAGTGAGATATACACTTATTCTTATGTTTGTGATAACAACTGCTGGTTTGTTTTAAACAGTCGTTTAAGATTCCACACTGTCTTAAGTGCCTTGGCAGAAATATTGTGTACAGATGCATTAACAATAATAAAACAATGTCCAAACGAATGAGCTAGGCAAGAGCAAACTTTAGTTGAAATGTGAGTTTGTGGCAGGAAGACACATTTTATGTAGTAAACAGAAAACAATGCTAAAAAAAATATTTATGAGCTGTCATGCATTCTAAGCTATAATATAAAAGTCAGAACAGAATATTGGGGAGTCTAGCCTGAGGAAGGAATATATTTTTATATATTCTTTTTAAAAACAATTTGTTGTGACTCATTTTGTACATTGCTTATCATGCTATCGTTTTTTCATAATAAATGTGGTAGAACATGACACCCAGAACACAGACTTTCCCAGCCATGAGATTTGATGTTGCAGCAGAAAGTGACAATGAAATCATTATACATATTATTTACTGTTGTACTGTATATAGTCTAAAAGAAAGCAATAATAACCTTGCTGTGTGTCATTAATTCACAGGGTTTAACGCAGAGATTTCTTGTAATGGCTCTGAACAACTGATCAGATTAGCTTTTAAAAAACAATTCTGAAGTCTTATTGGACTCATTTTTTTAAAGATATAATCACAATGTTTCATAGCACATCAGAATAATGCTTGCGGACAATGATATTATGCAAATGTTGAATTTAAATGGTGCACCCAAGATCTTTCAGAAAAGCTACATTGCCTTGAAATAACTACGTAACAATGGTTTGTTGGGGTAGGAAGTAGGTCTATGAGATATCAAATGGGTTCATCTTAATAGGAGAACTGGTTTGTGGGCTGCATTTTAAGCTGTGGTGCTTAATTGCAATCGTTGGGACATTCTTGATTGTGAAGCAACTTTCCTGGAAAGATTTTAATGAAACATACAGTATATTTTCCTATTTCACATACCCACTATTTCCATTTATTAGCCGATCCTACTGATTCATAGAAGTGTCATTTAAAAATTCCCAATAAACTGACAGAGGTTCACAATAGAATACACAAATGATATGAGCTTATTACATAACTGCTTTGAATAATAAGGTACTATTTTTTAAAAAGCTGTGGATTTTCCTCACTGACTCGCTTACCATTTTGTGGGTCTCAGCAAAGCGTTCAAAAGAAGTGCTTGACAAGCAAAGGACTTTTCCTTGAGGGATTGAAGCAGAGAAGCAAAAGTGACCTTGAGAAAGATGCACAGCTGCTCTAACCGCTTTTGTTGGCTTTCTGCACATGTGAACACACACCCAGCAAATAGAATTCATCAACAGTGGCCACCAGAGAGGCAAAAAGGCTGTGCATACATATGGATAACTCGGGACAGCATTCCAACCATTTGCAGAAAACCTCCAGGAGCACAACTTATTTCAAGCTTCAAGGAGAGCTGCTTTGCTCATGCTAACATGCTTTTCAAAGTACCTCCTTTGGACAGCTCTACATAGCTTTTCTGTTTTAGTCACAGGGTTAAAATACTGCACAAACATATAAGAAATAATACAAATATAATTTGAATTTTTCTAAGGATATTTACCCATGTAGTATGGCTGCATTAGTACTATTATCCTTCTCATATTTTCTACTACCTTCTCCTATTGATACCTTATGATTCTATTACATTGTTATTTGTATGTACAGTGAGAGTTTATGCACCGGAGACAAATTCCTTGTGTGTCCACTCACACTTGGCCAATAAAGTATAAAGTATATAGAACCTTTCAAATGGTGGTTGCAGCTTCTGAACTGTTTCCAAGAACAGGTCCATTTTTTAACATCTCTAATCAACCTTCAGTTATCAAAGATCATGGATGAGGATAGCTACTGTAGATTCCTTTTCTTTAGAAACAACTGTGGTGTGGTCATGAAATTGATCCCAGGCTACATTTCTACTTGTTCTCCCAAGAAGAGTTGGATCCAAGCTCAACCTTAGAGAATAAACTCTGTTTGACCAGAAAAAAAGTGATTCCCATCAAGGAGAGATGAACACATTTTCCCCAAAATCAAGTGGACCACCATATATCATTCACTTCAGTTCATATAAAATCAGTTTCCATTTAATAGCTATCATATAGGCTAATGCTTTTGATTTCTAGATTTGTTGGGGAGAAATGAAGTCAAATGTATGCCTGATAGCCCATGAGGAATATTCCTTGGTATTTAAATATATCCATATTAAAAGAAAGACAAAGGTGACCAACAATGCATATCTCACTGTGTTGAAAGTAGAAAGGCACATGTTAAAGCTCTGATATCTTTAAATAAAGATATCTCAAAAACATTTTGAGAAAAACACTAGTTAAGAGTGTAAAGGTTTGCAGCTATTTAAAGTAGGCAACCTTGAGCAGAAATGGAGAGTTGAGAAATCTTGTATAACAATTCCCCATCACCTTCTGTTTAAAGACTACCACAGCAGATGAAACTTTGAGATGACCAACTCTTTGCAGTGGCTCAGAAGAATAGGATGGTCAATTGTTATCGTATGCCATTAAGGAATCAAAAGGAATAAATAGCCATTTGCTGATGCAAGCTTTCCACCAAAAACACAGCCTGAAAGTCAACTGGAAAGATCCCAGAAAAATGAGTAGATTCTTGCCAAGTCTGCTTAGAAACTCAAAATAAATTTATTGAGGTAATGCAAGATTTCTGATCAGGAACATGATGTTTCATCCAAACTCAGAAAGAAGGAAGTGTTGACTACCTGTACAGCCCAATCCATAACTGTGAATTATTGCACATGTGTCACTCTCTGAATTGAGCAATCATGACTGATTCATTAGATTCTTTGTGGTACTGGCTATTTTAATGAATATTTTAGGAACATTTTTGAAAAATTTAAGATTTGGGTGGTTTTCTTTTCTTTTCTTTTCTTCTTTTCTTTTCTTTTCTTTTCTTTTTCTTTTCTTCTTTTCTTTTATTTTCTTTTCTTTCCCTTATGGAAGTCAGCAACAAATCACAAAAAGCAATACTCAAAAGCAGTGTTGTTGTTTTTCCTTCATTCACTATAGTGAACAATTATTTTATATTATGTATTGGTTAAAACATCCACACAAATATACTGTATGACACACCAACCAATGATTTCTTCAACTTACTTATATTCACTGACTCTGCCATTGGCTTAAACTAAACTCAGTTTAAATTAAATTCATTAAACACCTAATGTAAAACTGTCCATTATACCATCATAAAACACTGCAACTATTTTAACAATATTACCACGATTTGTTTATACTGAAGTTGCTGAATGATTTAATAACCCACCAGGCAGAACATCTTGAGTGGGAATCTGTTGTTTTCTCTTTTAGTAGACAAAACTAGAGTAGCATTAGAAAAATACAATTCTTCCTTTAGATCAGGGGTCCCCAACCCCAAGTCTGCACTGGGCTGTGGCATGCCAGAAACGGGGCCGCACAAACAAGCGAAGCCCCATCCACAGGATGCAGGTAGCATTCGAAACCACGCCCCCTCAGGTCCACGGAAAAACCTCTCTCCACGGAACCGGTTCCTGGTGTCCAAAAGGTTAGGGGCCGCTGCTTTAGATTATCTATTCCCTTTGATCACTGAAAACATCTTCCTTTCCTGGCAAAACCAAAAATCAAACAAATCTGAAAACACAAATCATCCCATGTGTGCCTGGCACACTTTGTTATATGAAATAGAGCTCAATGAAGTCATATTTTAAAAAGAATCTCTCATTTAGTGAAACACAGTAAGAAATTATATTAAAACAGAATTATCAAATCTGGACAGAAACAAACACTCCATTGGCTCTCCCCTGGTGCTCTGCTGGAATTTTGCAGCCCAGATTTTATAGCCCTAATTGGGATAGCTGTTGTGCAGTAATGTAATTGTAGCGCAGATTATATTGAACTTCGTATTAATCCCTTACAGATCACTGGGGTTTTTTTTTTATGCTCATGAGTCTGTTTTTCAGCTTTCAGTCTCCTGCACTATGCATCATCATCATCAACAATATCCTTTATAGGGTTATAATTAGAGTTAGGCAACCAAATGTCCAGATGTTTTTGCTCTTCAATTCTCTAAGTATCAGCTCCTAGCCAACACAGTTGTGGATGTTGTAGTCTAACCTTTTTGAGGCTGATAAATTATTGTGATTTTATTATTCGAATATAATATAGATTAAAAACAATTCCAGTGTGGTTCCTGGTGGGAACTAATTTAGTACTTCACTGCAGCAGATGTGTGGTGGATCCTGAGTAGGTTGAAAGATAATCAGAATACAATCTGGTTGCTGTTTGTCCTTCTGTAGAGGAATAGATCCATGATGGGGGTGGGAGTGGGTTACACTAACTTTCTAAATTATGTGAAATAATAAAGAGATCTCTTCCCTCATTCAAATGGTAATGGTTTTTTCATGAAATGGAAAACATAAATATGTGTTATGTATGTATTTGGGTAGATATATACTTTCTCTTGAGAGCAGGCAACAGAATTTCATTTTTAATGTGGGCCGATGTGCTCGCAGTAAAAAAAAATGACAATAAAGTTATCTCATCTCATCTCATCTTACGTGTAATGAGGAAAATGGTATTGACAAAGACAAGGTAAGCTCAGGTGGCATGGTGTGACTCCTGCCTGACATATTTCAGTATTCATGGATTACATGCCAACAAGCCATGTTGACTGTGACCACATAGATATATTTTCTTCACAGTGATCTGCCCCTAACCAGGTCCTTCAGCTCCTCCAATGGTGCACTCATCACTATTCTAAATGAATATCTACCTTGGTCACCTTTTCTTCATTTTCCTTCCACCTTTCCCAGCATTAGAGCTTTCTCCAGAGAGCTGGGTCTTTGCATAATGTGTCCAAAGCAGTATAATCTCAGCCTGGTCATTTGTACCTTGAGTGAGAACTCTCTCTGAGTTGATTTATTAATGAGCCATTTGTTTGTTTTCCAGGTTGGAACACAAAAGTTCGTTCAGTGCTATTCCCCTCTTGCTTCAGTGAGTAGGTAAATGGTTAAATGTTGCTTTCCTTTCCTGGTACTCCCTATAATAAAATGGGCAAATGCTTGAAGACTTCTTTTTCAAAGGTTATTTGAGGATTCAAATATATATACCCGTGATGGCGAACCTATGGCACACATGCCACAGGTGGCACGCAGAGCCATATCTGAGGGCACGTGAGGCATTGCCCTATGTCAGCTCCAGTGCGCATGCGCGTGCTGGCCAGCTGATTTTCGGCCTTGGGGCAGGCTGTTTTCGCCCTCCCCAGGCTTCAGGAGGCTTCCCTGAAGCCTCTGGAGTGCGAAAAACGGCCCAACGGGCAAACCGGAAGTTCGGAACGAAGTCTGTTTTCCGAACTTCTGGTTTGCCCGTTGGGCCATTTTTCGCACTCCGGAGGCTTCAGGGAAGCCTCCTGAAGCCTCTGGAGGGTTAAAAATGGCCCAATGGGGGGGGCACATGCACGGGGATGTGCGCATGCGCAGTGCAGTGCACGTGGGGGGTTGTGTGCTGGCACACACACGCGCTAGCGTGCGCACACTCCCATTTTTGGCACGCAAGAAGAAAAAGGTTTGCCATCACTGGTATATACCAAAAGATTCATTGATCTCACAATCTGCAGGCTTCTGCATGTCTGCTCTGGGAAGATGTTTTGATGATTGTGAAGATCCATTCAGGCTGACTTCTAGAATCCACTTATATTGTGATTATTTTATATTCTATACAGAGCTTGTTTTTACTTGGTAAACAGTTACAATAACTATGTAAAACAAAGAACAAATACACTAGGTCTCTCTCTAGTTCTGCAATCTGCTCATAATCATAGGATTAATTCTTGCTGTAATTTTAGTGGAAGAGATATATATATTTTATTTTTATTTTGTTGAGAGACCAATGCTTTTAACTCAAGGATCAAGTAGCAGAAAACATTTAGGAAGAAAATCCTCCCTCAGCACTTTGACCACAATTTGGATGTCAAATTGAAACTCATAATGACCTTTCAAATATTATGGTTTATGGCCTTCTTTGTAAATGATGTACCCTTTTCAAGGGTAGGATGTTTTGTCCAGTAATACTTTTTATCATAAATCACAGTTGTTTGCAGTCCAGTGAGTAGCAAAAGATATATAAGCTCTAATCTTCAAAACAGCTTAAAAACAAATGTTATTAATTATGCAAAACCAGACGAGAGGTTTCATTCTTGATTATGCTCAAGGCCTATAGTCTTGTAGCACAGGTCTGAGGCCTGTGGTCAAAAGAGCAGGGGGTCTAGGACAACTAGGCACCTTAACATGGCCAACTTGGCACGGCCAACTCACCATGGCCAATTTGCCACAGCCAACTTGCTGTGGGACAATTTGCTGTGGGACAACTTGCTGCAGAAGAGTTGCACTAATATCAAAGAAATGATGGAATAGAATCATTAAGGAAAGGATGCAAAAGGAGGGACAAAATGAAATGTGAATGACAAAAATTAAAATAATGTTTTAATTACTTTAAACACTTAAATTGAATTGTTGATTTCTCCTGCAGCAAGTTGTCCTATGGTGAGTTGGCCATGGAGAATTGGCCATGGCAAGTTGGCCCATTTCGAATCAGTTGGTTTTTCTGATCTCCACTTCTGCTTTGCCTTTGTTTAGAAGCAAAGTAGTTGAGCCAATGGCAGGCAAAGCCCCTCTGGCTCTCTTAATCCACTGTGACATAAGGTAAACTCAGTTATAGGTGATAGAAAGAAAGAAGGATATATGCTAATTTCTTAAAGCAGACTATCTGTTTAAGCCAGGCTTCATCATTTTTGTCTATGGCTGGAACTGGCAGTGATTTTTCATGTCAGCTAATTCCAATTCATGCCAGTTTGCAGTAAGTTGTTCATATCTGTAGGAGCAAAGGAGCTGAATCTAAACTTTCCCAACCAGGCCTAAATAATGGATCTGAGGTAGTTTTCGTATTGCATATAAAACTGGGACACCCTTTTTCTGATTGTCTGATGTATTGTTGATTGCATTTCTGTATTCTTTTCAATGGAAGTGGCCATTCCATCTCCCCGTAATTACAATATAGATATTTGACATGTTTGCATAATGGAAGAGAAGCCAAATTAGACTGTCATCCTCTTCCCACTCCTTCTCTTCCATTCATGTCTTTTCATTGGTGCCTAGAGCTCGTACACAAGCTTTCTGGAAAATAAAGGTCCCAGATTTTGAGGATATCTTTAAATAGTTATGAGGTAGGCTTATACATAGGCTCCAAGGTCAGCATGCAATTGGGGCCAGTGTCTGCACCTTCTTCCAAATGATTACTGCCCCAGGATTTGTAACATCTGTGTTACGCTTTTACTCCTTTCTGCATCTGGATCACTGAAATGCTTAAGAAAGCTTTGCAGGTGGTAGGATTTGTGTAACACAGCAGAAGTTGGAAATGCTTGTGGAACTTCAGCATTGGGGCTTATGGATCGTCTATGGTGTTACGTACATGTCCTTGGCAACAGAAGTAAAACTCTCTCAAGAAATACTGAACTTTAAACATATGTTTTCATAATTAGTCACCATTTCTAGAGGAAGGAATAAGTTCTAAATCAAGACGTTTTTATCTTGGAATGCTTCAAAGCTACCTATGTTCATTTCCTTTAAGTCTTGCCACTGGTTTTTGAAGATAAAATCCATTTTAAAACCCTGCAAGCCACATTAGAAAGTGATATATCATAGATTGGTTCACCTCACAGCTGTTTAAGGCTTTTTCTTTCCTTTGCTGCCCTTGTCTGCTTCCAGCTCTATTTTTCCAGCTGTAAGTATCTACTATCCCCTCTTATTCCTTCTCTCTAGATGTATGCCATTTATGATAACATTATCTGTCTTTGGGGTGTTTTCAATGGAACAACTTCTTTGCTACCAATCAAAAGTCATTCTGGTACTATTCTGCTGTTCTTCCTTAACAGATGTTATGGTAAGAAATATGATGGAAGAAGCAGAGGGTAAGCATGGGAAGATACAGATGAAAGATATCAATCTCTGAACTGCTGTAAAGGTGCTGAAAATAAGACCGAAGCATTACATAATGGAAGACTTTTCTGGATGTATTTTTCATCAGATGTAGGAAGCCTCTTTCCAGATGTTCCTTCACCCAAACCAAATCTCTGGAGCAACGTATTTAGATTTCTTTATGCCCCTGGTTGATTTGGCATCTTACACCAAAAATAACAACAGCAACAAGGTCAAAATAAATCACACTGCTAGAATAGTTTCCTATAGCAACGGTATATGCTTAAGAATCGGTATATGCTGCTTCAAATCAATGTATAAAAGTCTGGTATATGGAGACTTTTTAATCTGCTTTTTTGTTTTGTTTTTGCATAACTATCTTTAGAGCTGCCTTCCTAATAAAGGCAACTGGGGGAAAATCCATGCAGGTAATTTATGGATACAATTCCCTTTAAAAAAAAAAAGATGAACTGGAAGTACACACACACACACACACATACACATTGCATTGACTATATTTTTTCATGAGATGGATTATGTACATTGCCATTAAAAAGTTCCCAAAAGAATTCTGTAAATAATTTTGCTTGTAAAAATAGTTTCTGGTATAAGATAATGGTCTTCAAAAGTGGTTGCAGTTTAATGGATCTTCTTATTGAACAACCAAAATTATGTCCCAGAATCTTTGATAGCTAAGAGCTGTGTTACCCTCTGGTTCATCTTGGTAATTAAACTTTTCATTCACAACCTACCAATACTATAAGGTAGACCAGATTAAGAAACCGATACCATATTACTATTTTTAGTGGAACAGCTGCAGTAACAGAATCTTGCAAATCTTAATGTGCTTGATTACTATCTTCAAATATCTGAAGAACTGAAATTTAGACGACAGGGAAGAATTGTTCAGAGTTCTTCCTCGTGCTGAAAGAAGTGAGTTTAAATTATAAAGAAATCCATTTGGATTGAGGCCCAGTTCAGTGTAATGATTAAAGGTATCGGACAGAAAACCAGGAGATTTGTGAGATCTAGTCCTGTCTTAAGTTCAAAACCATGAGGGTGACTTTGGACCAGTTATTCTCTCCCAGTTTTAGGAAGAAGGCACTGGCCAAAAATGTTGCCAGAAAAACTAGATAGACTTTTCAAGGCCATCACCAGGAGTCGAGACTAAAACTCAAAGGTACACACATGCACACACAAAAAGATTGGACATCTGAAAAAGTGGAAGAAACTTTCTCAGGAACTAGTAGATTCTCCTTAACTGAAATTTTTTTAATGGCTAGAAAAGTTTTAAGAGAGGTCTCTCACACTGGGCAGAGAGTTGCTCTCCAAGGTCACTTATAACCATTATATTCAACTATTCTACAAATGAACAATGCTAACTTGTAATGCTTTGCTAATGTAAAGGTGACTTTAAGAATCTTTAAAGTTTAGCAATGACAGACAAGCTTTACTGCGTATGGGTTTCAACCAGCAAGATTGCAGATGGCAACCTAGGATACCCACCAAAAGTTGGAAAGTATTTAAAACATAATTCCTGAAAAGTCCTACTTACTCAGTCATTGTCATGTGAAACAGGTTTGTTTATCTGCCAAGAATATATGTGATATTCATATGTATTTGCTAGAAAGGTTGATGAATTGATTGATTAGGTGCCATCAAGTCACTGTGGACTCTTGCATTTTCTCCATGACAATCTGTCCCCAACCTGATCCTTCAGATCTTCCAACGTCTTATGTATTGCCACATTAATTGAGTCCATCTGCCTTGCTGCTGGTTGCCCTCTCCCTCTTTTTCCTTCCAGCTAGTAAAATAGTGTATTTTATTTATTTATTTTCTGTAGTTTATTTTCATTTGAGAAGATGACATACAGGAAGATACGCATATATTTTTTTCCACTGGAGTAGAGGAAGATATGCATATCATAAACTCTGCTCAATTTCTTGGAACTAGAATAGAATAGAATAGAATAACAGAGTTGGAAGGGACCTTGGAGGTCTTCTAGTCCAACCCCCTGCTTAGGCAGGAAACCCTACACCACTTCAGACAAATGGTTATCTAACATCTTCTTAAAAACTTCCAGTGTTGGAGCATTCACAATTTCTGGAGGCAAGTTGTTCCACTGATTAATTGTTCTAACTGTCAGGAAATTTCTCCTTAGTTCTAGATTGCTTCTCTCCTTGATTAGTTTCCACCCATTGCTTCTTGTCCTGCCTTCGGGTGCTTTGGAGAAGAGCTTCACTCCCTTCTAGTCCTTCCACTCCTTCTCTTCATTAGCCTGGACATCCCCACTTCCTGCAATGGTTCGTCCTGCAATTCAGCCTCCAGATCCCTCCTCGCCTTTCTTGCTCCTCTCTGCACACTTTCTAGACTCTCAACACCTTGTTTGTATCATGGTGACCAAAACTGGATGCAATATTCCAGGTGTGGTCTTACCAATATAAAACATGTACAGCATATAGTATAAAGCAGAATCCCTCTGTTAATGCAGCCTAGAACTGTGTTGGCTTTTTTGGCAGCTGCTGCACACTGCTGGCTCATATTTAAATGGTTGTCCACTAGGACTCCAAGATCCCTCTCACAGTTACTACTGTTTAGCAAGGTACCACATATACTGTACCTGTGCATGTTGTTTTTCTTGCCTATATTTAGAACCTTACTTTTTTCACCATTGAATTTCATTTTATTAGATAGAGCCCAATGTTCAAGTCTGTCAAGATCCTTCTGTATCTTGAGCCTATCTTCTGGAGTGTTGGCTATTCCTGCCAGCTTGGTGTCATCTGAAAATTTGATGAGTTCCCCATCTATCCCCTCGTCCAAGTCATTGATGAAGATGTTGAAGAGTATTGGGCCTAAAACAGAGCCTTGGGGTACTCCACTCCATACTTCCCTCCATGTAGATGCAGTTCCATTGAGGACTACACGTTGATTGCGGTTGGTCAGCCAGTTTCGAATCCATCTGATGGTGTTGCTGTCTAACCCACATTTTTCTACTTTATCTAGTAGTAGGTTATGGTCTACTTTATCAAATGCCTTACTGAAGTCCAAGTATATTATATCAACAGCATTCCTCTGGTCTACTAATTTTGTCACTTTGTCAAAGAATGCAATAAGATTAGTCTTGCATGATTTGTTTTTGACAAACCCATGCTGGCTTTTGGTTATTACTTTATTTGCTTCTAGGTGTTCACTGATTCATTGCTTGATTATGTTTCCCAGAATCTTCCCTGGTATTGAGGTCAGGTTGATAGGTCTGTAGTTTCCTGGATCTATTTTTTTTTCCTTTTTTGAAGATGGGAACTACATCAGCTCTTTTCCAGTCCTCTGGCAGTTCCCCGGTGCTCCAGGATCTTTGAAAGATATAGTTCAGTGGTTCTGAGATCTCGTCTGCCAGTTCCTTCAGAACCTTGGGGTGTAATCCATCTGGTCCTGGTGATTTGAACTCGTCTAGGGTAGACAGGTGTTCACTTACAATTTTCTTCCCTATTTTAACTTGTGTTCCTAATCTGTTTTTGTTGGTGCTGTTTTTGATAGGTTGTACTGTTTTTTCCCTTTCTGTAAATACAGATGCAAAAAAAATGTTAAGCAGCAGCAGCCCTGCCTTCTCCCTGCTGCTTGTCATCTTCTTGCCACTTTCCCCCAGCAATGGACCAATTGTTTCCATGACTTTTTTCTTGTTTTTAACATGTTGGAAGAAGCTTTTTTTGTTATTTTTTACTTTTGTCGCAAGCCTTTGTTCATTGTGAGCCTTAGCTTTCCTCACTTCATCTTTGCAGGCTCAGGCTATTTGCTGATATTCTGCCTTAGTTATTTCCCCCTCTTTCCACTTTTTACACTTGTCCTTTTTGTCTTTCAATTTGTCAGAGAGTTCTTTATGCAGTCATGCTGGTTTCTCTAAAATGTCTATATTGGCCTTTAACACTTTCTTTTGGATCAAGCAGAGTTTCCTTTAATTACATTGCACTGAGTGTATATTTTACAGTGGGTAGGCATAGACCATTAAGAATGGAAAATTCTGTCAATCTCATTTCACTAAATTCCTCATCTTGCCAACCAGAAGCAGTATTCAGGTAGTTATTTATGAATTCTCAGAAAAAACGTGGTATAAAAATGAATGTGACACTTTAAATACTATATTTGGTATGAAGGTTTCCTATTAAGCTCAACTTTCAGGCAATTTTCCCTTAAGGAAATGGATTTTTCTAAAGTTCTCTTTGTTAAAAAAAAACTGAGCAGGAACATGAACTTAGAACAAACATATTTAGCTTGCAAAGCTTAACTCCATCAGGCACCGCTTTTTCTCACAAATTCTTCTCAACTGTCATTTCTATGCTTCTAAATGCTCACAAAAGTTAGTGATAGGAAAATATAGGGTTGGAAAGGAGGATGCTACCCTCCCAAAGCCTTGAAAATGCACTAATTGGCAGGATCCTAAATGCTATGGATCTGCATTTATTCAAACTGTGCAAATTAAGTGATATGAAATCCATGATTAGTGAAGTGAAGGCACTCTGGACACCTTTTTAATTGGCAATATTTTAATTTTAATCTCACTTTTGTTCTTAATTGTTTTATCTTTGTTTTTTACTCATATTTTTATTTCACTTTTTATGTGTTTATTGTAAACCACCCAGAGTGACTTAGGTGAGATTGGGGAGGGGGGGTTGATGATAGAAAAGTGATAAATAAAATAAATAAAATTAAAATTAAAATCTTACACATTTTTTTTCTTCTGCCGGTTTTCATTCAGTTTGATGAATGAGAATTCACTTTTGAGAATTCTTTCAAAGGAGATGAGAATTTGGTGAAATTCTATGAGTAGAATTCTTATATGTATTTCTATGTGTGCATATATTTATTTTTATTTATTCGTTCATTTAATTTTTACACTGCCTGACTTCCAGTGGCTATATAGATACATGATCACATAAAATACATATCACAGATATGTGTATACTGTATATATATGTATATATGTGTGTGTATGCATGTGCATTTCTATATATACATATTCTTCTTTGCATTTAGTGATGAGATAGTTATGGAATGCATATGGATGTACAACAGGGGTGTCAAACTCGATTTCATTGAAGGCCGCATCAGGGTTGTGTTTGAACTTGGGGGGCTGGGGTGGGCTTGGCCAGGGTGGGCATGGCCAGCTCGACGTCACTCATGTCGGGGGCGCCTGTGGTGGCCTGAGCGCTCTGCCAGTGAAGATGGGCTCCCAAGCTCCATTTTTGGCTGCGACGGCCTCCTGCAACTCTCTGCCAGTGAAAACGGAGCTCAGGAGGGCCGCATGCAGCCCTCCTGAGCTCCATTTTTGCTGGCAGAGGCACTGCGGGCCGGTCCTTTGCTGTTTCCAGGGCAGCCCCACCAGATCTAAACACCCCGTGGGCCGGATCTGGCCCACCGGCCTTGAGTTTTACACCCCTGGTGTACAATGTATAATCTCGCACTGTAGAATTGTGTGTATGGTGGTCTTCAGCTTTGTGTGCTTTAGATATTTCAGTTTTTAAAAAAGGAAGAGATCAATAGGCACTCCCATGTACTTTTAGATGTGAGGAAATTTAAACAGCCAAGAAAGCAAATATAACTACATCAACAGACTCCTCTACCACCACTAGCAGAAGATTAAAAAAAATACCTCTTAGAGAAACTATGGGGGGTCTATTTGACCTAGCTCATTTTATTTTAATTAGGACAGATATGGGCATCCTTTTAGACACCGTGCTTGAACTTTTGTTAACACATAACTGGAATATTTTCATAGGTCATTGTTTTAATAGTGGCTATAAAATTCTGGGACATGTATTGCAACACTAACATACTTTTCTTTCTATATTACATCAGTGTCAGTAGGAACACCTAATCCTCTGTGATTTGATGGTGTCTTGAAATGTGGGATGTACTTCTTCCAGAAATGAAAGTATAGCAAGAAATTGTCCTTGAAAGAGTCAGGAAATCTGGATTTCCATTATCTTCTCTCTTATGGTATCCAAGATATTTTTGGATGCTCATTTAAAAAATAAAATAAAATCCTGGAAACTTTACTACCGTTTCATGCTAAAAATATACTATTCATCTAGAGTTAGCAGATACAATCTTGAAGATTCATAGCTTCAATGCTAGCCAGTAAAAACTCATTTCATTGTACTGTTTTATTTCACAGCTACCTAAATAAAATAAAATGCAGTAGGCGATGGAGCTAATTTGGTGCAGTGGTTAAGGCACCAGACTAGAAAAGAGATCTTGGGTCTCATTCTTTAGCTCCTTTTCAGAGTTGAGACTCAATTCATCAGCTTTCCATTTCACTATCAGCTACATCAAATACCACCATTATCCTGCAAGCTGAGAGCTCTCTAATATCAAGAAATAACCAATTGAAATAGTTTCACCTAAGATCCTGTCAGAAGGTTCACTGCCACTTAGACAAAGGATATGAAAGTAAAGGAGAGGGAAAAAAAGGAACGATACAGAAAACTGAGGAACCTGCCAGAAAAACTCAAGAAAAGAAATTACCATAATACTATTACTATGATATCAGAAAGTATATGAAATCTGGAGAGTCCCTTGAAGGACCACACTGTTGTGTTTATGCCAATTATTTCAGAAAATGTCTGGGTGAGAATGCAACCATGTGAGTTTCCCCAAATGTCTCAGTAGCTTTTGATATTATGAATTACAGAATAATATCAGATGATCTCAAAGACCAATCTTCCAGATCATTTCATAAGATTGGCCTTTGAGAACATTGCTCCACGGTGTTCCAAAGCTTCCTATCAAGCAGTTTCCAGAAGATAGCCTGGAAGGACTATTGTCTGACACCTAGATTGTAGGCTTACAGTGTCCCACAGGGTTGCATCTTGTTCCTTGTGGTGTTAACACAGTTATGTGAAAATACTATGAGAAGTATTTGAAACTTCTCTGGCATGTTGATAATTCTAGGACAAACTTGGCAACTTGAAGATGTGTGGACTTCAATTCCCCAGCCAACAAATCAATAATACTGAACTTATTCTTCATCATCTTCTTGTAGATTGGCTTGTCTGTTTGGAAATTCAATTTTAAGACCTCATAATATAAGAAAAGTAAGATTAGAGACCCACAAGTAGATGCAGAGTTGATTTCCTTTTTAAACATATTATGGCTGTACTTGTCTGGGTTTGAAAATTAAGCAGAATAGAGTGGTTAATATTTAGTGGTTAGTTAGTTAGTTAGTTAGTCATGTTTATGTAGTGTATATTGGAGGTGGTAACCCTTTGAAAGCTGTATGCAATGAAATTTCATTTTAATGCATGCCACTTAGTGTACATTCAAAGTGGCAATAAAGTTATTCTAAGTCTAAGTCTAATATTTAGTTGGGAAGATGTCTATGGAGATTCTCAATCGTCCAGGTCATGATTGTCCCAAAGGTGCTTTTCCAAAAAGCAACTGGACTTTCTTGGTTTTTTCCTTGAAAACATTTTTCTTCTTATCCAAGAAACTTCTTCAATTCTGGTTGGGAAATCACCAGGGAATACCAGTAAGTATCGACTAAACTGGGAAGTTTAAAAAAAAACCCAAAGAAAACAATGACAAACCAGTTCCATACTGTTCAGTAGTGTTGCCAGGAAAATGACATACTTATGTCCATGTAATTCCATAGAACTGAGTTTAACTTATGGTGCGTTCATTTTTTAGCTACTGAATGTTTCTACTAGTCAGATAAAATAGAAGGTCTGTTGAGGAGAAGGTGGTGTTCTCATCTAGGCTGGGACCCTGCTGTCTCTTCCTAGAAACTAAAGCTCAGTCCGAAATTCTACAAAAGCTGCAGAAGCCATAAGTAATGTGTTAGACACAGGAGGATAGTTTTAAAATACCAAAGGAAAGGCTGCCAAAATCTGAGAAGAAATCTGGCCTAAGAAGAATATAGACGAACAACTGCAGGACTGCAGTCCAGGCATTTGTAATAGTCTCTGGCTTATTTTCTTAGCAGATAGTTCCAGGAAACCTGGAAATAGAAGTCCAAAAAAAGATGGGCTTGAGGACTAGAAGAGTGCTACTTCCCTTCCCTGGACTTCATGGCACAGAATACTAACCAAGAATGTAAAAAGATCTTATTCTTGTCCCCATAATAGCAAAACAAATTCAAATCCAAGTTGGCAATCAATTCTACAATATGTAACTGATCAAATTTGTATATAAGATGCTGTCACAAAATTAAAGTATGGTAGGAATAATGGTTCATATTGTAATAAATGAGCTATACTATGAATTGCTTTAAATACAAGCAACTGAAAAATGTAGATTATAATTTAACTATGTCTTCCTACTCTCATTAAAAGAGCTCTCAGTACTTTTATTTGTTTTCTTCTCTCCAAAAAGTTCTGAACATGGGATTCATTTCAATTCAGATGTAATTCAAAAAAATATTTCTATTTCAATCCCTCAAAATGCATTTTTACTTTTAATCTGTTGCTTTGGAATCACAACATTCTGCTTAAAATCTAGAATCCATGCACACCAGGATTTTTTAGATCCAGCACTTTACTTAAAAAAAAATATATTAAATGAAATTATTTCCTTGTGTAACAAATGAAACATTTCGAGAGAGAGAACAGTTTAGTCTTATTCTGATATATGTTCCAGCAAATTTCTATCACTTATTTTCCTGCGTCTATACATGACACCATCAAGTTAATATTAACCTTCACAATTATTTCCTATCATGATACTCTAACATTCCTAATGGTATTTCGGCAGCTCAATATTGGCAGAGAGCAATGATCTTACTGAAGAGAGGGGGAG
>QLTV01001839.1:2594533-2615495 GCA_003457575.1 Thermophis baileyi
CGTGGCGCAGGAGGAACCGAACCGGCGGTGAGGTACGTTAGAACCCACCCCTGGTAGGAAGTATGTGCCCAGGGTTATTTATCAGCCAATGAATAACCTCAGCATATTTCCCACTCTCTTCTCAATGAAGATAAACTGGCTACCATGGCTGCCAAATAACTTAGGGCTGCATATTTCTACCTTTGCAAACTTTTATTTCCCAGTTCATGAATAATCTGACACAGTGGTTAGAGTGCAGTACTGCAGGCTACTTCTGCTTATCACTGGCTGCCAGCAGTTTGGCAGATCAAATCTCACCAAGCTCAAGGTTGACTCAGCCTTCCGTCCTTCCAAGGTGGGTAAAATGAGGACCCAGATTGTTGGGGGCAAGATGCTGACTCTGTAAACTGCTTAGAGAGGGCTGTAAAGCACTGTGAAGTGGTATATACTGTAAGTCTAAGTGCTATTGCTATTGCTATGTGTAGCAGCTGAATCATGTCTAAAGGTGTTTGCCATTTGCCAGTTGATCAGCATGCTAGATGCAACCGGACCAGAGTGTGGGACACTCTGCATCACATTTGATTCAACCAAACGACCACTTTTTAACCCTTTAACGCACCTTGGAATGATGGCTTCCCATAAGGTGGGGTTTTGTTTTGGAACAGAATTGCACATTTATCTAAGTTCCTTCCCTATTTTGGAATTTGTGTGTGGGGGGGTAGAATAAGAAGGCAAATGAGAACAGCCTCTGAATTTCTTAGGCTGACCAATGTGAGTCCAGATTCCAGAATTCTCAAGTTATTTTTCCTCTTTCAGAAGAAATTTCTCAGCTGCTGCTGCTGCTGTCTTCCCTCAGCCAGGCAGACAAGTTTTTCAGTTCTTTCCTTAGTAGAGCTGTGGAGGAGGAGCTTGGGGTCCCTGGGTACAAAGGGTGATTTTTACTAGCGCTGTTTGAAAGTGCTACAGTTCAGTAAATGATGCTGGATATACCATTTCTTCTGCATTCAATACATGGAGACATTCGCTCTCTCCAAAGCTGGGAATCGGAGCGTGATCCTGTTTTCTGTCCCCTCCTGCACATTACTTAAAGGCAAAGGCCTTTTAGGAAGAACAGAGGCATTTGTTCTGCCAGCAGAGCTGCTACTATCCCTGAGGGTGGAAGGGCGAAGGAGGGGGGAGTCCAATTCGTCTATGAGCTAAGTGATAAGATTCCCATGGTAGAGATTTTGTCTGGCCTTTAGTTTCCTCTCTGTCTTGCTGACACAGTGATCTCACAGGAAAAATATAAAGCAGTTTTCAATTCATCCTCCCCTCCCTTTCTCTTTCTTCAACTCAACTGCTGAAATCAGCAGAGCTATTCAACATTAAAGGGGCTGTTTCCAGTTTTCCTGCTACAGAACAATGATGAATTTTAAATATATGTCTTATGGAAAGTTCTGTGCACAGTCATCCCAGGGAACAATATATAGATACATACACATATGCGGATGTGGCTACGGATGTGTATATAAGTGTATTTGTGTGTGCGCATGCACACATGTGTGCACACACACATGCTTCAGAAATTGTGTATTCTGATGCACAAAAATTCAAATCTGACACCAAATTCAGATAAAGTTTTATCTTGTAATAACCTCACCTTCATTCAGGATACTTGGCGGATGAGGATATTTTATCTTTGCCAAATATTTCCATGTCATGTTTAAATTCATTGTTTCCTCCCATAGCACTAAAAGATATTCTTTGAATTATTGTATCCACTAGAAAGGAATCTATCTAAATCTGCTAATTTAAATGCAATACTTGAAATGAGGGAAAGCAGATTGGTTAGCAAAATCCACCTCTATTATACATAAGTAACAGATCCTGTCTACAAAGAGAGGAATCTTCTCTGTTCTGCAGAACACTTACAGCAACTTCATAGCATCACTCAGCCATTGCTGAAGTGACACAAAGTCTATCCACAATACTTTTGGGTTGGATCAATGGCTCTAGAACAGGGGTGTCAAACTCGATTTCATTGAGAGCCGCATCAGGGTTGTGTTTGACTTCGGGCGGGGGGCAAGTGGGTGTGGCCAGGGTGGGCATAGCTGGGATGGGCATGGCCAGCTCAATGTCCTGCAGCCTGCACGCAGCCCTCCCGGGCTCCGTTTTCGGCAGCTACGACCTCCTGCAGCCCTCTGCCAGTGAAAACGTTTTTCCATTTTCACTGGCAGAGGCACTGCGGGCCAGTCCTTCACTTTTTCCAGGGTGGCCCACGGGCCAGATCTAAGCACCCCATGAGCCAGATCCGGCCCGCAGGCCTTGAATTTGACATCCCTGCTCTAGAATAAGCTACAAATCACCAATATGGAATAACCTATCATTGCCACAATTATGAGAGAAAAATTAATACTTGTTCACTTTTGGGGGGGATTTGTTGTGAAAGTAAAACTTTTTGAGAGGCTGTGTTTACCATACAAATTATAATGGACTGTTAAGTGGAACATTTCATCTGCTCTGAGGAAAATAGCTTGACCAATTGAATGCCTTTTTGTAAGGTCTCATTCTAATTCCAAGGTAACTGAGAATCCAGAAGACAGCAAACTAGAATAGTGGAGGTACAAAACATGGAAGTAGAGAAACAAGAAATGGGGGGGGGGTGAGTCTAGTAATGCCTTTGGGGAATAGTTGGACCACTTGGGGAAAGACTGGGGTTTCTAGCTGAGGTTTCCAATTCACCCTCTATAATACAAACAGATTATCTTGTTTTTCTATAGGGCTAAAATATATATTTCACACCTTTGAAGGTGGGCACAAAATTCAACAGCTGATTACTTAATCATGTACTACATTTTAGGTGTATCTTCTTCCTAGGTAGACTTTCTTACATGCAAGTTACTAAGTTTGAAGGAATCTCAGTTTTTATAGCTACTGAGCCTTGGAAAGACTAAAAGGGATTCTGGGTAACAGAAATCAATGGATGAAAAAAGAATGACTTAAGAAGAATTTCTTTTAGGTTGAAAAACCACTTCCTCAAGCTGTAGCAGGAGAAACCATTTGATTAATTTAAGAGTCTGGCTTTTAGAGCATATTTATTCGGATTACTTCATGCTGTTGGGAAATAAAATAATAAAACATGAAAATAAATCTCTAGGAAAATATATGTTACTGTATATAGTAGAGTATGCAACTGATTATGTATTAGTAAATGTATACAACATCTTACTCTTGTATATATAGAGATTTTGCAGCCTGATAGTCTCCACAGCCAAGAAAACCACCAGGAAAAGAAAGAATGGGGTATGAAATTATATATTCATCAGTTATATCAACAATGACCTACTGAAAGACATTACATTCCACGCGGCTGGATCCTCAAAGATTTTTCTAAAGCCCCAAATCATCTCTTGGGAGGTAGGGAATGGGGGAAGATGAGTCACAAACTTTATTTTAAAGATCATTGGCTAATTCTAAATTCCTATCATACAAAGGTATCTCATTGTCTTGGTGGATTGTTACTGTGACCTAAAGCCCCATATCTAAGGTAGCTTCTTCTCAGCCTAAAATGAAGATTAGATCATTGGCTAATTCTAAATTCCTATCATACAAAGGTATCTCATTGTCTTGGTGGATTGTTACTGTGACCTAAAGCCCCATATCTAAGGTAGCTTCTTCTCAGCCTAAAATGAAGGGCTCTGTGTATATTCTTAGATTTATTTTTGTGAACCCATTTTCCATTTTCTTTCGTCCACCCCAAGCTTCTCATCTAACAAGACTTTCTCTATATAGGCATAGTAAGTAAGCAGGCTGCCACCAACCAGGATGGGGGTTGGGAGGGCATTTTTAGGTTCAAGTGACTTGAAAAGAGACTATTATTACCAGTTTACTCACATTCTTCAATATTCTGAGGCAAACACCAATTCATGCTAGTCACCTAATTTCCTACAATGTATGTATGTGTATCTGACTCTCTGTCTGTCTGTCTGTCTGTCTGTCTGTCTGTCTGTCTGTCTGTCTGTCTGTCTGTCTGTCTGTCTCTCTCTCTCTCTCTCTCTCTCTCTCTCTCTCTCTCTCAAAGAATTTTTAAAAAGTAAGAGAAGGAAAGCAAATTTAGGATTCTACCATGACTGATTAATTGAATATGATCTAATGCAAAAAACTTATAATGCTTGTTATTCAAGTTATGTTCTTATTTCAGGTTATTTAAAAAAGGGCATTCAAAGTAGCTGAAAAATTATGGAAGTTGATAATCAGGACATCTAAGAAGGCACTATCCTGGGATAGTATCCATTGGGGAGTGTATTCTGCAACTTTGGCCACTGAATTATATACTATAGTAGCTTGTTGATTCATTTTGGGGGACTTCTTATTAATTTTTTAAATTGCACTGGGTACCATCTTTGTGTAAAACTAATTGCTGTACAATTGGTCAGTCACTGAGGGAAAGCAATAAAGAGATGCACCACTGTTATTCTCTGCAATCATACTTTATAACCATAAGATCTTATGTCCATTCTCTTTGAAATTTTATGTCTTATAAAAGTTTATGTGCTGGGTATGACTTAAATTATTTGCTAAACTATTATTTATTTGAACAATAGCTAGAAGCAATTTAAGGCAAATAGAAGACCATTTAATAAGTGGGCACCTAGATTGCAGTGGTCCTAACTTAACCTCTTTCAAAAACATGAAAGTTTAACAATTCAAATACTAGCTGATCAGAGCCCATAGCGATTAGTATAATATGAATATTGACATGATTTTCATGCAGGGGTGAAATCCAGCAGGTTCTGACAGGTTCTGGAGAACCGGTAGCGGAAATTTTGAGTAGTTCGGAGAACTGGTAGCGGAAATTTTGAGTAGTTTGGAGAACCAGCAAATACCACCTCTGGCTGGCCCCAGAGTGGGGTGGGAATGTAGATTTTCCAATATCCTTCCCCTGCCACACATACCGACAGGGTCTGGAGAACTGGTAGTGGAAATTTTGAGTAGTACAGAGAACCGGCAAATACCACCTCTGGCTGGCCCTGGAGTGGGTGGGAATGGAGATTTTGCAGTATCCTTCCCCTGCCATGCCCACCAAGCCACACCCACCAAGCCACGGCCACAGAACCAGTAGTAAAAAAAATTGGATTTCAGCACTGTTTTCATGCCATCTTTCCTCAATCTTGTTATCCAAATGTGTTGGGATTTCAACTCACAGAATTCTGGGAAATTTTGCCTCAAGGACATCGCCCAAGGAATACTATGGTTATCTACGCATTCCTTCTGCCCCACATATATTAATGGTCAACTTAAGAGGCAGGTGGCATATAAAATAACAAAATTCATTTTGGTACAGTAATATAATCCATGTCCAAGACATAATATACTGCCATCTAGTGAAAAGTGAGAGATATATTTGAACAGAACTTCCCAGTAGGGAAGAAAAAAACAAAACTCTCTGGGCAAATAAGACCCACCTTAATCTAAAGCGTACAAGATTCAAAGCCATGATTCAGATCAAATTTCTGAGGACAGAAAGTTTGAGTTGAAAATCAAGTGGCTTAGTTAAAGCTGCTTCAAGATTCACATTTTTAAAAATCGTCTTCAACCTTTAAAGTCATGCATCAAAAACACCTGCAACTGCTTCCAATTTTGGCAGAATACAATGAAAACAGCATGGATGGTAAACTTTTTTACAGAACATTAACTGCCTAGTTTTAGCTGGATACCTCCAAGGATTTGACTGCAATACATTTTTGAAATGTTTCCCCTTCTTGCACCTCTTTAAGGCAAAGATAGCAGGGATGAGGAAAGGATAACACAACCATTTCCAAATTGTTCAGTGCTGCCAAGTTAACACGCAAAGTCTCCTGCTCCAACTTTACAACATTCAAGAACACTTGAAAAAGTGAGGTTTGTTTTTTCATGTGCTCTTCTGTGATGTCAGCCTGGTGTGACACTGAAGAAAGTTAGTTGATTTGCTCTTGGATGGGTCCTTCATTATCTCTGATCATTGGCAAACTTAACTTCTCCTATAATGCCCCCCTCATTGCTAGTTTTGTATATTTCCAGGCAAACTTGATCTCTTTTTGGCAGGTCTAGGAAGAATAAACATTTTGATTTGTCTTCATAGAATGAGGTAACTTTGTGGCCTCTAATGATCATTGAGGTTTGTGGGGCAACAAGAGGATTGGCAAAATTATTGGCAAGGTGGGTCTGGCCATGCTAGGTAGCAAGTGGAAAAGCTGGAGGAGATCTCGAAATTCTCTGAACAATCTTTCAGTTTCTGATGTCATTGTCCCTAGAAGTAATCAACTACTGCCAGTATATTCTTCTGAGAAAAAAAGTCAAAACTGTCTAATAGCCTTTTAACAAGACTGATTTATTTTCTCCATATTTATGCTTTTGCATTCCTCAATGATTCTGTCGAGGCAAACTTTTTTTTCCCCATGAATGTTTGCTTTCTTGAACTTGATGGACAGTAAAAAAAATATTTAACAATTGATGTGATTGCATCTCCTTTCCTCCCTCCCTGTCTTGAGAAAGTCACTAGCTGAGCTGGCAAGACAAAACTTACAGATCATTGACGATGAACTTTTCACACAATCATTTTCCATTGTACAAAAATAGTTTCCATGGTCTTTCCAGCAGGCCCATCTCTACTAGTCCTGTTCCTAAAAATGATAGAACACTGTATGTTAAGGACATGAGCCAACACAAGCAGGAATAAAGAAAAACTATTTGGATGGATAGTGCATAAATAAAAAAAAGGAAAAGGAAGTGCCTGGGGCATTTTCAGAAATAAATTTATTTCCTTACATTTGAGAAGATACTGTATTTTTATTCCTCACTTCATAGCAGTTGATGAGTGTCTATATAAGTCAGTTTTAAAGACAGACAATTACGGGTGCTTGAATTCTTTTCTATAATTGTATAAGTATGGAAATCTGCAGACT
The DNA here is from genome assembly GCA_003457575.1 of Thermophis baileyi. NCBI lineage: Eukaryota > Metazoa > Chordata > Lepidosauria > Squamata > Dipsadidae > Thermophis > Thermophis baileyi. The sequence continues at coordinate 2,601,436 of QLTV01001839.1, forward strand.
TTGAATTATTTTTCAGATCATCAAATCAACTCCACTTCTCAAATTGAGCTTTGTAATACATTCAGGATGGAGAATCAGACACAACTATAGACTCTCATGGAAATAAGAAATTAAATATTTTCAACAATGGAACATTGGAAGACAACAAGAGAAAGGTAAAATGCAATTAAAACTGGGGAATAAACTGCAGCATAAAAATAAATGAAACAAAAAGTAGTATGGGAAATGACTTACTGTAGATAATTATTTACCTTCAACATTTATCACGGTAAAAAAAGGATTTATCTGAAACATGAATCTTAGCATGAATTCATTATTATTCTCTCAACTGAACTAATTCTAACAGTTGAAAAAGGAATGTTTCTCCTATCCCATCTGCCCCCCTGTAATTCTGTTCTGGATGGTCATTCAATCAAACACAGTAGATCTACTGAAGAAACAGTCAGTTCAATCCTTTTGTCATCCACTATGAACAGAAGCTTTGAACCTTAAAGAAATCTGATTAATCAAGAATAAATTCTGAGTAGAAAGCACGGACATTTTAACTCTTATTTTTAAGCCACTACTACTATTAGTAATCTCTTTAGTATTAATAGTATTATTTACTCTTACTGTTGTTACTTAACTGGAGTTCAACCAAATAGCCTGGATCCAGTTTAGGTATTCTCAAAAGTTTGGAAGTGCTCAACAAGGGATGTTTAATAATAGTTTCTTTTTTGTGTTTCTTACAAGAACAACAGGCGAAGAAACCCTGATCTTTATCACAGTTTCCTCTGAAGATACCCTCAATTTCAAAGGCAGGTTGTTACAGAGGATGATTGAATGGGAGCTACTGTCATCAACTAATAAAAACATAGAACTGATTTTATGGTTTTCAAGATTCTGGCCAATATCTCTTCTCATGACCGAAGAAATGACCTTTGATCAAATTGAAAAAGTAAAGCTATTTAAATAACAGTAAAGCATCAGTGACATATGGAGTCACAGTGAAACTCATAAACAGCAGAAATAAAATTTATATTTTGTAAAACTCAGAGCACAGAACAAATCCAGAAGGGTGGATTCTACCCAGAGGGCTTGAAATATGATAATGGGTAAGATAGCAAAAAGCTAGAGGTTAGTGAGTAGAAATTAACTTCTATAAACAAATGCTTCCCATCCTGACCTGTCCTCAATAATATTGAGGCAAAGCATTATTGATGTTCCCCAAAAGATGCATATTTCCATATTCAATATATAGTGAGCAAAATCAGTATTTTCTTTTTCTAATATCCGCTTTCTATCTTCCTGATCAGTCTCTTCTGAATCTACTTTAGTCTTCATTTTCCTTTGTGGTTTATGCTCCATTCCATGTCCCAGGGGACCATATGACCCATAATGAAGTAGGAACAAGACTAAAATCTGAAATTTATTTCTCCATCTTGTCTTCCAGATATTTCAGGTGGGATGTCACTCAATAAATTGGATTTTTGTTTTTATCTTCATTGTCTAGAATAAGAGTGGACAATCTTTCTATGGCTAGGGACAATTTTTTAAAATATAAAAAGTCAGCCTATGGGGAATATAGTACTCCGGCAATGATGTCATGAAGGATGTAAGGTTACATTTTTCAATCTGATCTGGAGAGTTTGTGGAGGTTGAATAATATATGTATGTTAAGACTATTGTAACTTTAAGACACCTATTTTGGTCCTTATTTCGATGAAATAAAATGGAAGCAAACATTGTTCCATCAAATTTTGAGTCCATCTAGGTGGAGAAGCCTAATCAATCATGACCATTCTAGAAAAGAAGAACCAGTCTCAATTAATGCTCAGCTAAGAGATAGCCAGAACTGTAATCTAAGCCTAAAAAATTGGGAAAACATTCCAGAAAAAAGAAGTAGCAAAGTCATTTCCATATTGTTGTCAAGGACAATAATATGTGCATGTCCATAAAATCACCTGGATGCAAATCCAACTTGAAGTAGCCTTTACTCCTTGGGGGTGGTGTGGGGGGAGTTGATTGGTATAACCCAATCCTGAATTAAATCAGACAATCCTAAATTAAAAGAGGCAATTCTGTCTCCATCTCAAAAGTCTAATCTATTTTTACCAACAAAAGAATACACAATATATTCCCTCCAAGGATAGGAACTGAGTGCACATACAAGAACTAAAGAAAAATAATGTAGATGAAGAAAAACCACAATAAACTCAAGAGGTATTTTCCATTCTGCGTGGTTGACAATTCAGTAGTCATCCTACATAATATACAGTTACTAGAATTACCGTGTTTTACTGTAGGCAAACTTCAAGTGGACCAAAGTGAATGCTGGCCCCAGTCATTTGAAATAATAACACAGAAGTCTGCCCACCAAAGGCACGTGTGACCCATCATATTGCAGGGAGCATTTTGCTGGATTTCCTTAGATGGGTATGGTTAAGCTAATTTGTTTGCTAAGGTAATAGGATAGTTTTGGTTTGAGGGTGATGGTGACATTTGAAAAGAATTTGAAATGATAAATTGCTCAGAGAAAATAGTTGCACTGAGCCAACTTCTGGGGAAAGCAAGTGGTTGGTCCAAAATAGTCAATGCGCTTGAGTCCAATCCTGGAATTGTCATTAGGCTAAGTATGCTCCAACAGGAGGCCCAAGCCAAACTGGAGCTCCCATTACAGTTCAGTTCTCAGAGAGCTCCCCAGTGCGAAGACCATAGAAAGTCTGCTTCCCATGCTACAGTAAATAGCTCCAGGCTGCCAAAGAGTGTAGAACAAGCAGGCAGTTCTTTCATAACATGATAAGAAGGGATCATATCCAAGTTGCCAGCTTTGGGAAAACACTAAATATTTTACTAGCCTGACTAATATGTGGACCAGAAAAATGTGCCACCATATCGTGGTTCAACTGTAATCTTCTCTCAGCCTTATCTGTGAAATGAAGGATTATAATGAGGTACCCCATGGGACTGGAGAAGATATGAATGCAGCCCATGTTCTGTGAATATTACATGCCAAATATTATTGAAATAGAGGCTGGCAGAAGCAAAGAAAAACTATTGTGATAATAAGTTGGGAACTAACATCGTAACCTTGTTGCTGCTATTTTTCTCTTGATGCTTTGACAACTTCTTTAAGTAACACAAACAATGTTTGAACAAGTTCTAATGAAACCATGTCCTCCTACTCAACAGTTCACAGTAGGATAGGAAGTCTTGCCTCAGAGTTCTGAATTGCTTGGTTCGTTAGTCAGAACCTTGACAGAGTTGAATGAAACATATTTTGCTACACTTTAACTTGTTTTATATGGGCACATTCAGTTATTCTGTTGGCAGATACCATGGGTGTTCTCCTTATTTTATAAACCAGATAATTCATTACTTGAATTCACTAACTCAGGGCGGAATCTGATAGAAGAATTATACAGATGTTCCTTAAGTCATTTTTAAAATATAATTTACTAATAAGTTCTGGGCTATCTAAAAACTAACCTGTGGTAGATTTATTTACAATGATTTAAACACATCTGTCATCCCACACTTGAAGCCAAAAATGTTCCCTGAAAGACACTCAGTTTATTGCTCTGCATTATAGTCCATGTTCTCTGTTCAGTCACGGCAGACAAACAACTGAATCAGGATGACACATTTGCAGAGAATGTTTGAAAAAGATAATTCCCTGTCCATTGTGTTTGACACTGGAAAAATATTGAGTCTTGAGCTGATCAACTTTCTACTAAAAAAGAGAAGGAGGAAGATGTGTGCTTGGCTGAAAGACAAAGAAAGAGGCTTCTGGATCCATTTGAAAGTACCTAACCATAAACACAAATAAGATGAATAGCTGAATAAAATCTGTATCTTTCTTTCAAGTGGGACAAGCCCAAAGCATGAGCAAATAAAGAAGAACATTTTGGAAAATGACAGATTAAAAAAAAGTAAATTTGGATGTGTCACAAAGGCTTTACAGTAAGCACATGGCAGATTTAGTCATTCCCTTGATCAATCTAAGACATAACAAAAATTTCCCTTTTTAAGTAAATATCATGTCCAGTTTATATGGCTCATGAGTGCTATGTATCTGGTAGTTCCATCTTTATGTCAAGACACTACCTTTTCCAACATTTCCCCTAAATAAGGAAAAAAGAGGAATAGCTGATTTATCTCCCTCTAGTAATAATCCCAAAAAGTCTTCGATATGAGGTCCAGAATTTATGATGGCACCGAATTTTTGGCATATTTTGAGACTTTTGAGATTGAATGAAATTCTGCACCATCTTGACTACATGTCAGTCTTGGCTCAACCCAATGCACCAGGAGATTGAGAAACACTGTCGTACCCATTTCTACATCTGCTATGCAAGAAGCTAAAATATTATCTTTATATGGAGCAACATTCTCCTGGCTTTCATTTTAACAGTCAGAGAGATTTTATTTTAACAGAATTTATTTTCATTTGGACTGAACTATAACTCAGATGACTTCACAGATAACTTCAGATGACACCCCAGCTGACTAAATCAGCATGTGGATTAAATCATGACAGAATAACTCTCTCTCTCTCTCTCTCTCTCTCTCTCTCTCTCTCTCTCTCTCTCTCTCTCTCTCTCTCTATCTATCATCTATCTATCAATCTATCTTTCTATCCATCTATCTATCTATCTATCTATCTATCTATCCCTCTCCCTCCCTCCCTCCCTCCCTCCCCCTCTCTCTCTCAGCAATGTGGCATTTCAGTGAAAATCAGCTCAGAATGGAAAGAAAAGTTCAAATTCCATGGACAAACAGAAGTATTCTCAACTGGATGCCAGTATCATAGCAATTTACTTCCTAAAAAATACAGCATGACTGGCTGGAAAGGGATCAATTCCAAAGACGCCATCATTGACATTACGGGACTCACTTCTAAGTAATCAGTGAATATAAAACCCATAAATAGCTGGGGGATTTTTAGTTCAGATATGTGTCCTTTTAATACATTGAAATAAATCTATTAACTTTTACATCTGGTTCATCCCTGAATTTATATTTTATTATACTCTTCCAGACCCTGGACCAGGATAGTAGTTTGAGCTCCTTTGTTATTTTTGGGGGGGTGGAGGAGGGGTTACTGTTTTACTTTTTGAGTTTTGTCAACGGTCAGTGGTCTTCATTTTTTTCTTGATATGCTTTTTAATGTTTATTTTTATTCATAAGTGGCCTAGAATCGTTATGGAGTTGGGTGGCCTCAGCACTGAAATAATTAATAAATAATTCCAAATTTATTTTCTAGGGCAAGCAATAAATAAACATTCCCTCTTGTCAGAGACTATTATTATTGTGCTTAATATACTTTTTTTTAAAGTAGCTTGGAATCATTTCACTTCTTAAAAACATGTCTAGCTCTTTAAAATACATCTGCCTAAATAAAGGTTCCTGTTCACAGATGGTTTTCCTGTTAGCATATTGGTGACTTTTTCCATGAGCGCATCTTAATAAGGTTCATATTTATGGTATAAACCAACTTATAGAAAGCATCTGTAAATATTAAAATCAGTACCTTAACAATGAAGTTTCAAAAAGGGATTTCGATTACACATTTATTAATAATATTTACAAAATACTCAGGACACCATCACTACAATAACTCCAATTTCTTGAAATTTCTTGAAAATAGGGGTAGTATGTAGCTGTTATAGTCAGAGACAAGTTACTGCATGTGAAACACTAAGTTAGGCCAAGTCAGGTTAACCAATATATAAATCTTATAACCTAGGGCAATGAAGGCTAACCTTTTTCTTGTTGTGTGCCGAAAGTGCAAAAACGCATGACCTCTCCCGTGCTCCCCCCACCCCACCCCCCACACATATGCCTCCCTGCAGCCTCTTGGGACAAAAAACAGGCTGTTTTGGGCCTAGCAGGCCTCCTTTCAGCCTCCTGGGACAAAAAATGGGCCACGGGGGGCGCTGCTCCCCCCTCACTCCCCCTTCCCCCCGTGCATGTGCGCACGACCTCCCCTGCACATGCGTGTGCGTCTCCCGCATGCGCCCCGCCCTCTGTGCATACGTGGCAGATACCCCAAAATCAGCTGGCCAGCGGGAGGCGCGCGCACATGTGTGGTGGAGCTGAGCTGGGTGACGGCTCGTGTGCCCGCAGAGAGGGCTCTGCTTGCCACCTGTGTGCCACAGGTTCGCCATCACGGACCTAGGGAGACAAGAAGAGAATAGTAAACCTTTTGTAGATAGTTGCTGTATCATGTGAATTATAGCAATGGCAGTAGGCAAGGGGTTCATGGTATTGTGTGAAGGAATTTACATACTGTCCCAATTTCTCCAAAAGTTTTAGAGTTATTGGCACGTTTGGATGTCATACAATTGTCCTTTACTTCATTTTGCATATATGAGTAGCAATGTACCACAACACTGCATGCACTAGCCTCAATGGCACAAGCGTTAACCTCACATGAATTGAATTTTGAATTGCATTAAATGCACCTAGTATCAATTTACAATTTGCACTAATTTAAATATTGCATTATTCAAACTTAATCACAATTTACCTGTATGTCTTTTCCAATGTTGTGCTAGGTTTATTCTTTGTATCCAAATATCTATCGAGTCACACCCTACTCTCCAAAAAAACCCTAGCAAATACACATATACAGATTTTTTAAAAGAATAGTTTATATCCAATGTACAATGACCCCCTGCCATGTCCCACCTTCTCTTTTCCCCTCACCTTGAAACCCCCACAGAGGTTCTTTTTCCTCACACCTCTGCTACACTTCTGACTTGATGTACCCATTCTAAAGATGATAATGGATGCGACGTTGAACATAAATATATAATCATACATCTGTAATTCATAGAAGAATATAATAGAAAGTTCGGCATGATAGGAATATAATAGAAAGTTCTGCTATGTAGTCAAAATCTCCAGGCACTGATGGTTGTGAATTTGTTAAAAATCTCTCAGTGCATTCTGTAGCCTATATAAGATCTCCCATACAAAGACCAAAGATCTGAATCTGTAATCAAAACATCAATCATACAATTTCTGGAAGAAGATCTTTGCATCAACCTGGGTAGCTGGGAAAAGACAACAGGTAGTAAATCAGCTAAACAGATTTCAGCTGTTGACACTCCTTACTAGAGACTTTAAGATGGAGATGTTAAAGAATGTTGATTCAAAGATTTTCTGAAATTTAAAATGAAGGCATGACAGGATGAAATTAACTTTGGACTAGCTTGGAATAAGTGGAACAATGTCTAGAATTGTTTAAAGGGAAATAGCTCAGTTCATTCCAAGTCCTCGTTCCAAGTTCTTAGGAGAAGCGAGGCCCTGGGTCTCCTCTATTTCCCCCGATTCCATAGGATGAAAGATGAGAGCTTGGCTTCCCTCACTTCCTGCCTTTTCTGCTGCTTCAGTTTCTTTAAAAAAAAGAAGAAGAAGAAGAAGAAGAAGAAGAAGAAGGGCAAGGTGGGAGGCACAGCACTGCTATCCTCTTCCCACCCAAAGGTTAACAATTCAGACTTCTCTCTCCTTAAGTGCAAGAGAAAGGAACTTAGGAAGGATAGAAGTTAGAGGCTCAGTCAAGTCTGCAGATTATTTTGCAGGAAGCATTGATTTGGGAAAGCAAAGTGAAAGGAAATAAACTGCAACTTTTTAATGAATGCATGGCTAAGGACGTGCTGCTTTGGTTAAATGGCTAAAACATTTGCCTCTGTCCCAGAAACAAAACTGGTTGAATCAGAAGCAAAAAAGTGTATAATCAAACCCAGCCCAATGCTTATTTGGAGGGCACCAGTTTGCTACTTTCAACCACCCACCAAGTTACTGTCCACTGGAAAAACGGTTTTGGTGCCTTTTCCCGTGGAACTATTTTCATTTAATTAATCCTGAGGATACATATTTCTTTAATCGCTTTTGCAGCCTGTTGGTTTCTTCCTTCAGAGTAAGATGTTTCACCTGACAAATTACAGCCCCCACTTCGATAATTGAACAAATGTGTTCAACTGTTAATGTCAGGTAGGGGTTATTTGTAATTTCTGAGGTGGTTTTTGGTCTATTTGTGAAACTGCTGCCTCCTGGCCTCTTTCTTTGACTTGATTTCTGTAGTGTTTCTTTTCTCAAAGCTGGAAGAAGCCTGAATGAATCTGGGAAACATAAATAAGTCTTATTTTTTTCCATGATGGTGAAAAGGCCAACAAAATTGAACAGCAGTAAAAATAAGAAAATAAAGCTTTTAAATAAAGCTAAAGGGTTGGACAGTACATCAAGCATTATCAAATCATAAAAATAACTGCCAGTCAAGAGAATGGATGACTGACAACTCCAAATCTAGTAATGGCATAACTTAAAATTAATTTACATAATTTACAATTAATTCTATACCCACAATCAAGCAAGAACCAGCAGGAATAGTGAACCAGAGTGTGGGAATATTCTTTGCAATGATGAATTCCATAAGGTCTCTTGCTTATTTTCCACTTCTCTAAGCTAAGAAAATATGGGAATCCAAACAACAGATTTCAAAGATTATAAAGCTACCATATCTGGGCAAGACAAAGCCAACTCAGAGGAACTTTTCAGGAGAAATTATTGGGGGGGGGAGGGAGAAGAGTCAATTTCAAGGAAATTGTTGGCTTGTATTTTTGCAAAGTTGATAGTGTCAAGGGAAATTGAAAACTTTCAAATATTTGGTGAGTCTCTTTGGTAGAGTTTCAAAAACTCCAATTGGCATGATAGTTGACTTTTTCTTCCAAAATTTTCAACTTCAATTTACAAATCGTGATGTTTTGTTACTTTTCTAAATTTATTTTTTGACAATCTGATTTTCTCCAGTTATGCAACATCTATAAACGACAGTTTAAAAAAAAAGAATAGTAGGGTCTGATGTTTCGGGTGAATCTCAGCCTGTATTTAAAAACTCCAGAAATGTTGACCTCTTCATTTTCTAATATTTTTTTCTGATGTGAGCTCCCAGTAGTTTTTTTTTTTCAACAATAAAGCTAACTTTTTACATGTATTCCAATATCTAATTCAGTATTGTTATTGTTATTATTAATCATCACACAGATTGGGTTTGGCATTTTTGTCTATCTATTGCGTCCTTACCAAGGACCTGAGATAGGCAAATCTGGATGTTTGACAGTGTTACAGACATTGTCGCAGGATGGAAGCTGTCCCCAGTAAAGTCACCTTTTGCAATTGACTGAATGCAAATTTGTCAATGCCTATGGTGTTCAAGTGGTGCTCCAGTTGTTTTGGGATTGCACCCAAGGCGCCTATTAATATTGGTACTATCCTCGCTTGCCTTTGTCACAGTCGTTCTATTTCTATTTGTAGGTCTTTGTATTTTGTGATCTGTGTTGTGGCTTGCCTCCATCCCGTGCAGCTGCTCATGGATCCGGACGAACAGGAACAGTCCATAGGGTGGCAAGAGCGGTCTGTAGTGCCGGCACCGGAGTCCGAGACCGAAGAGGAAGCAGGGCCAGAGGACGATGCACAATCAGGGCCTTCTGCACCGCGTCAGCAGGAGTTCAGTGACTCCAGTGAGGAGGAGGGGCCGCTGATTGATGCCAGAGCACGCAGGGCAGCTAGCCGGCAAGAGGGGCTGGGTAGAAGGGGGTCTCCTCGAAAGTATAAGACTATATAAGGGTGGATCACACCACACACTTTTGCTGAAGACAATTTTGTTTGTATTCATCTTGGCTGCCTTCTGAACCTCGTCCCTATCAGTTGGATTGACTCCAATCCGGGCTCTTGGCCAGCTTCAGCAAGTAATGATTATTTGACGGACTAATTGACCTGCTTGTGTCTTTCACATTTGGAATCCCGGCCAAAGTGTTCTGTGCTTGAAAACAAACACTTTGGCAAAGAATTAGTATTCACTTTAATACTAAGCAATTATTAGTATTAAAGCCTTTTTGTTTAAAGAACAGTGTGTGTGTGTCGCCTTCTGGGGGTTTGCCGTGCTGGGACAGAACAATCTTCTCCAGTTCTTTCTCTTCTATTCTGCTGTCTCCAGGCACTGCCACATCCACTATCCAGACTTTTTTGTCTTTCTTATTGACAATTGTTATTATTATTATTGTTCTTGTTGTTGGTTGCACTGTCAGCCAGATGTTTAGACTGGCATTCCTAGCCACCTATCGAGTCCTTTCCAAGAACCTAGAATAGGCAGATGTTGATGTTTGACGGTGTTAAAGGTATCATCACAGGATATAAGCTGTTCCAAGTTCAGCTGCTTTTTTACACAAGTACAAGTTTCATTTGGTTTATTCCCCTTGGGTGTTTTTTTTTTTCCTTATTGCATAGATTCTTCACTTCACAGAGCTGCCTCCACCCAAAATGTATGTTCTCATGACACATCATTGGAATGCATATATAATCATCTATTCTGTTTCTAATTACAGTGCACAGTCAATGATTTTTTAAGAGAGTGGAAAATGGTTAGAAAGGCTTTAATTCTCACAATGGACAGAAATCAGAGGTAAGTTCCTCCCGGTTCGGACCGGATCGCCCGAACAAGTAGTGACCCACTGGTGACATCACAATGATGTCACGGATCCGGTTCAGTCAGTGCCGGTCTGTGGGCACCGCCATCTTTTTTTTTAAAAAAAAATGAATTTTTTTTTGAAAAAAAAAATTATTTATTTTTTCTTCTGCGCATGTGCAGAAGCCGAGTTTCTGGCACTGCGCATGCGTTGCCATCTTGTTTTCGGCTTTTTTGAATTTTTTTATTTTATTTTTTATTTTTTTTACACTGCGCATGCGAGGCGCGGCCACGCGGCACGGGAGGAAGTGAACCGGCAGCGAGGTAAGTTAGAACCCACCCCTGACAGAAATGATTGAAAATTCATTCCCTTTCTCATGAAAGAAAATGAGGCCAGGTTTCTCATAAGTCAGACTTGGAGATCTGATCATCCATGTATGGTAAGCTTCCTTTTTTGCTGCCTGCTTGGGATTCTCAAGCAAGTTACAGGCCATGAACTATGTTTAATGTGGTAGGTCAGATATGCTGGCATGGCATCCATATAACATTCCTGATTTTTTTTTTTTTAAAAAAAGTGTGCAGCTATGTACTTGCCTCATTATTGCATATTTCTCACATATTAATTCAGTGTATTGGGGCTACCAAACATTGCATCGCAAATTCAATTTTCAGGGAAATTCTTACCAGAAAAAAAAACATGTAACTATTTTAGCATTTTCTTGTTGCTTTTGTTATCTCCCTTAAGCCACGCCCCTTGATAAAATGGCTCACCTGTGATAGAAAAAATACACCATAAGGAGCTTTATTCATGTTCACAGATTGTGCAAGTATATTCTGTGGTAAATAGATCAGATTTGCAAGACAACAACTGAATCTGAAGTTTTGTTCTTTAGTTCTTTATTTCTTCAGATGATCGAGTGATTTTATCTTTAACATGCATAAGTGCTTGGTGAACAGTGTATTGTCTGGGTCAATATACTTTACATACAATTCTGATAATATTACCTTTTAAGTATACATAATCGTAATTTTTCTAACTTCTTGTAAGCTTATTCTAACACTCAAGACAGCTTACAGCAATTTAAAAATATATACAAGTATGAAATATAAGAAAATGAATACAATTAAAATCAATCATTAAAATAATTCACAATTAAAAGGTTGGCAAAAGATGTGTTTTTCCTAAATGCTGAGAGAATAAGAATGAGACAGATCTCTTTATGAAGCAAATTCCATAGCCTGGATGTAATGGTATGTAAGAATGACCTTGGGAGACAGGGCAACAAGACACAACCAAGAGAACAGTCAGATACGTAAGAGGCAGCTTAGCCAGCAGAAGGAATGTGGATGTTGAAAAGATCTCAGAAGGGACCCTTCATAGTTTCTTGGGCTGAAAAGGTGAGAGGTTCCGTTAATGTAACCTTACAATAATGTAGAATTAGTCCATCTGGGTGCAAAAGTCTACAGAAATTCTCAGTCATCCAGGACATGGTTGTCCCAAAGGTGCTTTTTCAGGAGGCAGCTGGACTTTCCTGTTTTTTCTTTGAAGACATTTCGCTTCTCATCCAAGAAGCTTCTAGAAGCCAAACGTCTTCAAAGGAAAAAAAACCAGGAAAGTCCAGTTGCCTCCTGAAAAAGCATCTTTGGGTCAACCATGACCTGGATGACTGAGAATCTCTACAGACTTTTAGCATTAAAATTTGGGATGAACACCCTTTGAATGGTGTGGGAGTAGGAATGGAATTCCAGAGAAAAAAAATGCAGACTACAGGAACCAGGAGCACTACTCAGGTGACCCTGAGGACACAGATAAACCTCCAAGTGCTTCAATGACCCTCTAAAAGAATGCAAATGACCAACTGTCTGCAAGGAGTATAAATCCTTCCATTCCCCACTATCCAGTCAGAGCTAAAGAAGTTTCTTGGATGAGAAGCGAAACGTTTTCAAAGAAAAAACAGGAATGTCCAGTTGCCTCCTGAAAAAGCACCTTTGGGACGTTCATCTGGGTGTGTTTCCTCTCCAAATTACCAGTATCTCACATGGCTGACATTGGGTATCACATAGAAGAAGATCCCTTTCTGAATATTGGATAGCCACTTTTCTGGCAACAGAGCATCTTTAGAAGGACCCTCCAGTTGATCTAAGCAATGGAGCACATTTATAACTGATGAGGCAGTCTTGCAAATAATCGCAGCAGTTGTTTTGTGCTTTAAAAGTCAACACCAATGCCCTTGATACATACCTGTACCTGGTATGCAATTGGAAGCCAGTGCAGCATTATATGATGTCCCTTGCCCTGGTCAGCCACTTGCCTGTCGCATTTGATCTGAGTTGCAATTTTGGAAATTTTTCAAGAGTAGTCCCGTGTAACAGTCATGATGGGTTCTAACTAAGATATCATTATTGCTCTGTAGGACCACAGTTGGTATGCTAGCTAAAATTTTGCAAAGATGCTCCTTATTACAGCTGTTACTTGTTCAGTGACAGCTGGGGTTCAAGAAGCAATCTCAAACTGTAAAGGTGTGCTCTTTTGAGGAATGCAACATCATCTAAAATAGGCTTCATCTCAATCCCAGAGTCTATCTCCAATTGTACCACCTTGTACTTGGATTTAATATTTTGCTTGCTCTTCCTCATTCAATGTATTTTTAAGATTAGGTGGTATTCAAGAGCACTGCGTGTTAGAAGGCAGGGATGAGTAGAGTCAGGTGTGAGAGGACAATGTCTTAATTGAGCCTTTGAGAAATGGAAGTCCAGTTCTAACTATATTAGAGCATTAGAAGTTGAATAAGGGACTTGCAATAAAAGTTTTAAAAACTTTGAGTTGTTTCTCAGTTAGAAGACTCCTTATACAATTGAACACCACATGGCATGGCAACATATCCAGAACTTTAGCTTTCAATAATTTAATAGCTGCTTGGGACATAATTATTTCCAGATTGATTTGCATATTTAGCAATTGAAAGGAATGCTTTTGGGGCTGTTATTAGTAGCTTTCTTGCTTGAATAGATCAGAGGTAGAGGACTGAAAATGGATACTCAGATATCTAAAGTATTTAACTTGTTCAGTAAGTTTGCAGCTAACCATCCATCTTATTGAGGTCTTAAAGTGTTTCTTAGAGTATACCAATGCTTTACTTTTAGAATAGTTTATTTCTAGGTGTTCTCAGGAGCAGAAAAACAAGAGAGTTTTGAGAGATCTTCAAAGGTCTACTTGGGTTACAGTATAGCTGTATAAAGAAAAACGGATACAGAATAATGGGTGAGAGAGAGAGAGGATAGAATTTGGGCTTAGCAAACATCTCAACCATATTGTTAATGCTGACTGGGGAATTCTGGGAGTTGAAGTCCACAAGCCTTAAAGTTGCCAAGGTTGGACACACCTGTACTGGAGCCCACCTTGTTTAACACCTATGACTGTGGAAATACATTTAATTATGTTGCCAAGGATATGTAATAGACTGAGAATAACTTTGAGAGATAGAAAGAAGTGCTGCATCCGAGACGATCTGATGAATTAAATATGTGTCCAAAGCAGGAATGTAATTTGAGTAAGTGGTTCAGTATTGATACTGCCTAGTTCTCTGGAACATAAAGACATGATGGGTGG
>QLTV01001839.1:2632766-2665504 GCA_003457575.1 Thermophis baileyi
GACAGACCAGGAAACAAACAAAGTAAAAAAAAAAAAAAAAAGTCTACATTGTCCTACTGTGAATCTGGATCATTCTGATATTTTGTGAAGAATTTGGAAAATCAAAGGCAAGCAGAACTAATGTGTCTCCATAACTTCCAGTACTATTTTCTCAGATATAATACAATATATAATATTCCATTTAATATAAAGGAAACATCAGTGAGAAGAAATGAAGAAGAAAGAATTGGAGATGTTCTTTTGTGACTGACTAACAAATCTGTCTTCTTAGTCACAGAGGATCCTTGTACTATAGGTCTCTAACCATAGTGCAGGGTGAGCTTCACTGACATGATATTTATACTTCTGTGCTCTCTACAAGTCCCTCTTCTAACCAGGGTCATTTAAAGTGTTAAATATTTACAAGATTTTTGTTTTATTTTTATTTTTTCTGTATTTCTGACTCCCAAGACAAATTGCTAAAATTGGTCCCAACAAATTTTAGGTGTTGCTCTTGTACAAATCTCTCTGCATTATCTGCTGATACTGTGACACACTTCAGCATTCAGAAAAAATAGTCTACAAATCACAATTTAAAAGCAGCCTGTACCAAAAATAAGAAAGATAGAGAACCTTCTTCCTACATTTTTATCTTCAATTGGAAATGTTCAGTCACCCCAGAAATGAGATGAATTATGCCTATACATTTTATGTCTATGTATCAAACTTAAGCAAAACTAGTTTCATTTTCCTCCCCGCAATTAATGGTTAAGCTGAAAGCTAACCTGAATGTTCCTGAAACAAAGTTATCGGTCAAATTCAAGTTAAAGAAATGATTCTGAAGTGAGTTAAATCGAGATATCTGTTTTCCAAAGCATCACAGAAGGTTCTAAATGTTATCCTGTGGTCAGTGTACATACTTGTTTATTAATTATTAATTTATCTAGAGGCTGGATGAACAATGCAATACAGTGATGCAACTCTCAATACAACAAATACTAGAAACTCAAACTTTCAAATTTAATGATAGTCTGTAAAAATAAAGGTCAACTAAAAGTTTATCACTAATTTCATGACTACTTCATTCAATATATCAGATATACACATTCTTCTGCTGATGAATGGCTCAAGATATTTTCTGTTTTCTGAGTCCATTTTGAAGAAGGAAGAGGAGGGGGGAATGACTACAGATTTGAACATCTCTAAACTACTCAAAAAATGGAAAGCACCGAAAATTTGATTTGCATTTGGTGCATGCCATATCAAGGCCCTTCCCCCCATTCAAACCATATGCATACCAATGTTAATCAATTAAACCACCATGCTTGTTGATAATAAATGCTTACATGTCCTCAATAAAGCAGATACCCCACATCAGAGCCTTGTGATCTGGCTGCTGCTGACCTTAAATAGTAGTCATAGGAAGGGCCTCCAATGCTAGATTTGACCCAGTGGCCACACTGTCTATGCATAGCACAAATGTTCCCCTTCCCTGAAGCTGATGGATTCCTCCTCATCCATTGTTCAAAAGATCAGAAATCAAACTTTGCAGGTCTCTGATTGGGTCAAACAGCCTTTGGGCTAAATCTCCACATTTTAAATGGTGCCTTTGAAAGTGACCATCCAGCTAAATTCACTTATCTATCTGGCTCCAGAATGAGTGCTGTGACTATATAATTGTCTCTAGGGACCTTTTCCCCTTTGCTAAGGCCTTAGAAGGTATGTCTGAGTTTGCCAGCAATCATTTCCCCATCCTGCTCCAGATAAATGTCTTCACTCAAGAAACGCATACTGAAGACTGCCAACAACCCGTTTCTGATGCCAACAGGAAGAATCTACTGCCAAGTCAAGTGGATCCCCCATCAAAATAAAAAGATAACTGAGCTACTGACCTCAGATTGCCTATAGTGTCTTCAGTCTTTCCTGAATTCAGCTGGGTGTCCTAATGTACTCTTGCAGAACGGTAGCACCCTTACCAGAGAACTTCACCAGGATGTAATTCATCTTAACAGTGCACCTTTGAGACAACAACAGCACTACTCCAAGCCATAGTTTGAAAAGGACTGTGTTGCTGCCAAAAAAAAGCACTTCATACTACTAACAGGCTTATGAATCTGATACCGCAACGATAGCTGCATGGACCATCTCCGGCAGAAAAGATACTACAAACAGCTGCTGGTGTGCAAGGAAAAGGAAGCCATGAAAAGCAACTGAGAATGACTTATTCAGGAAGTCAAATCCAATGACTCAGCCTCATTCTGCCATATCACATCAAGCTCCCAAAGCAATGTTCCATACAGGTTTGACTGTCACATTCCCCACCTCCAGTCCCCAGGATATGGGAAATATACTTTCAGGATCTCTTCACGGACACCTTTGTTGAAAATGGATGCCCAGGCTAAACTATTGAAAATCTGACAATGTGGGCATCACTGACAGTGATAGAAATCAAGAACTCTGTTGCTCAACTAAGAGCAGGGAAGACTATGGGGATAGACCTAATACCTCCAGAGGACATTAAAAACAACTTGGACTTCTGAGCATCCAAACTGGCCTCATTCTTTACCTGCATTAACACCTAGGGAATAAGGATGATCCTGTTAATTATAAAGCACTTCCCAGGGCAACTGTACACCTTCCTGCTGCTTTCAGTTACCAACCTTGCTACAACATACTATTTTTGCCAGGTAGACCATAAAAGGTAAACCATAAAAACTACACGGATGCAGTCATCAATCAATCTTGACTTAAGGCCAATGTTACCTTTTTCTACTTCTCTTAGTCTATCACCATTACTAAAATAAGGAAATTTCAAATATTTGATAGTCCCAGATAAGAGGGTGTTTGATTAATCACTAAGCTGCTGTTATGATGCTGAATAACTTTCTTTACAGCAGAGTGCCCTCTGCTGAAAATCCAGTTTGAAGTCCAAAGAAAATCTGTCAGGTTTCTTTGGGACGCTAAATAGAAAAAGTACTTTCTTTTTAATTCAGTTCTTTGTCTCAACCCCTCACTTGTACACCTGACTTTTGAAGAACAGAATAGTATTTGAAGCCTGACAGGGAAACTTTTCTTTACCATAATTCAATTCTATTTCTTAGTTTTTTTAGTCTTTTGTTCATTTTTTTCATCTATAGAATAACGTTTAGGCTGACATTATTCAGGTCTATTTTAATTACACTGCTCTCTTCTCCCAAGTGTATCTATCTGAAAGATATCCTAAACATTATCTCACTATTTTGGGGTAATTCTGCAATTCATTCTATGTACTGAAAATGTAATACTGGTTTTTGAACATTTTCATTCTTTGGTTTTTAAAAACTCTGCTGGAGGTAAAATATGACAGTTTTTCCTTCACAATATTATCAACGTATAGCCATATTGTTATTATTACAATTTTTATTATTCTTTTCAGCCTTTTATACTTGCCATAAATATTGTGATTTACTTAATTTTTATTTCTTCTAAATTTGACTCTCTTTGTGCGGGCTCCAATTTTTACCAGGATAAGTTTTTTAATTTCAGTCACTTTTAATATGCTCTTAGTTGTGGATTTTACACTTTCTCATTTTGCTTTTTGTTGATATTAATTTCTCACTTTTGTGTATATAAATCTTTCCTAATGTAATATATTACAACTTTATTCTTTTTTTACTTTACTCGTTATTCACAATTGATCCAACTAGCTTGTTCTCTTTTAAAAGGATACTACCCTGTTTCCCCCAAAATAAGACATCCCCTGATAATAAGCCCAATCGGGCTTTTGAGTGCATGGCAATAAGGCCAAGCGCTTATTTCAGGGTTCAAAAAAATATAAGACAGGGTCTTATTTTCGGGGAAACATGGTAAACACTTTTTAGCCTGTTCTTGGTGTTCTTTTATTATTTCTTTTTTTTTTTTTAAATATTCACCTATTTCATAATATACTCAATTTTACTGAATATATAAATCCTATAAAATTGGGTTCTGTAGGCTATGATGGCTAAATAGAATTTGCTTCCTTTCCTATCTTTTGTTATAACCAGGTAACCGTTTTATTATGCATTAATATTACTGTCACCAAAAATATAGCATAAGGCAAAGGAATAATTTAGGGTATTTTTCCTACTCTAATTTTCATCATAATACAAATTTGCTTACACTATAATGACCTATGTGGCATACTTTTACAAAGCAAACTTCGAATAGGTTAGCTTTTAAAATATGTGGTTTTTCTTCATGTTTGGAATGGCTGCTTGTGTGTTGTGTCTTTGTGCAGTATGTATTGTATCTCTATATATGGTTAAAAATCAAGCAAGGATTCATTTTAGTATTTATAAAATAAATAAGTAATTATTTGTATTATTATAAGACAAAAATAAGCTCAATGGCATGAGCACGTGACAACATGAATTAGCTTTTTTGTCTCACAAAGGCAGATTTTATATTAAGTACTTTTATATTAAATAATTTGGTTTAAACTGGATTTCTTCAAAGGAGCTCAGCTTTTCTCAAGACTTCAAGTCCAGTCCACCCTGGTTAATTTCACAAAAGAGCATGAGAAAAGTGCAATGAACACACAATGGATCACAAACAATGAACAGTTTATTTTTCATACTGCACCAACTGAAAAGTTCATAGTAACGTGACCAAAGATATCATGAATCTTGTCCAATTCTAATCCTATCAAAATAATAGCATCAAACCTGGAAAAAACTGGCAATATGGTACAATGTCTCTTTAAGGACCAAATTGCTTAATCCTAGGAGACTTTTCATCAACAGAAAACACTGCTGACCAAAAGTAGATACAATGAGGATGGAAAAACCTTCACACAAATAATATCAAAGACACTTTCCCAGAATAACTGAAGTTTAAAGATAAGGCAGAGGAGAAAGTTTAGATATCTTAATTAGTATATCACACACTGTTGCTCCAACCTCTGATGTATTTGTAATGGGGTTACATTCTTTGTAGTTTGATCAAAAATGATTACATCAATATCAATTTGGAGGAATAGCAGGGATGCAACCAACCCTACTACCCTAAAACTCACCCCCAAAACATAAAAAAGTTTAAGTCTTTTCTCCTTTTCCATGATTATCTATAGCAAGTTGACCATAACTGCCTCTGCTCAGAGCAAGAACTGGTGAGAAGAAGCCAAATCTCAATAGGAATCTTGGTCACTGTTTAATACTTCCCACAGTGAGTCTTCTATTGCAGTGGTCCCCAACCTTTTGGGCACCAGGGACTGGTTCCGTAGAGAGAGGTTTTTCTATGGAGCGGAGGGGGCGTGGTTTTGTGTGCTCCCTGCATCCCGCGGATGGGGCTTCACTTGTTTGCGCGGACTGGTTTCAGACATGCCGTGGGCCAGTCCATGGACTGAGGGATTGGGGACACCGTTCTATTGCATCCACAGGAGGATAAATAACAAAGGGACGGAGCTTACAGTGTAACAATAGTTTTATGATTTTGATGAAAGCCTCGGATCCTGCGGATTCCTCTGAATACAGTTCCTGTTCATCTTCATACATTGGGTTCAAATCCTGTTTAATAGTACACTACCTACCAATTTGCTACTATTAAACTTGGGGATCAAGTTACTTCTTTACAAACTTTTTCCACCCAGAAGCAGTTTCCTGCCTCAGGTAGATTGCTCTGTCTCCATTGCAACAGTGGGAAAAGACCCAGGTCAAGAGTTATTTAGTGCCCGTTTTTCAATCTGATCCTCTAATGAAACCCATCTCTAGTTCTAGAGTTTATAGAAAAATGGGGGGGGGGAGTGATCTAGCAGTTTTGTGATCTCAATTCGAATTTTCCTAAATTAGAGCAGCATTTCCATCCTACTTCCCTTCCTTCTCCCTACCTTCAGACAATATCAGACTTGATTTTGGAACTGCTGCCTTATTCTCAGTATTATATCAATTGTGTTTCAGCTTTGACTATTATGCAGAATAACTGATACTGTTTTTCTAAATTGTGAACAAAATGATAGAAGGAAAGCAGATACATTTATAGCAGTAATTTAGTACTAAATTGATTGTGCCGCTGTGTGTAAAAAGGCAAGCAATTATCCTATGTAACCCAAGTATCTTTTGGATTTTTATGTGTTCCTTTTTTTTTTGCTCTGATACATTGTCCAACCTACATTAATCTAATCCTGATAATTCTTTCCTCAGCATTTGAGAAGGATTGGGGAATAATCAAGATTACAGATTATAAATATTCCTAGTTCCTTCTAATCAATTGTGACTAGACTTTAGACCCTTCTAGTTACAAACTCAATTCATATCATATTCAATTTCCTAGGTCTTAATTTCTCATTTGAAAAAAAGAGAATGGTATGATAAAGGAGACTGCAACTATACTGTGGTTTTACATAACTGAATATAGCATCTTCTGGGGTTTGCTTCATTTTTAAGTTGAATGGTATTAATATTTCAAGTTTGAATTCATGCAAACAAAGTTTTAATTGCAAATTGCAATCAGATTCTTAAAATATTCATAACTTTGTGTCAACCATATATACCATCTAGTACCAAATTGATTAATTACATTTTAGAAATGCAAGTAATTTACATTTCATTGAAAAAGTATTCTGGCTTCCAAACAATAATAAAAATGCAAACTGAACCCAGATGTTTCACAATTGTGGTAGTTTGTATATTGGCTTATTTTTCCCCTAAGCTAATTTGGTTCTTCTGTATTATTATAATATAGAAATTCTAGACTGAAAAATTGAAGGACAAATTTAAAGATGTCCCTTTGTTCTAATCATTAATAAGAGGCAATTTCTTCAATGGCAAGCTTTCAAATAGCTTTCCTTCATGCTTGAAAAGGGCAGCTTTTTAAGACTCACATTATAAAAGCCTAACTCTTAACTATCAAAAGCTAAATCTTTAGGCTGCAGTCCTATATCACAGACTTAAATATAGTTGTGAGAAAGAATGACAAGGTGGTGCTATTATTTCAATTTCAAAAGCTGTAACTAAGTGCAAATTCTAGGAAACACCAACGTTGTATGACGGGAACAGAGATGAAAGAAGTAATTATACCGGTGAAGTGGTAGATAATGAGCAGAATATTCTCAGGCTTGCAAATTGCTCAATCCCTGGCTCGCTTTTCAGAACCTAAGATAGTATAGCACCAATTAGATCTGTTAAAAGATAAGGATGGTTCTCTGTTTGAGGCTAAAATAAAATAAAAATGAATACTGAAGTCCTTTTCAGAGAGCCAACCTTGCTCTGCAATGATGTTCTGAAATGCCCTCACTAGGCCTATTCTTTGTGGAAGGGGGCCTTTTCAGAAGAGGACAAGTAGCTTATAAAAACAAGCTAGGCGTGAATAAAATGAGCATCAATGGAGGGAAAGAAGAGAGTGACTGAGAATGTGTAAGATAGCTCTGGAAAAGCACATTCAGGCCTCTTGCCTGTAGCCTCAATGAATTTGCCTGGAGCTAATTCAGCCCTGGGCTAAGATAGATTCCCCATTCCTGGCACATACCATGCATTTTCCAAAGAGAAAGCATGAATGCTACTGCTAGTCAAATGATTTTACCATCCAGCATCCTTCACTTAATGGGAAACTAAGATGGAATTGAATCTTTCGCTATTTTTCCAAACCACAGTTGGAAAACTGCCATGCCGCTATTCATATTATGATTTCAGCTGACTGGATTTTCAAGGGTTTTTTTTCATCCCTCCAAATTTTTGACAGAATCCCCGTGATCCTTCATCTTTGATAAATTTGGGACAGTGCCATCCGGAAAAAATAATAATATTCTTGCTGAATAGAAATGGTTTCTTTGTCAGACATTATACCACTACCCTGGATGCTTTTGGAAGTACTTGTGATATTCAGCAGCTGCCTTTTTTAACATGTATGAAAACTGAAACTTTCTTTAGTCTATGATGACAGACTTCTGGATTTTGAAATGGCAGGTTGGTGAAAGTACATATTGAAAAATATATAGAGACGTTTGGATTAATGCAGAAAGTCCTACATTGAACTGCATTAATATGCAAAAGAGATTTCATGGTTTAGCCAAGGCTTGCTTAATCTTAGGAAAATAACTCTGCTAAGCAGAAGAATGAAACAAAAGAACAAAATATCTGAAACGCTGACTTTGAAAGTTGGTTTTGATAAGGATCTATTTTGGGCAACTTCTTGCATATGGAAGATTAAATCAAATAGTTTCTCTAAGAAGGAAGTAACTTCAAAATTTTGGATATGGTACAAAAGAATGATTAAAAAAAAATATTAGGAATGATTTTCTCCCTTGTAATAAATTGATGGATTTTGCTTGTTAAGTAGCAAAGGTGAAAATCTGTTTTCAGTGTGAAAAAACTGCGTTTGCATTGCAATTTGAATAGTTTGCAAACATATTTTGATGAATAATGTCAGAAAGGCAATCAATCTACCAAAATCCTTTAATAGTTTTCCCAGGTTGCATTACTACACCTGTTCACATAGAAGCAAGCCTCTTTATTGTATTTTATCAAAATAAAAAGTATATGTGCGTAACAAAAGAATGCCTTCCCCAGCTCCACAAAATTAGATTTGTTGAAATGTTGCATGAGTTTGGTTTTAGAAGATAGCTGAAATTTCAGATCACATGTGAAGATGTTGAAATGCTGTGATATCAAGATCTGTTTAGTTTTGGCATGGCAACTTTGGAAGTCTTGATTAAATGGGCAGAGAAACTGAGTGAATGATTTATCCGAATTTCTCTCTAGCAAGGAAAAGTACAGGATTGTCTTACTAAATGACAGTAGCACCACCACTGACAAAGCTCAGAGGAATCTCTCCCTTTAAATTTAATTGACATATAGACTTTGGTCACTTGTCACTATAATTCAGTTGTTTCAAACTTGGCAACTTTCAGATGTATGTACTTCAACTCCCAGAATCCCCCAGGTCAGCTTGCAGTTAAGTGCATAAATACTGTAATCCAGTTATAAAATAATTTATTCTGTGAAATAATTTCTAAAGCATTTTTTTTTCATCAAAATGACTGGGAAGTGGTAGAAAAAAATACAGAATGTTTAGCACTGGTCTGAGCTTCTTAATTATAGAACCACTTTTGAATACAGGTAATCCTCGACTTGCAACCATTCATTTAGTGACTGTTCGAAGTTACATCAGCACTGGAAAAAGTGACTTATGGCTGGTTTTCACACTTATAACTGTTGCAGCATCCCCATGGTCATGTGATCAGAATTTTGGCACTTGGCAACTGGCTTGTATTTATGACTGTTGCACTGTCCTGGAGTCATACGATCACGATTTGTAACCTTCCCAGCCAGCTTCTGACAAGCAAAGTCAATAGAGGAAGCCAGATTCATTTAACAACTGCATGAATCACTTAACAACTGCAGTGATTCACTTAACAACTATGGCAAAAAAGATCATTAAATTGGGCAGAACTCACTGAATAACTGTCTTGCTTAGCATCAGAAATTTTGGGCTCAATTGTGATTGTAAGTCAAGAACTACCTGTAATAACTATTGATATAGTTCATACCTTTGATCTCAAGCATTTGCATTGACTCTTATTTGGAAAGCTACTTGTCCATGAAATTGATGACATACACATTAAGTAGGCTCAGACCTGTGTTTAATGAAACCATTCTATATATTTTTTTCTACCAGTTCTCAGTCATTTTGTAAAATATTCTTCACAGCCCAAAATGGAATCTTTACCTATTTTGCAACACCTTAAAATTGGATTCAAGGTTATTAAGTTCCATTTCTAAACCTTAAAAGATGAATCAGAGATGATAACAGTGAACAAACTTTCTCATAAGTTTAACTTTACAATATATGTCACTAGAGATATTACACTAGAGGTTTTTTTTGCCATTTCCCTAGTCTAATCTTCCCCTCACCCTGCCACATATATCTGCCATTAGCCCATTATGGTAGCATGAGAGAAATCATCAGGTAAAGCATTTTTTGGATTAGTTACTGAAGCTACTTTGAACATCCCAGATAAAGTGGCTATTGATGAATTTCTCCTGAAAGTGCACATTTAATCATTGGGGCTTGAACTCGTGCACCTATAATATAAGCAACTCTTGACTAATAATTTTGGTCCTTTGTCATATATGAGATGTCAATGAGTATTTTGAAAACAAACCCTATGTATCTCTTATTGGCTGTTATGTTAAAGCTGACATGGAAAGCTAGAAGATCTGGCAGAAAGGAAAACAAGATTTCAATATGTGAATTAGCCCATTCTCTCCAACCTACATGTAATTAATCTTAAGAGAAAACAATCATTTACATTGCCATTAGAAAACCTCCACAAGGTTTGCCATCAATAGTTTGAAGTTGAATGATTTCATTTTTATAAGATTTGCACAGGAAACTGCTTCCTGATGTTTCCTTTCAAGGTGGAATATTGCACACAGTCATGGCAGGTTTTTAGAAGGATTGGTATGTGCTGCCAACAATCGGCACTTAGATATTTTAGACGTTGGAACTGTTTTTTTAAAAAATCAATTTCCTTATTTGATTTTTTTTCTCCTTGTTATTTTGAGCACTTACTCTACCCTGAAGTGAGTTTATTCTATCCAATAGCTACTGATATGAATCCTGAAGTCTTCTAGTCCATTTCAAACAAAAGGCATGTTTTTTAAGTGGAGCTGGAGGTTAATTATTATCTTTCCATTCTGCAATCCTTAACTCTCAGAAGCCCTCCATCTCAAAATAGCTCCTCTTTCATTTCTTCAACTGTCTGTCTGTTATGCCAGTGATTACAGGGGCAATGGCCATGTAATGCCAAGAACCTATTGCTCCCTCTTAGGGTCAACAGCAACCCTCCTTCTGACCACTGACTAGAGCAGGGGTGTCAAACTCGCGTCGTCACGTCATCACGTGACGTATCATGACTTTTTTCCTCTTCGCTAAACCGGGGCTGGGCGTGGTCAGCGCATGACGCATCTGGCCCATGGGCTGCGAGTTTGACACCCCTGGACTAGAGTGCTGCATAGTGAGGAAGCAACAGCAGCCAGCTGTGCAATCAATTTAAAATGTTCTTCCTTAAGGACTCCTCATATGGCATCCTGCCATCAGTGATCGCATATTTATTTTATTTTATTTTATTTTATTTTATTTTATTTTATTTATTTATTTTGTCAATCTCATATTAGATAATACATATAAGTATATACATAATTTGAATACATGAAATGAATAAAAGTAAAAGGGAACATTAGGACAGGGATGGTAGGCACGCAGGTGCACTTATGCACGCCCCTTACAGACCTCTTAGTTTCTGAGAGTAACATAACTTAGACATAAAGTCAAGAGAATAGCAGATACAGATTTATTTCAATTCATTCTGGATCTTGGTCCATTATCTGATGCATTTGCTTTGTTGTGACGAATGTAAGAGGTACTGTAGCTAGTGTTTGCGACATTTTATCCTGAGCTCTAAAGACTGACATTTTCATCTTATGCTCCCAGCATATAAAGTATCTGCCATCATCATTAGAGGTGCTCCAAAATTATTTTGGGATAGATTTTGAGTTATTTTTTGTTATGAAAAAATTAAATATGAGAATTAAAGTAATGTTTCATATTAATTGGAATGCTTAGAAAATATTGTCCACATTAGGTCCAACCATTCCTTGTTTCTAACCTGGCTCTCAAATATATCATTACTGTTATTCTCCAATGTAGCAGAGAATAAAAAGGGCAATAATCCTAAACCAGTGAACTAGATAGCACTGGACTAAAACAACTGATGATTAGTGGCAAGTTTCACTTGTATAGCAAAGCTATCATTATCAGATACCCAAATAGAAACACAAGAAATGCTGATTAATTCAATCACGATTGTGCATTAGATTTTCTTATTTGTTTATTTGATTGTGTTAATTTTAGCAATGTTAGTTCTGGGAGCAATTACAGTGCTTAATATTCTGTTTAAAATTTCAGCCAACTGTGTCTTTGCAAAAGTTCTTAGTGTTCTGGATTCTCATTGCTATTACCTAAGCTGCTCTACAACCCCCAACTAGCATCAACTATGACTATAATCCTCTACTGAACCCTGTTTAAAGCAAACACCATACACTTTGTGATTCCCCAGGGTGTCTATTAGCCACACCAAGAACTATTTAGTATAGGAGTCGCAATTTCAAATTGTTACAAGTGCCGCACCAAAAAAAAACCTAATTCATTTTCCAAGAATCACAGCACTGAAAAGTTTTTATACAGTGACAGAAAAGTTTCTAGTAACTCAAAAATGAAAAGTTATGAAACAGGTTTTTCACATTGACCACTTAGATACCTTATAATCTAAGAACCCCAACACAATTTCAGCTGCCCATATCCTCCTTCATTTTTCTTTCTCTCTCCTTTCTGACTAGGGAGCTCTTTCTTTCCTTTGGGCTTTTTTCTCTTTGTTTGCCCTTCTCTTCTTTTTCCTTTCGTAGTAGAGTCAGTCCTTCCTTCCTTCCTTCCTTCCTTCCTTCCTTCCTTCCTTCCTTCCTTCCTTCCTTCCTTCCTCCCTCCCTCCCTCCCCATCTGTTGCCTGGTTGACCAGACCTGGTTTTTAAGCAGCCTTCTCCTTTAATCTCCTGGGCTTTCTTTCTATCTGTTCCAGCCAAGCCTTACCTCTCTAATTCACCTGCACAAAAATCCACCTGTATTGAGCATGAGAGATAGTGGTGGTTCCTAGAAGGTGGTGCTAGTCTGACTGGCTTTGAGGTGACTAGCCTCCTCTGTTGCCAAAAGCTACACCGGGCTAAGCTAAAGGGAATTGCAAGAATAAAGAAGCAAACAAGCCCTCAAAATGGGATTCAGTTACTGCCTAGTTTCTGAAGTGGCTGGATTATTGTTTTATACATATACAAATAAATAAATCTCTGTTACTAAACTTTTCTTTGGCAGTGAGATGACAAGCCTCCTTATCCTAAAATAGGGAACAAATAAAAAGCATATAAAGGAAATCGTTTTACAAAAAAGTTTAAATTAACCTATGTAAACTGGATCAACATGTTTGAGGCAAAGCTTTCAGAGGATAAACTAGATCAACATATGTTTGAAGCAAAGCTTTCAGACCCCTCCAATTACTGAGCCATAGAACTGATTACGGTGAAATTGACCTCAACTGTTTGGGATTAAAAGCAATGCTGGTGCAATTTCACAATTCCTGAAACAGAAAAGGTAGTACTAGGAATAATAAATGCAACTACAACTCCACACAGTCAAAGAACAGGTTTTAGAAAATATTCCAAAATGTTGCTACTAAAATAAGAAGGAACAAACAAAACATCCTGCACGGATGGCTATACATTCACAATATGAATATGGTTGGAAGATAACAACAGATACTCATTGTGGATGTCCTATTACCCTTGATATAATTCATTTCATTCCATTAATTTTTATTATCCTTGATTACCATCTAATAACACTTGGTGCTAGGTGGCATATAAATGTAATTAATAAAATAAATAGTTTGAATTTTAAAAAATCCTCAAGAAATGCTGCACTGTCAAACAGAAAAATGTTGTGGCTGCAGTGGTGATATCCTTATTCATAAGCTGTTATTTCTGAATGAAGCTACCCCAACTCCTGCCTCATTTATTCAATAGATCATACTTCCTTCAGTGAATACAATGTTTTAAATTATTTCATGGCAGATGCTGTCTACAGAAAATAGACATGTTTATTATACCTTAGTTATTAGTTCTGACATCTTGGCATACTGAAAACTACTGATGCAAAATGCTAAGTGTAGGAAACTAAACTTCAATAACCAAACATCGTTCAGTGTCAGCTGCACCCAAATAAAACTTGCACAATGAATGGAAACACTGTGATTTCTTTATATTCATGTATAGACAAATTTTTATATATAAACACACACAGACCTGTCAATTTAAATTAAGTTGGATAGATTTTTTTTCTCTTGTCCAAAAAGTAAGGATTTTTTTAAATCACTTTCATCTTGTCATCTTTTTATTTTATTAAATTTATTTGCCACCCATCTCGTTGCAAGGTGACTTTTCAAATATCCATTTGCAGAAGGATGTGCAAATTATTCCAATGTTTTGAACTCAAAATGGTCCTTTGAATGTTCAAAGTGTGGAACAAACCACCTCATATTCTAAAGTTTTGTCACAAACTCAGTGCTTAAAGTAGTGTTTCATTCGCAGAACATTGGAGTACTTTGATATCCCACTATAGTATTGTTTTTTTAATTCTTCCAGTCATGGAGATTTGGAAATTAATTAGCCAATAAAATAGCAGTTGTCACCAGATGTCAGACTAACTTGATTGCATCTCAGTACATAGCTAACTAAAGGTTTATTGGCTGGAGTCCATAGAGGGGAAGTGATGGGTGAAGCACATACCCTTGAAAATCATTTGGGACACATGAAATCTAAGCTACTTCCTTCCTGGTGTGTGGAAGCAAGATTCATGAGCTGTAATTAACACAGTTATAACTGTTATTTTCTGTAGGTACTGTGCTTTCTTTATCATGCAAATTGGCAAATGTATAACAACCATTTAAATATGAGCCAGCAGTGTGCAGCAGCTGCCAAAAAAGCCAACACAGTTCTAGGCTGCATTAACAGAGGGATAGAATCAAGATCACATGAAGTATTAATACCACTTTATAATGCCTTGGTAAGGCCACACTTGAAATACTACATTCAGTTTTGGTCGCCACGATGTAAAAAGGATGTTGAGACTCTAGAAAGAGTGCAGAGAAGAGCAACAAAGATGATTAGGGGACTGGAGGCTAAAACATATGAAGAACGGTTGCAAGAACTGGGTATATCTAGTTTAATGAAAAGAGGGAGACATGATAGCAGTGTTCCAATATCTCAGGGGCTGCCACAAAGAAGAGGGAGTCAAACTATTCTCCAAAGCACCTGAGGTTAGGACAAGAAGCAATGGGTGGAAACTAATCAAGGAGAGAAGCAACTTAGAACGAAGGAGAAATTTCCTGACAGAACAATTAATCAGTGGAACAGCTTGCCTCCAGAAGTTGTGAATGCTCCAACACTGGAAGTTTTTAAGAAGATGTTGGATAACCATTTGTCTGAAGTGGTGTAGGGTTTCCTGCCTAAGCAGGGGGTTGGACTAGAAGACCTCCAAGGTCCTTTCCAACTCTGTTATTCTATTCTATTCTACCTGTTTGCTGAATGTTGTTTTGCAGACAAATTGAAAAAAGTAAAAACACGGGCATATCCTTGGATGGTGAAAGTGCTTTCATTTGATTTACATTAATATTGGACTCTCACCACAGGCTCTTTGCATTTTTTAATTTGCAAAATACTTGGGAGTTTATTTTTTAAAAAAATTATTTTAATCTTGAATCGAAATATCCAGAAAATATTCTTTCCTGTTTTTTTCTGCTTAGCGTTCTTTGTTTCCTGGCTAACTTACATAGATCCACAATGTATTCAGATTACTGACAAGCAAAGATGGCTGATGTCCCAAAAACACCTTTTGATAACATGCAACCTTTAGTTGAAAGCTTTTTAAAAAAAAAAGTCTGATGAAATGATAATGGCTGTGGAAAATATTTATGTAGCTCTAGATAAATTAGATTTACAAAAGGAATATGATTTGAAAGCTGTAGATCCATTGGAAAGTCTGGAAAGAGATATGGATTGTACAGATGTAGAATCAACTCGGCTGACTTCATACACCACTCTGAAATTCAAGCCTGCATTCTTTTACAATAGCAGAAATCTGTCTGAATGGAGAAGTGATGAATTGGTTATTCCTAGGAGGACTGAAGGACATTGGGGAATGGATTTGTCACACTTAACCAAAAACCACTTTCATCTGGACTTTGTTGGAAAAATAGCCGGATTGTGGAGACTGAATTTATTATATTTAAATAGACAACAATTGATAAGAAACAAATGTGTATATTTGATGCAGGACAAATTACACTTAATTCTTGGGGTGATTTGGAATAGATAAGATGCCATGATAAATTTTCTACAAGTTTACAAGATTACGATAACAGTTTAACAGAGGTTTTTTAAACTTTAACCTTGTCTTTTTTATTATTGTTCTTTCTGCTAACTATATTGTCATTAATAAGATAGATGATAGGTCAATAATTTGCAAATAGATTTAGTAGTTTCAATTTGGGAATATTGGGAAACCAATATGTATTAATCAGTATTCAATTAGGAGGAGATAATATGTGTATATGTGTTTTTTTAATGCACCCTTTTTAATGTCTTGTTTGTTTTGTGTTTTTTCTTTGTTTTTTAAATTTATTGGAGTTTTCTATTTTATTTTCTATTTCTATTTTAACTTTTTTCAAATAAAATAGAGTTTAAAAAACTAAATTTGCTGAATATTGGGTGGCAGATAAGACACCCTTTTTAGTGAAAAATGAAGGAGCAATTTGGTTTATTCTCTAGGGCAAAACATTCCACTGGATTTGTTTGGTTCTGAGCTTGAAATATTGCTGTTATTATCATATCAGATATAGGCTCCCTCCATGAAAGTTTTCCACCTCTAATTATTGCAGTAAGAACTAGGTTAGGTCAAGGTCTTTTAATAAAAAAAAAGCTTCAATGTTTCATATGATCGAAAATATGCAGTATATGAGTAGAAAAATTATTTAATACCAATGTGAAAACAAGGCCAAACTTGGTAAACTTTTTTTTAAAGAAAAGATTTCCTGAAACATTACAAAATGCAACTTAATTGTGAGAAATTATGTGTTTCTGATTATTAAATGAATAAATGGAAGTGAAATAAAAATCAGAGAAAACAGAGGTTTTGTATTTACCTTTCCTCTTAATGAAGTTTTTCATGTGTCACAAGGAATTACAGATATTTCTTACTTGTCCCTAAAATTTGAACTCATTTTAAACAAACAATTATTTTCAGCCAACCCTAAACAAACACTGATGAATAAAAAACTTAATTGTAAGCACAACCTTACAACTTTTCCTTACAACCAATGGACAAGTATCCCCAAGTCACTAATCACTATAGACCAGGGGTGTCAAACTCGCGGCCCACGGGCCAGATGCATCACACGCTGCCCATGCCCATGCCCATGCCCGGTTTAGCGAAGGGGGGAAAAGTCACGATATATCACGTGACACTGTAATGATGACCCGAGTTTGACACCCCTGCTATAGACTTTAAGTAGTCTGGATTTTTTTCAATTCTAAATAAAAAAAAAAAGTCCAAAGTCACAATGATCACGCCCTGCTCCTCCAGATAATCAGAAATTATATACATTTTTTTCAGATACCAAGTGTCATACTGCCAACTTGACCTAACCATAACAGCAAAAATAATTGATCCTCAATGGAATTATAATGGGAAATTTAAAAAAATGCTGAGAAATGGAGGCAATCCAATATTTGATTAACAAACATTCAGAAATTAAAATTTGTAAGGAAAAGGAAAAAGTTAAAAATACCTGGGGAGATGATGGATTAAAAGCCACATTGATTACAGATTCAGTATGTCCTGTCAGTTTATAAGAATAGGTGCTGGAATGCTTCTCATATATATAAGCCTGAAAAAGAACACATATTTAAAGTTGCCAATAGCCAATCAAGGAACAAGAGTTTTTATTTTAAATCCCTCTTAGAAAAATGTACACTTGTCAAAAGTCCAGCCCTTCATAAGATAATACTGAACAACAATCCAATGCTTGCCTTTGCTCAAGGACCTTTGGGGGAGAGTAAGGTAAAAAAAAAGTTAAATTCTACTTAATTTTTTACATGTATTCACACACACATGAAAAAGGGATAGGGGTTTGATCATACAGACACAGCCACAACTTGACTATTTTGAGCCCAGTCTGGACTCACCTGCTATTAATGCTACACTCTATTGCTTGACTGCAGCCAAGGCAGACACTAATGCAGTGGGCTTTGATTTGCTAGTTGCTGTTATTCATTTGCATTAACTATGAGAATTTTAGGGTTAACATAAGTCCTGGAGACTTAGAAGGTATAGAAATAAAGGTTCCCAATGTGTACCATTATGGGCTACTGGAATAACCTTTTTCTCACAGAAATTCATTGATTCTTTTAAACCTCTTAAAACCCTTAAAAAGAGATGTCTATAAAATATTCCCAGAGTACATAGACTTGCCTTCTCCAGAAATTATACATTTATTCATTTTGAACACAAAATGAATTTACAAAATCTATTTGGATCACATTTTTATTCTTACTCATAAAAGACACATATCTTGTATTTAATATTACCAATGAGAACCAGTTCTGTGTAGCAGTTTAAGGTACCAGCTAGAAACTAGGAGACAATGAATCCAAGTCTTGGCTTAGCTACAAAGCCAACTAGAAGCTTTGGGCCAGATGATCTTTCTCAGCCCTTAATAAACAAGGCAATGGCAAGCCACTTCCAAAAGATGTTGCCAAGAAAACTACGACGACTTGTCCCAGCAGTCAGCAAGAGCCATAAATGACTTACAGGTACCGAAAAAAAATTCACCATTTGATATTAATTGTATATGTCTAGTACTATTTAATACTGCTCGTATTCATATTTTGATAACTCTACTTTCAGAAACATGTATCTATTTTTCAGACATTATTTGTATTCACTCAGAACTGAAGAAGCTTCTCGGATGAGAAGCGAAATGTCTTCAAAGAAACAACAAAGTCCAGTTGTCTTTTGAAAAAACACCTTTGAGACATGCGCTCATCTAATTTAGTTGATACCTGACTTAGCCATTGTGCTTGGGAGAAGAATCTTAAAGACTACAGATTAAACATGAGCTAGCAATATGTTGCAATTGCCAAAAGAGTCAATGCAGCCTTCACCGAGAATGGTCAAGATCACAGGGAGTGCTAGTACTATTTTTTTTGTCCTGGCCAGACTGCACTTGAAATACTGTGACTTGGTGACATACACTAAATAAATAAATAATTGTGACCAGTTCTGGTCACCACAAATATAAAAAGGACAATGAGAACTTGAACAGCCTGCCTCCTGAAGTCATGGGCACTCCATCATTGGCATCATTTCAAGAAAGGATTGGACAGTCATTTTGTGGCATGCTGTGAATATTCTTGCACAGGCAGGACATTGGTTTAGGAAACCTCCAAGGTCTCTCCCAATCCTATGATTCTATTCTTGCTTCATACTACATGTATATTTCTATTATATATCGCCATTATGTATTCATTTCAATAAGGCATCATTTAAAAATATGCAAAAAAAAGTATTGGGTGTACCTTTTTTTGGAACAGCCATTTTTCTACTCAAGTATTTCCATATTATTTTCAATAATACCTGTCATGTTTCAATAAATATATCAGCACAATCTATTTACCCTATTTATATGTAAGTCTCCTGTGTTACTTCTATAACATTCTATGTTTAAACATCAGTAAATATTTTAACTGAAAATGTGTAGCCTTATTTTAAGAAAAGATCCTCAAACTATGTAAACTATTCAACCACAGAAAACCCTTGTTTTTTTAAAAAAGAAGACACATAAGAATGTTGCTAATGTCCTGTTTCTGTTGTCATAAATCAAAGGGGAAAAAAACAGAACAGGCTTTAACAGGCTTTAAGAGTCCCTTGGGAGTTGGGCGGCATACAAATTTAATAAATAATAATTTAATAAATAATAACTAGTTTTGTCTGGTCTATACCAAATAGTGAGATAAATTGGTTCATACTGGCACTTATAACTAGGGCCATAAGAAAGTACATATTGTACTTGCTGCCATTTTTGTTTTGTTTAACTTGGTATATTTGCTGTTGTTTTATTTATTGTCTTATTCGTTGTTTTTTATTTTACTACTCTGTAATTTTAATTTGTTATGAAATAACTACTATACAAATAAAATAATTCATTCCATTGGGAAGAATCTTAAAATCTGAGTCCAATTCTCATAACGAAGTGAGGCTGCAGAGTAATCCCCATTTAAAAATGGCTGGAAAAATCTTTTTGGGTAGAATTTGCCATGAAAATTGGTTTAGTGCTCAGTCAGGTAATATATAT
This sequence comes from Thermophis baileyi, assembly GCA_003457575.1. Lineage (NCBI taxonomy): Eukaryota > Metazoa > Chordata > Lepidosauria > Squamata > Dipsadidae > Thermophis > Thermophis baileyi. The sequence continues at coordinate 2,652,715 of QLTV01001839.1, forward strand.
AATGGTATCTTTAAAAACTTTGAAGGACAGCAAAAGGAAAATAACTTCGATGAGACAAATGAATGGCAATATGAACAGTTAAAATACTTATTAGTTACATTATTTGGATAGATGAGGCCAAGAAATCAATTCCATGGGAAGACTAGGATTATTTTGACTGGGACTGGTTGGCTTTAATAACAGAATCTTGTGAGTCTGATTATGCTGTACTCCCCCCTCCTCCTCATATTCCAGTGAATCAAAAAGGTGTCTGCTTGAGCAGCTTCCAACTATTACCTTGTTTCTCAGGGCTTAAAAAATGGTGCAGCCTCTTTTGTCAACAGTTCTTGAGGGGTTTTTGGTGCTCTCTGAGCTTGGTTGTTTTCTTGGAGACTTTTCATTACCCAAACAAGATAACATCATCAATGTACACTTATTTCAACCCTAGCTACAAATATTCTCCTTTATTGGCAACAGTTTTATATATTTCTATCAAGGTTATCTTTCTTACTGTCTACAGGGGCCTTCGTGGCTTCCAGAACCTGGGAAACGCTTGTGTATTGAAGAAAGCTTGATAGAGACCAATCAGCAATTTACTATCATGAATATTTGAACAATATTACAAAAACCAATTTCAATTATACATAACAAACAGGGGTGGGTTCCACTTACCTTCCCCACCGGTTCGCATCGCGATGATTTGCACGTGCGTGCACGCTCCGCTCGCGCATGCTCCGCTCGTACACGCGTGTTCCCTCACGCAATTTTGCTTCCGCACATGCTCAATAGCTGCAATCAGCCCGAAACACAGCTGAGGAGCTGATCAGCTGTGCTTCGGGCGAAGGAATAAAGGTCAGTATAAACCCGGGGGCGGGCGGGAGGGCCCTTTTTCAAGCAGCAGAAGAGGAAAAACCTTCCACACAGTAAAAAAATTCACAAAAAATTCACAAAAAAAGATGGCGGCGCCCACGGACCAGCACCGGCCGATCCACTTCAGTGACGTCACCAGCGGGTTGCTACCGGTTCGGGCGATCCGGTCCGAACCGGGAGGAACCCACCCCTGATAACAAATATAGAATAAAGAATTAGAATAGTCTACATGTAAAATAGACATGTAAAATACATGTCTTCAGGTTTTAAGAAATGTGAAGTATATTTTATACTATTTAAAAACTGCAAAACTGTTTATTGCAGTTTTCAGTGGATGATTATAAAAGGCTAATTTATTACCATTTTTATGTTGGAGATATAGTCACTTTTAAGGCATTCTTTTGTATGCAATTAGTTACTTATTTATTCAATAGTATTACTATGGTTCTTGGAAGAAAGTTTAAAGTTTAGAGTCGTCAATGTGTTGCTATTCCACAAATTTGGAATTTCAATTTATGGAGAACTTTGTATAAGCAGTGCCCATACAGGTAGTGCTCAAGTTACAAGAGTTCATTTAGTGACCTTTCAAAGTTACAACAGCACTGAAAAAAGTGACTTATGACCACTTTTCACACTTATGACTTACGGTTGCAGTGTTCCGGGGTCATGTGACCACCTTTTGCAAACTTCTGACCAGCAAAGTCAATGGGGAAACCAGATTCACTTAACAACTGTGTTACTAATTTAACAATTGCAATGATTCACTTAACAAATGTGGCAAGAAAAGTCGTAAAATGGGGCAAAACTCACTCAACAAATTTCTCACTTAGCAACATAAATTTTGGGCTCAATTGTGGTCCTAAATTGAGGACTATCTGTACTATTATGAATAAGCTGATTATAGGCCCAAAAGCCAGCTAGGTAATTTTGGGCCAGTGACTCTCTCTCTGTCCAACGTATCTCACAGAGTTGTTATGGGGAAAATAGGAGGAGGAAGGAGTATTAGGTATGTTTCTCACTTTGAGCTATTTATAAAAAATAGTACAGGTGGGATAAAAAAAATCTAATAAATAAACTCCTGGAAAGAATCTGTACATCAGATTGTAATGGTGGTTAAATGAAAGTTGTCAACTCTTAGAATACCACATATTGTCAGAAGTAAACTACTATACATACGCATTTATCTTCAGATCCACAAGCGATGAACTGGCCACAAGGAGAAACACTAATTCCACATGGATGACAGCGGCTATTATGACCTTCAAAACGACGCTCGCACCTGCAGAAATTTAATAAATTGAAGTACCACGAATTTTAAAACAATTGCTTCTAAATTTACTCATTCTTTTCAATGAGGTGCATATTCTATTTATCTCTGCCTTACAATCAACATCCAACAGGTAAGATGGGCAGCCAATAAATTGAATGAATGAATGAATGAATGAATGAACGAACGAACGAACGAACGAACGAACGAACGAACGAATGAACGAATGAACGAATTGAATATGATACACCGTAACATGCTCCGGTTGCTTAAAAAATAAGAGAATTTAAGTATTTTGTGTATTACAAAATACTTAAACTCTCTTATTTAAATAGATTTTTAAAATTAAAATATTATTGAATTTTATAAAGGTATTACCGTATTTTTTTGGAGTATAAGACACACCTTTTTCCCCCCTAAGAGAGGCTGAAAATTTGGGTGCGTCTTATACTCTGAATGTAGCTTTTTTGAAGCTTTATTTTCAGCCCTAACGAGGTGCTAACGATCTTCCCGGCTTTGCAGGCTTTTTTCATTGCTACTCCTTCCGAAGGAGGTTTTTTTAAGCCCTAACCAAGGGATAAAATAATGTGCTGAAGCTGACCAGACTAAGGATGCTAGCCAGATGAATACCTGGTAGGCAGATTTTTTCCCCTATTTTCCTCCCCAAAAACTAAGGTGCGTCTTATACTCCGGTGCGTCTTATACTCCGAAAAATACGGTATGTATATACAACTATAGTATATAAACTATAAAACTATACATAATAAATATATAAACTATAAAACTATTGGAAGACATATATAAGCAGAAAAAGTTGCATTCATGTTAAGTATCTCAAGGAAATAATATCTGCCTCAGATTTAATTAGTACTTGCAGTGTTAGGTGCAAAATTGACTTTGTTACATTATTAGGACTATTCCACTATTTCTATATGCTCAATTTGCTGTTCTCTGGGCATTACATCTGTTCGTGATTAGGAAGAGAAATTCAATACATTTAATCAGCTTTATGTTTCCAAATATTTTGTGGTGTTGATTTACTTAGTCCTAGTATATTTTTTAATATTTAATTTGTAGTACACATAAGTAAGAAGGGTAGTGATGCATGAGAGAATATGTGTATGCTTAGTCATATATGTACATGAGCGCATTCAAGAAATGTAAATTAGAATAAGGGCAATGTTCCTAATATAGCTAAAAACAGACAATTGACATGAAGATCTATGATTTTCCTTTCCCAAATTTGATGAATGAGTTGTAAGGATTTGATATCTTTCGTTGAATACCTGCATCAGTTTATTTTCCAATATCATTTTTAGTTTCTTATACAGGCTCAGAGATTTTTCAACACTGTTCTACATGACATCTTTAAGACATAAATTTAAGAAACTTTAATTAATAGCCATGACGCAATGAAATGTATCTATGAAGGAGGAGGTGGTGTAATGGATTTCAGTAATGCAGCAGTTTCCCGGGAAGGAGGGAACACACATTCCAAGGAAGGGAGGTGGGGCGAGACAAGAGACAACACAGTTTGGAGATGGATCATGGAGGGAGGAAGAGATTGAGCATAGCTATTCCCTAGAATCTCCCAGGGTATATTCATAGGTTAGGGTAGTATAGGTTTAGTCTGGCAAGATTCTGTCTATATGGCATAAGCCAATAAACAACTGAGCTTTGGCTGGATTGTTGTTCTTGGTTGAAACCTGACACAATAGCATAATATAACTAAATAACTTAGAAAACTGTCTTTAATAATAATAATTTAATACAGGAAACATTCTTTGAGACCAGTTTGACTACAGTCTTTCTGGCAATTATATGGAAGCCATTTGCCACTATCTTTTTCCAAGTCCTTCCAGTCTACCCTATACTCCTGGGATTTTCCAGTGGCTGCCCATCCAAGAGCTAATCACTTTCCACCCTGCTTAGTTTTTTGAGATTATCCAATAAAAACAATGCCCCTATCTATTTCAACAAGAAATTGTTTATCTCAAAAGAAATTTGTAACAGGCTTTCTGCTGGGTATGTTCACAGGCATTATTCACAGTGGTTATTATATGCTGCAGAACATATTCAACAAATCATCTGGATAAAATAAAGGAAATAAATGTTCCTACTACTAAACAGTTGGGCATTCCATAATGAGTACAATATCTTCTTTCTTTTGTGTCTGAAATAGATGGAATTCTAAACAAAACCTCACTCCATATTGTCTCTTTGATTAATAGATGAGAATTTGTTACATTGTAGTAACAGTTAATTTGTTAACTCTTGGAGGTCTCAGATTTATATATGAGGATGGTGGCTCCTGGTTTATGGAAATATAAACCCATTTTGTCTGTTCCAAAAGCATAAAATAAATCCCAAGGCTTGTAGATCTTATTTGTGAAGAAATAGTTTATCTAAGCTGCTTTTGAAATTTGGCTGAAAAACAAATAAAAACCTTTACACATCAATCAACTTTTTACAGTGGAATCATAATATACAATTATAAAATTCAAGCTAATAGTGCTCATAATAGACAATTATGAAATCCAGACGCATATATCTCTGTGGATAAACATTCATGGATCAAGATGTTCATAGATCATGAAGGACATGTATCTTTTCCTCCCTTCTGACTTAACATAGAAGCAATCAATAATTCAAATGCCACGTACTGCTGAAAGCAAAAATATTTACAAAGGTTTCAAAGAAATCAGCTTACTGGTGGTATTCTATGCAATTAAATCCTTGTCACATAACTTTTAGGTGCTACAAGAAAGGCTGGGATAACTGGCATGTAGTTAATATTCTTCACATGCAGTCTATGAGCAGGATATAGGCAGAAAATGCCCGAAATAATATCTGGAGAGTCTAAAGCAAACCAGCTTGTCAATATTTCTATGCTCTTTACATTACAAATTGCTCCAAAATAAGTTTAGAAATAGATGACAAACTTTATTTCACTAATAATTTCTTTAATGACTTGCCTGATTTTTCTTTACAAAAACTATGCTTCTGAAAAATTTATGATCACTTGTTTATTGCATTTTTATTCCAACATTCCATCAAAGAATTGTCCTCCCTGTGGCTCATTAGAGAAAGATTACATTTGTAAAATGTAAACACAGTAGTAATTCCAGTAGCAGCAGAAGGTACCCCTAACTGTGGCAACACAGAGAGAAGGTACCCCTAACTGTGGCAACACAGAGAGAATGACTTCTTTTGCAATTTTAAAAGTATGAATTGGCTCATAAGGGAGCATAGGATCTTTCAAATAAATTGGGTCCAAGCTATATATAACTATAGATCACAACCAACATTTTGATATGGCTCCAGGAACAGACTGCCAGCAATGGAAAGGTATTAAGAAGGGAATTGCATATTCCTTTTAATCAGTTCTAGACATCAGTCTGGCTGCAGCATTTTGGACTAGCTCTTTTCTGTTTCTGAGTACTTTTCTCAGACTATGTTATGGTAGTTCAAATGGCATTTTACAATAGCATGTGTCATCATGGCGAAATCTGACATCTTCAGGAATGCATGGAATTAGTCGCCATCCTTAACTATGCCAACACATTTCTGGACACCACAACAACCTGGGTATCCAGGTTCATCAAGGAATCCGAAAGGACCCACAGGCTCTGAGTTTTCACAGATAAAATTACTCCATCCAGCGCAGCTTGAAGCATCTCTGTATTACTTTGCCTATGTTTCTCCCACCATAACCTCCAATAACTGGTGTCTCACTACTGTGCTCAGTCCATAAGCTTGTATTGTATAGGTATTCCTTATTTAGCAACCACTACTGAGCCTGGTAACTCAGCCAATAAACAAAGTGGTGACTAACTGAAATTGAGACTGTGTTTATGATTATAGTCCTGCGAAAGTCATAAATGTGAGTACTGGTTATAAAGTTACTTTTTCATTACCATCATAACTGAAAAGTGATTGGCATTAAAGACTCTGGTAATTTGTGAGACAATTGTGCCTTTAGTGCAGATACGAAACTAGGCATGAAGATCCAAGGGACCATACACCTGACTACCATGGATAAGAAAAAGAGAGAATTACTCCAGCCTGCAAGCTTCTCATTTCTGGGAGAATTTGGTCAGCCAAACAAATATGTAGTTAAGATTTTGGCGTGATCCAACCATTTCTACATTCTTATTTCTCTTTTTATATAAAAGCTTCCTAAATTTGCATACAAGCAATGGCTGATGCCTCTGATAGAATATTTTGAAACACTTCTACAGCTTCATTACTAGAACTTTTGATCCAAGGTGCTGGTGAATACTATTTTTTAATATAAAGAATGCTTACATAATTTGGAACTCCGATTTTAAAATTTCCACTAATTTGTTTTACTAGCCTTAGTATTAGGAGCCAAAATGGACAAGACCATCTATGGTATCAGCCCCACAAAAGTCAACTGCCACTGAGATCATAGCACACTACCATGATGTTAAATTAAATCAGTCAACAGTACTGACAGAGACAATACAAACTAGAGGAAATATAAATAGAAGGGAGAAAAAGGAGGGGGGGGGATCAAATACTCTAGAGGTAACCAACAGTATAGCATATCATACTATATTATTTACAATTACAATACAGATAAATTACACAGATAGTATTTTTAACTATTTTACCATATCCCCTCAAATCTTAAATTAATGTTTTAAAAAGAGACAGCAAGTAAGTAACCTGTTAAAAAAATTAACTTTTTACTATTCATGAATAGTAAATTGATAGAAAAAACATAAGGATATAATACAGTTAACTTTTTATCCCACATATTTCATTTTACTATATTTAGACATTTTCTAGGAGTAATAAGCCATTATTGTTTTTAAAAATGTGCTAATTCCTATTTAAAAGGTAAGATTCTGTTGGGTTGTTTTTTTTAGAGTTGCCTCCAACTTCTTCCAGACTAATTTTTTTCCAAAACATTTGACTTGGACATTTAATGATTTATAAAGATCTCCCATGTGTACTTTCCTGTACTGCTTCTGTAGTTTGTAACCCTATATTGAAATGTTTTTCAGTTCAGGCAATTGAACACTTTTTAAGGATAAAAAAGTGCATTCCAGTTTGTTAAATTCATTGCAATTTTTTAAAAAATATCTCACTTAAATTTTTTTTTGAGGGGAAAGAGTAACATAATGCCATTTCATTCATAACAACAAAAACTAGAGTCAAGAATCAATTTATAGGTAGTTATATTATATCATAAATAATATAAACTTGCATATTCAGTTATAATCAACAAAAATCCTGTGGTGTCTCAGAGGAAGAAATGCATTACACATATGTTTTTGTAGATTACAATTTACCTCATCAGATACAATGCAAAACTGTATGCAACAAATCATTAATCCTAAAGTAAAGTGGTCATGGAATTCTGCCAATTGGGATACATCAGTTTTTCCCTGGACTTACATTTGTCTGACTTATGTGGCACATACCCATGCTTCCCAATCTCTCCTCCTGATGAAATTTCTTCTTTTATATTTGTCTTTCCCCAAGCTTTTATGACAGTTTTTTTCCCCAGTCACTGGCATTTCATCACATGACCAAGTTATGTTTTAATACAGCAATATTTAGATTTTATTGGTGAGAATGTGTTTAAACTAAGGAACCTATGCAATATTCTCCATGTTTTTTCCCAGTTTAATCTCATGCAAGGACAAATGTAGACTGTCTATTTTTCATCATGTGCCTAAATAACCACAAAATCTTTATTGGTTGTTTGTGTACTGTATTCAGGAAGCTGTGTCTCCAAAGCACAACTGCATTTGAGGAAGACAAAATGCCACAGAGTAAACATTTTGACTTTTATATGACCTCACAATCATTCTTGCAATTTTGTACTCCCTAAATTATATGATATCTAACAGAAATCATAAGGTAATTTATGCCTGGGGATAAATTAAACAAGCAAACACTTATTTATTCAGAAATATTTATATGCTGCCTTATTTCTGAGGCGTTCTAAGCAGCTGTTTCCAAGCTGGACTAACCAAACTTCATCAAATTGTGCAGAAGTTCCATAACTTTGCAAATATCAAGTACTTCAAAGTGTGAACTCTTGCAAGAAAAAATATATATTAAAAAACACTTGTAAAGTGTAATAAAGGAAACATGGCAAACAGCAAAATGACTGGCTGTTACCTCAGTGTTCTCAAATCCCAAAGTTTGATGCCATCACCAATGGCTGCTGTTAAAAAGAGATTGTAAGCTTCATGTGGTTGACAGCTAAAAGATGATCCCTGCAAGAAAAACAAACATCAGTTTAAAATTATAGTAGCAGGTATAGTTTAGAAAACATTTCCACTGTTGGAACTCCACAGAAGAACATGTAATAATAAATAAAATAATAAAAGCCAATACTGACAAAGGATCAGATTTTTCTTCAATGCAAATGTCATACAGCCATTCAAAGAATTGTTAAATATAACTTTCACGGTACTCTATTTCTGCTCATTGATGCTTATCTTGTTACTATGGTTTAGAATGCATTTATAAATCATATGAATTCCTATTGATTTTATTCAAAGTGCAACTCTAGGAAAGTAAAAAACTATTCTGGAGCCAAAGGAAATCACTTTATAAAACAGCTTCTTTTCCTAGATCAACCACCATCTTAAGGCTTTAAGTTTTTTTGAATTTGTCTTTTGGTAGCCATTCTTTTGAGAATTGAAACAGATTTTCATCAGCAAGATGAGTCAACTATGGTTCTGAACAGTGGTGGGATTCAAATTTTTAAACAACTGGTTCTGTGGGTGTGGCTTATTTGGGGGTGTGGCTTGGTGGTCATGTGACTGGGTGGGTGTGGCTAGCTGGTCATGTGACCGGGTGGGCGTGGCCACGTGCATAGGGACTACTCAGAGGGCTGAAAAAAGTGACTTACGACCGGTCCTCGCACTTACGACCGTCCTCACATTTATGCCCGTTGCAGCATTCTTAACAACCGTGTCACTCATTTCACAACTGCGGTGCTTCTCTTCACCACAGTAACAAGATAGGGCACAAAACGTAAAATATGAGGACAGTCGTAAGTGCGAGGACTGGTCAAAAATCACTTTTTCAGCCCTCTGAGTAGTCCCTATGTGCACCCGGCGTGGCCAGGTGGGCATGTGACTGGGTGGGCATGGCCAACTCGACATCACTCACGTCGAGGGGCGCTTCTCCTCGCCTGGCCTCTCGTGACTGTGGGGATGCTGCAATGGTCGTAAGTGTGAAAAACGGTCATAAGTCACTTTTTTCAGTGCCATTGTAACTTTGGTCACTAAATGAACTGTTGTGTTTTAAACCAATTACCAGAACAAATAGACACAGGAACTAGCCAGATTTCTGAAGCTGCTTCTTTTCAGGAACAGAGATTAACATTTTTCCTTCCAAACAAAGCTGAATAGGGAAAATTATCCCATCAATAAACACAGGATTAAACATCACCAAGCACAGAATTAAACTTCACCAAAACCAGTTTTAGACCAAAAGTCAGAAAGGGTATGTAAACTCACGTTTGAATGTCACTCTTTCTAGCTAGCCAAGAAGCCCTGCTGAATATCACTCATTTTGGTTCCTTGTCATTAAAAGCTTCTTTCCGGCAGCTCTGTGCTGGAAGAACTCCAACAGGGGAGTATTTCCTCCCAACAGCTTTAAGAAAGTCAAGCAAAGGGGGCGAAAAGTACCAGCAAAGAAAAAAAACACCTCCGGAGACAGTAAGTCTAGGCGTACTGCCAAGAATGTAATGGAGAGGCAGTTTCTGTAAGCAGGGCAATAAAGATTAGGCTATAGAAACAACACCAGAATGTTGTAATTCCTTACAGGATTAACCCTGTAAAGTGGAAAAAAACAAAAGGAGATTTCTTCTAACAATCGGTTCTCTGAACTGCTTAGAAAGTTAACAACCGGTTGTAGCGAACCTGTTAGAACCGGTAGAATCCCACCTCTGGTTCTGAAATTATGGAAAGTTCATTTATAGGCATCTATGTCTCTTCTTTGGAGACAATTTTACTTTGAAGTTGAATGAAAATCAGCTTTTTTCTAAGTATATTTCAAACTCGTTTACAATCTTTTTTCATTTAAGATAAATCTTTATTAGGAATGAACTGTTTTCTAATCCTTTTCTGATTAAAAGGAATCATATAAATATTTGAAGCTTTAAACAACCATTGAAAGACCCCAAATACCAGGTTATTATTTGCTTATTTATAACATTTCATTCCTTTTTTTTTAATCACTTAAAATAAGACCAAAATGGGGAATGCTGATGGTACTGTGTTGAAATAAAGGCAGAAAGACAAATTAAATTACAGATAGTCCTGGACTTACAACCTTAATTGAACTTGCAATTACAGTTATAAGCTGTGATGGTCGTTAAGCAGGTCAACAGGTGACCACACCCAATTTTATGACGTTTCCATGATTCTATGAAATCTCACAAATTCTTGTATGAGAAAGCCACATTTGTCAACACAATTTTGATATTTGTTTGACATCTCACGACTTTCTTGTTTTGCATGAAATCATGGAAGGTAAGATTTAATGATCTCCTAAGAACTGAGTTCCCCTTTTTTTAAAAAAAATGTTCCAAGTTTCTGGGTTATCATGTGAGATTATATAAGGGCACACGGCATCTACCAAGCTTGCCAATCCCTTGTTAAAATGAGATGATGATGATGATGATGATGATGATGAAGATGATGATGATGATGATGATGATGATGATGATGATGATGATGATGATGATGATTATTATTATTATTATTATTATTATTATTATTATTATTATTATTATTATTATTATTATTATTATTATTATTATTATTATTAATTAAATTTGTATGCCGCCCAACTCCCAAGGGATTAAGGTTAAACGTGTTTTAAACAATATAATTACAGCAGAGGTCTGAGATAAATTGACAATAATCCCTTGCATTCAAAAGAAACTGGAACATTTTTGAGGTCTGGGGATGATCAAAAAGCATCCAAGAAACATAGTTTTGGAACTATATTTATTACGGAACTTTACACAGAGTACCTTGTGGCTAATGCTAGGCTAAGAAATGGGAACACTGGATTTATAATCCTGTTTAGGCTTGCTGGATTGTATTAAAAATGTCATTGTCTCTCATCCAAAGCTCTGATTCAAAGGTCAATGTGTAGTCCAGTAGACAATAGGATGCCTCATTAACTTTATTAGCCAAAGAGCCAGGCACAGGAATCTATGTGGCGGTTCTTTCTGAAAGTTCTGGCATCCTGAACACTAGCTCTCCAGACCAGAGGTTTACAAAAGTAGCATTTCAAATATAAATTGAATCTAAGTAAAGCATATTTCTTATTTTTATTAAACAGAAATCCATTGGCATTATTCTGGTACTATTCTGCCAGAGGAACTGATTATTCAATCCCATATCATGATCGTCTTCAGATTACAACACCCTTCAGTGATGATTTGGGGCAATCGTGAGCAAGAAGAGAAATATGAAGTGCCACTACGTAAGTAGAATGTGTGCTCTTAAAGCTGGATAAAGCCCTTAATTTTCCACTAACCCTGAATTGTACGCCGAACACTGAATATGCACACTAGGTTAATACATCTTATTGCGTGTGAGAAATAACAAGGAGGCTAGGAAAGAAAACAAAGTAAAAGCAACAGACAAGTCAGTTGACAATTTATCTCATAGATGGCAACAGAGCCCAGATAGAAGAAAAATTAAACAAAAGTATCATGACATATTCAAAGAGACTCCACATTAATTAACTCCCTGTTAAATGAAGCTGGGAAATTCCACTTACAGTTTCCAAGTTCCATATTTACCAGAGAGAAAATTAAAAATACCTTTCTAAAATCTGTGTATTTCTTGCTTCCTTGGTCTGGCCAGCTTCAGTACATGGGGCTTAAAACTGAGCTTGAAATGATATCAGTGTACCATGGGGGGGGGGGAACTTAACTAATTGTATAATAAACAAATCTTGTGCCCACCTGAAGCTGGATTACAGTAATTGTTTTAAGAACAAAAGGGGCGTTGGTCTTACCTGATACGCCTCTTCTCATCAGGAGGAGCCAGCAGTCAGGATGGGCTGTCCCTGTCCATCAGCTATGAGGGCCGAGTCAAATTTGCATATATCCGGATCCGCTTCCTGGTTCCCCAGTTCTGACGAATCCGAAGAGAAGACTCGGCGCGGCGAAGAGAGAACAAAATGGCTCCACAGAAGAAGGCGGTCGAGCTCACATCCCAACACAAAGTAGGCCGGTCCAAAAATGAGGAAAAAAACTAAACAGCCAAGTAACGGATCAGTAACATCCAATGGAGACATCAAACCCAACACACGGTAAGGAGAAAAAGGGGTGGGACTGACTGCTGGCTCCTCCTGATGAGAAGCGGCGTATCAGGTAAGACCAACGCCCCTTCTCCCTCATGGTGTATATAGCATCCAGGAATGGGACATATCAAAGCTGGCTGTCCACCGGGCGGGCCTATGTCTGGTCCTGGGAAACACCCTCCGTATGCACCCTTTGAAGAACTTGGCGACCAAAGGAAGCCTCCGCCGACGCAAACGTGTCCAACTTGTAGTGTCGGATGAAGGGTGATGGGGTGGCCCAGGTAGCAGCTCTGCACACCTCCTCTAGCGACGCTTGCGTAGCCCAGGCCGCCGTCATCGCTGCTCTGCAGGTAG
>QLTV01001839.1:2676070-2734736 GCA_003457575.1 Thermophis baileyi
AATAAAAATAAAATAAAATAAAATAAAATAAAATACATACCGTACGTACATATATAAATACATACATAACCCATGGAATGCTAACTGATTTTCAAGGAAAGTTAAAATGAGAACTTGAGGGAAGTCGAAAGTAGTATCTTGGGGTGGGAAGAACACAATTGGGCTACCTGACCCTCTACATAGGAACTCTCTGTACTGCAAGGTTTTGTTGAAGATGCCATATATTCAAATTGAAAATAGAAGCCGGCTTCAGTTCTCCAACCCACAGCACAAGTTACCCTCAAAGAAGTCACAGAACCTTGAATGGTTATAACTGCTTCACAAGCAAATCCAGAAGAGCAAAACTAACATGAATTATTTGCCCAGATCTGCCATCCAATGTAGCAGACATTTTCCCAACCGAGATAAAGGCATTCAAAATATAAATCAAGTTAACCTTTGCAAAGTTTGAAATTATTTTAATCATTAGTTGGTTCATATGTGTACTTACTCTATTCATTTGTTCTTTGGGAAATATTGGAAATATAAACAGAGATTGTGCCTACCTTATTTTGGCAAATCTGGTGAACTGATCTAGAATGAGCATCTTTTATCACTGCTGCACTACAGCCCACGTTGAGGTCAAATATTTCTAGTGCTCGGTTACTCCCAGCTGCCAATACAATATCTGTAATTTATGTTAAGTTAAAGTTCTATTAGATAAATTATGTTACAAGTACGGCAATCAGCATTTCTAGGCTTTCATTTGTCAGGAAAAATATGTCCTGCATTTAAATAACTTAGAATAGGAATATCAAGCTTTTAACAGAACAGGAGGCAGAGATGGTGACATGGAGTTCCACAGTCAGCACCATACAAGTAGAAGATTCCACATGATCTCAGGTTTCAATCACTAAGGCATGACAATAGTTACCAGAATATCAAAGCTCATAATACTTTTTATTATCTTTTTGATTGGTTTTTGCTCATTACAGGTAGTCCTCGACTTACAACAGTTCATTTAATTACAACGGTGCTGAAAAAAAGTGACTTATGACCATTTTTCACACTTATGACCGTTGCAGCATCTCCAAGATCATGTGATCAGACGCATGGCAGCTGACTCCTATTAATAACCGTTGAAGTGTCCCGGGGTCAAGGGATCCCCTTTTGTGACCTTCTGACAAGCAAAGTCAGTGGGGAAGCCACGTTCACTTAACAAACATGTCACTAGCTCCCCAGCTGCAGTGATTCACTTAGCAACTGTGGTCGTAAAATGGGGCAAAATCCACTTAACTGTCTCGCTTAGCAATGGAAATTTTGTGCTCAGTTGTGGTTGTAAGACGAGGATTACCTATATTACAATAAAGAATTATAATTAAAGAACTTTTGCAAAACAACAATGATAAGAGGATACAAGAGTAGAAATCATTCACTGCTGAAAGGCTGGTAATTTCCACTGTAGAAGCCATTGGAAATTTCTGTATTGATTTGCAAATACTCTTTGTTCTATATCTGCAGAAATAAATCATATAAACATGTATCTTGTAGAGTCATGAAGCAAAAGAGAAAACAAAATCCATATTTACTTCAATCCATATTTCAAAGCCTTTGTTTTAACATCTTTTTTTTAAATTCTTGTCTTTTCTATTTTGGGGAGATATAGGATCTGAATATTTTGCCAAAAAAGTAAAGATTTTCTTAAAATATATTTTCTGTTATCATTGAAAAAGAACTCCAGATCTTTGTTTTCCATATTTTCATTAACGCACATCAGGTACTGCATTAAGTTACATATACATTTTTCCTTTAACCTATGAAAATAATATGTATTATTAAAAGATCTGCAAAACTTAAGAATTATGCATATATCCCAATAGCAAAAGTTAAAATTCCTTCCCTGCACAGTGGAAAATATTATTTTCTAGACTTATACTGGGACAATTGACAAACAATTTCAGCTGATCCTGTACAATATATGCAAGCTCAGCTTGATAGTTAAAATGTCAAATTCTTCTGTTCCACTCTTTGCGCACTTGTATTATATGCTGGGTCCTGTCCAACATGATGTGAGTGGCTCTCAGCTTATGCAATGGGATTGTCATCCCACCTACAGTATGATTTTTCCCTAGAGTTTGCTTTTAAGGCAGCATTTTTTTATTTTTATTTAATAGCAATAGAGTTGCCAAAACTAATGGGTGGGTTTTTCCTCCAATGAATTACCTGCACAAGACTCCTGAACCTGGCAGAGAGGGGAAAGCGGGAGGAGGGGATTTTAACTCTTTTTAAATCAGTGATCCAACCCTGACTCAGGAGCCTGTGTTGTGGAATCTGCAATACAGTAAAACTGCTATTTATTTTGATTTTATTCTGTAATGCAAATTGTAAACTGCTAATCTGCTTGGTCTGGATCAGGAATGCAGCAAGGCATAACAAGTTCAAGTTCCTCTGTTTTCATGCTATGGAACCTGTCCACTCATGTGGTAATCACATTTTATTAAGTTTTAAAGTATTGTAAAATACAAAATACAAAAGTAAATAAGAGGACAATGAGGGGGAAGGGGAAAAGGGGTAGAAAAGTGAGGAAAGATAGGGAAAGAAAAAGAAAAAGAAGCATTGACTTCCGACTCTCTCTGTTACAGTAGAATAAGGCATTGACAACAGATCACAGCTTTTTGCTTTTCCACACTAGTGTGAACAAGTCATTTCTATAAAGATCTATCAATCTAATCTGTAAAACCCAAAATGAAAGTTTCATTCTTTTCCACATCAAGCACAAAGTTCAGAAGCGGTTTCCATGTGGAAACAAAAGTACTTATGTTCTTTTCTTTAATCAAGGTAGTCATGAATCTGCAATACAGTAAAACTGCTATTTATTTTGATTTTATTCTGTAATACAAATTATCGGCCTAAACTGCTTGGTCTGGATCAGGAATGCAGCAAAATAAGTTCAAGTTCCTCTGTTTTCATGCTAGGGAACCTGTCCACTGATATCCTAATTTATAGGGGAAAAAGTCAATAGTAAAACTATGAAGTTCAGTCCGATGCTATTTAGCCCACACCTAACTATGATGGTGTGAATGAGCCATCACAATTGAAACCACCCCGCAAAGTACAAGTTTAATATAAGAGATTTAACACATTACTCATGTTTCTGTCTATGTTCCACATTTTTTTCCATTTCATCTTTTTTCCAAATCTGACTCACCAGATAGAAGAAATGACAGAAATAGCACAGTGATACATACGTGGAAGAAATGAGGGAAATTGATGTTACATAAATGATTAATAATGTAATGTAATAGCTTCTTTCTTAGTTTTCCCTGTACTACGATCCCATCTGTCAAATGGGAAATGGCTTAGTTTATAAAATTAATCATTCCCATTTTCTTTCATTACTGATTCTTCTCTTTTTCAGTTAAAATAATAAAGAAATATCTTTACTTGACTTTTTTTAATTTATTAATCGATTAATACTGTTTAGTAATGCTCACATAAGTACACGTACTGCACTGATTTCTAAAACTATTTTGAAATAGCATATTTTTATCCAGAAGACAATGCCAGCTTTAATTTTTCTTCTTTTCTGATATTTATGTACCAATATCATACCAAGTTAGCCTTAAAAGTTTTTTTTATGTCTAAGAATGACTACTTAAAAAAATAGTAGCTATAACTGATTACTCTATCAAACTGCAGCAATGTTATGCATCCTTCTGCAGTGAGGTAAACATAACTCATAACTCTAGAAATAACATAATTGAAAGGAAAAAGAGAAAAGCAATAATTCCACAAAAGTTTTAAAATTAAATCTGATATAATGCAAAAAACAAAAAAAACCCCACCTAATTCTGATCAGACTTAATCTTCCCTCTTGGGACATTTTTTCATTTTAATAATTATCTTTATTAGTGGCAAAATTTTCATTTGTTATACAAGGTAATGTCTACATATTTTGCAGCATACACAATGAATACTTAATATCAGTACAACCTTAACAGCTATAACAAATCTATATAACCAATGTTTCTGTTTCTGAAAGCTAGTGCATAAGAAATCTCACATTTTATGATTTTTGCAATAGTGGTGTTTCTATACTGTTTAAAGAACTATTGAATGGCTTGCACACGTGAACAAAACAGCACAGTATTGCATTTACTGTTAATGCTACTTTAAATACAATCCTACACATTTACATACCGTTTTATCTCATCTTTACTGGTATCAAGATAGTATCTTAATAAATAAAATTCTGCTCCACAGGACAGTAATATGAATGTATCTATATAATAGAACTGGGCTGATCGGACAGATTTGTGAAATATTTCCTTTCCCTGAAATTAAAAGTACAAAATACATATCATACATCCTGTAATTCTCATTGAGAAAACACAGGTAGTTTATTTATAGACTATTGCTGTCTAGTTTATTTTTCAAATAAATATTTTTTTAAATTACCAATCTTAATTTATCTTACATTGTTCTTCAATGCAGTTTAAAGCAACATTTATCAATATTATGAAATTCCAACTCCAATAGAGTTAACCAATACACCAACAATTATTATTTTTATTGGCTTTGTTTTCTGGTTTATTTATAATTTACTGCATTTATATCCCACCACAATCAATTCAACTCATGATGAGGGATGGAAGAATTTGGTCACATATTTTTACTCCCACCAAGAAATAATTTTTCCCCTTTTTGTTTGTCGTTGCTTGCTTTTGCCTTGCAGTTAGTAATTTAAGGAGACAGAGAAACAGAAATTATTAAATAAGTTGCACTGAAAATGTTGAGTAAACAAACCAAACAGAGGAAAGAATGCCATGTTAATTTTTGAGTATAAGACTTAGGAAATGTGCATTGTTTCCATGTCCACATTAGATGATTGTTATTCTGATTTTCTTTTAATAGTAGAAATGCAGAATGACCACATGAACAAAAATGACAAAAAAAATATTCTCAGCATTGACTGGCGAGTTTCTCCTTCCAAAATTTAACTGTGACTTCCTCCAACTCAAAATCTGAACTTATAAGAACATGAATATATATATTTCTGATGATAAAGCCTCACCATAATCCAAAATAATGCCAAGATTTGTTTGAGGGGAAGGCATTTATTTATAGGATTTAGGCATTTTCTGATTTTATAATCCAAAAGAACCCAAACATTCCAAATACAGTGATCTGATGAGTACAGCATGAAACAAAGCCATGTTTCGCCATGTTCCTGTTAGCTGGACAAGTTTGCAGACTTGCATGGAGGGGAAACTGTTTGGCAGGCTGTGGGAATGGAGCTGAAATCCTGAAGATTGCACCTCTGTTTCTGCAGCTGCCAGAGGATTTCTCCTGTGACCCCATGACCCTGAGGACACAGACAAACCCATAAGTGGCCTCAAGGATGCTCTAAAAGAATGCAAATGACCAGCTGTCTGCAAGGAATATAAATCCTTCCGTTCCCCACTATCCAGTCAGAGCTGAAGAAGCTTCTTGGATGAGAAGCGAAACGTCTTCAAAGAAAAACAAGGAAGTCCAGTTGCTTCTTGAAAAAGCAGCTTTGGGACACTAATAAATATCTACACTTCTCAATAGCAACAAATAAGCATCCAGTCTTCTGCTGAGTCTCCCTTTGGAGAAACATTTCCATTGTTATAATGCCTTGGCCCTGACCAAGATAAATTTGGAAAAGAAAATCTGTTTTGAACCTTAGAAAGATTATCAGGAATCACATTGGAGGTGGTCCCAGTGAGGTATGCAAGATTCATATCCACTCTAAAAATCAGGAAACATTAGAGTGACCCTAAGTTGCCCAAGAATTGCAAGAAAGACAAATTGGTATCATGAGCATAACTAAAATGTGAAATGTCACTGATTTAAAAAAAAACAACCCCAAATCCTTCATTATTAAGATATTAATGTGTAACGTATTCCAAATCTATGCAATTAGTATGATTTTGGTAGTCAAAGGGAATACAGAGTATCCCAAATCTATTTCACTTAAAAAACTTAATTACCAGACATAAAGCAGGTTCTGCGCTGCTAACTGACCAGATCTTTAACGTTCTGTCTTCAGAAGATGAAACAAGCCAATTGTTGTCATGGCTCCAACCTACTGAGGTAATAGCACCATCGTGTCCTAATAAAAATAAATACATTTTAAAATGATCATAAATTCTTAAGAAATCACAAAGTAAAATCTCATATTAATCAGCTATAGTTCTGTTGGAAAAACAGGATGTCGCACTATTCTTTTCCTCGCCTCTCTCTGAAACTGCAGAATGTTCTGAAGCACCAAAAGAGTATCTAGCAATTACACTCCTGGATACAATGCAAAGTATTTTTATACAGAAATATTTATGTGCCCTTTTGCATACTCATAAATTCATATAGAGACTTCCTAACAAGGCTATCTATGGGGAAATGAGGACAAATATCAAATGGCAACTAGGATGATCAAATAATATCAGTACCCAATAAGATAAACCAGCTAGCGGTACCTGAACACACTTGTAAGTGGATCATAAGCTTCCTAACAAACAGGAAGCAGCAGGTGAAGCTAAGCAGAATCGCATCAGATACCTGTACAATTAGCACAGGGGCCCCCCAAGGCTGTGTGCTCTCTCCACTTCTCTTCTCTCTATATACCAATGACTGCATCTCTAACGATCCATCTATTAAACTACTGAAGTTCGCAGATGACACAACAGTGATCGGTCTCATTCGAGACAATGATGAATCCACATACAGACGGGAGGTTGAATACCTAGCCTCGTGGTGCGAGCGGAACAATCTGAAACTGAATACACTCAAAGCCGTAGAAATGGTGGTAGACTTTAGACCATTCTACCACCTCTTACAATACTAGACAACAAAGTATCAACAGTAGAGACCTTCAAATTTATAGGTTCTATCATATATCAAGACCTAAAATGTATCTGTGGCACCCAACAAGACAGACACAGACTTCAGAGGATAATTAGAACTGCAGAAAAAACAATTGCTACCAACCTGCCTTCCATTGAGGACCTGTATACTGCACGAATCAAAAAGAGGGCTGTGAAAATATTTACAGACCCCTCACTTCCTGGACATAAACTGTTTCAACTCCTACCCTCAAAACGACGCTATAGAGCACTGCACACCAGAACAACTAGACACAAGAACAATTTTTCCCCGAACGCCATCACTCTGCTAAACAAATAATTCCCTCAACACTGTCAAACTATTTACTAAGTCTGCACTACTATTAATCTTCTCATCGTTCCTATCACCCATCTCCTCCCACTAATGATTGCATGACTAACTTGTTCCTTGTATCCTTATGATTTACATTGACTGGTTCCTACTATGATCTGATTGCTTATTTGTATCCGGACTATCATTAAGTGTTGTACCTTATGATTCTTGACGAACGTATCTTTTCTTTTATGTACACTGAGAGCATATGCACCAAGACAAATTCCTTGTGTGTCCAATCACACTTGGCCAATAAAAATTCTATTCTATTCTATTCTATTTAGTGCTTTTTCTTTTCTTTTCATAGACCACATTTCATACAGGAAAATAAAGAAAAATAAACATATACAGAGCTGGGGGTTTAACTCAGGGCATATAATTTTCATTGTCCAAGAAAGGAGACATACATTTTGTGATGCATTGGGGGGGGGCAGTCAGGACATGCAGTGGTTAAAGTAAAAATGATGTTATTTTGCAAAGATGAGAATGGAGCGGGTTTAGGTAGTTATTTGAGTTTTTTTCTTTTCCTAGGCATGAAGCCTAGAATTTACAGATGTCTGTTTTGTTCACCAACAAAAGTCAGTGGAAAACTGTACAGGTAATAGTCACTTAACAACCATTCAATTAGCGACCATTCAAGTTACAATGGCACTGAAAAAAGTTACTTGCAACTGGTTCTCTCACTTATGACCATCGCAGTGTTCCCCAGTCACATTGCTATGATCCAACTCTTTGTAACTTATAACAGTTGCATCATTCTGCAGTCATATGATTGTCATATGTGACCTTTGCAGCCAGTGTCTGACAAACAAAGTCAATGATAAAGCCAGCAGAAGGTCACAAGTCATAGTCACATGGTGTCTTGTTTAAGAATTGTGGATGATTTACTTAATAACCATGGCAAAAAGACTATAAAATTGGGTACGGTCCACATGATGCCTCACTTAATGACTGCACTGCTTAAAAATGTATTTTCCGGTCCTTATCCTTATCCTTATCATATAAGTTGAAGACTACCCTGTATTTCCATTTACAGGTTCTTTTCTGATAAACTTAAATGGCACAAGTGAACATGAAGAGCTGCAAAAAAGGGAGTTATGGTCCTTATGCAGCCCATAGGTTGCCCATTCCTGTTCCAGGTGAATTGGACATATCATAAGAAAAAATATAAATAAAATCCTGGTGGCACATCCAATGTTTGTAACTTCACATACGTTTTGTTGAAATTACTAATGTTAATATACTTAAAGATCCTAGGCTGTCCCCTAGTGCCTAGCAATGATATTTTACTGATTCCATTTTTAATAGAACAATTCTCCATTTTAACCATAAGAAACCTCTGTCAGCTAAGAATAAATGGTACAAGCCTCACTTTTTAAGAACTCTAATAATTTTTGGAATAAAGGGAAAACTTACTTTCCCTAGGGGAAAAACATTTCCTTCTGGAGCTGCCAGCCATGGATACAATCTTCTGTCAGAACTGAACAGTGAAATATGTGTCCTTAAAATGAGGGAGCCAAGACTGGGTAATGTTATCCCTATGCCTTTAATTAATGTAAAATAAAGTGTAATTATCAATCTTTGTGACCTGTATAATATGTTTCCATTACTGGCTCTTATACATATTAAGTTAAGATTAGCTAGGTACTCACTTGGCCAGCTCCTAATCAGATCTGTTCTAGTTAACTGATTTTTCTATTTTTATTATTGTTTTCATAAATGCAAGAAGATTTGTTGAATATCTTCTGGCCATGTCTGTCCTATTATTTGGAACTTTGATTTTGTTTTTATCATATTGGAACAGAGGACAAAGAAATAAGGATAGCTAAGAATAGAAAAATCTAAAATGAATGTACCTGAATAAACAGTTGGTTCTCCTATAAGGTTTGATTTGAATGCCAGCAATGTTTTGTCAGCTAAACCACAAGCCAATAATTCTCCATTTCCTAGAACAACGAGAACAGCAAATTAATCTAGCATAAATAAAAAATGCCAAAAATTTTAGAGAGACAGATTCCCAGGCCAGAGTTGGCGTGTAAACACAGAACTGGTTAGCTTTAAGGTTTCCAAGTGCTACATCAAGTAACTATTAATATTAATAAACCATAGATAGTTGTCATTCCCCCCCCCCCATACCTGAATACTGAATACAGCATATGGCGGTTGATTTATCAGTTACAGTAATTTGCCTCACACTTTCGGTTGGAGGAGATTTTCCAAGTGGATAGTCTTCCTTATTTCTTCTTCAATAATAAAACAAAATTAAAAAGGGAAAAGAGCAATTAGTGAAGCAAGAATAAAGGAGATTTAGCATTTCTTTCTACACTACCAATTTTAAATTTTGGCAGATATACCACAAATGATAAATTGTTGAAATAAATATTTTGCTTGGTTGTGTTACACTATTATTGCAGGATAATGCTTTTGGTATTAAACATGTTTTTGTATTCTTTTAACAATTGTACTACTTACCGTCTCCAACTCCTCTTGCATTCCGATGTCAACCTGCTGTGTTTTACTTTTGAATTTGGGGAGAACATGAGCATGCTACAACAGGAAAAAAAGACTGTAATATAGATGATAATATTTAGCACTCTATTACCCAGAAAACCCCAGCATCAGGAAAAAAAATTCTCAAGCCCATTTAAAGAAGGAAGAATTAATACCTGCTCCATCCTCTAATCAATGATCAACTCTTTCTTCTAGGGCAATTTTATTTTTATAAAATTTGCTCATCAATTGCACGGGTGAATTTAATACAATGTGATGCTTGGACATAATTACATGCATAAAACTAGGAGATCTTTAAAAATTCGGTTAACTACTACTATCTATATCAACAATTACAGTCCTATTATATGTTGTACAATAACAAAAATTTGAAAGTAAATGTAAATATTTTAACAGTACTGCCAATACATACATAAAATTCATGGGCTGCCCCACTCTAAATAACTCCCTCTCTCACACTCATATCTAGGCTGCCTTCACTCCAAATGACTCTGAGCAGAATCAAAAATAACAGCATAGTACAAAGGAAAGCAGCTGCAGAATAGCCACTGTCAGGGAACAAAAACATTTGTCCACATAGCTAGCAATTCCCGGAGTCTGTTCTATCTCAACCCAAGGCATGAAGAAAATCCCAAATTTTTAGGGAACACTTAAGGATGGCCAAGGTCTAGGCAGATCTCCAGGGGGATGTTATTCCAAAGGGCAGTTGTAATGACAAAGAAAGCCATTTCTGGGTCCCATTAAATGAAGTTACTTAATTGATGGGACATGAAGCAAACCAGCCCTGTCAGAACATGGAGGAAAGGCAAACTTGGTAAGAGATGGGCAGTCTCTGAGATAACTACACCTTATGCCCTGTAGAGATGAATTTTCAATATGTTTTGACTGACACAACTACTGCTATTTAACGAAGGAAGGAGGATTAGCAAGAACAGAATCACAATTGGAATTTTTAACACTTTTATCCTTTATGATTTAAGAATATGCTTCTAAGTATACAAGCAATGCCCCTTGATATCTTAAATCTAATTAAGATATCAAGTGGTTGAGGAAACATTTTTGGCTCTATTCCACCACTAAAAAAAAAACCAAGATAAAATATGCAAAATAGAAAAATCGGTTAATATGCAAAAATTGTTCTATTTGCAGAACAGAATTTAAAATTTTGATGGTTTTAACTGAGTCCAAACTTTAATTTTATAAAAATAATTAAACATTGCTTCAGATTAGGTAGTTGGATTCAGCTTCCAAAATTAAAAGTGGTCAAAATGAATAAATTTATAATTTTACTAATGAGTGGTTATACAAATTAATTTATCATTTTAGGCAATCATAGTATTACAAACTTTGGGCTCATCTGCATGGTTATATTAAATTAAACTAGTATTTTAAACTCTTTATTCCTTATCCTTCAGCCCATTTTACATTAAATATACTGTACCAAATCTTTGTGTAACTAAAAGATACAATTATTTTTATTTATTTATTAAACTTCTATGCCTCCCATCTTGCCGAGGTAACTCTAGGTTGCTTACATGCATTCAATAAAAATACCGCATAAAACATTAAAACAATAAATTGTTATTAAAAGCGACAAACTAAATTTACCAGCGTAATTTGCACTCACTGTGGTGCTGATGTATAACCTGATGATTTAATTTTGTTATGAAAAACCAATGGCTTGTCTTTTATATGGGTTTTTGTACCTAAATGAAGAAACATCTATAGTTAATATAAACTTCATAGCTAAGCATCAAGCATCATAGCTAAGCACATATACAGAGAGAAACTAAAAATATACTTTGGATATCCTGAGCCACATATATCAGGTAATACAAACTAATACAAACAGCATCTGATCTGTTAATATTGTCCATTCCAGTGTTACATGGACACAACAAGATATGTAACTTTCTTCCCACTTCATTTGTTAGACTAAATAATTCTGTTTTTAAATCATCATTCTAAGCTAATCTTATTTCAAAAAATTATATTTTCATGGAGTTTTAGAAACAAACAATATGTAACATCAAAAGACATCAGACACAATAGAACTGATTTTCTAGCATAAGAGCAATTCACCAATGGCTGATGATGAGCTGAGTTTCCTTTCAGTTCACCAGAGGTACTTTAACCTGGATCCTTATAGTGACATGGCCGGATTTGGTAGTTTAAAAACCTATTTCAGCTGTATCATTCTAAGGCATGGGGATTGGTACATGGACTTCTTGTGTATTTTCCAATTATTTCAATGGAGAAAATACATTCAAATCTATTTGAATATATATATTTTCAATGAAAAGAATGAGAAATTTCATATGGGAAACAGGGCTCTCTATCTGAGTATTTGTGATTCCATATCTGCAAAGGATAACAAAAGGATAACACTGAGATGCTATGCTGGCTTCCTCTGAAATATCTCATAGAGCCGAGGTGGCGCAGTGGTTAGAGTGCAGTACTGCAGGCTACTTCAGCTGACTGTTCAGCAGTTCAGCGGTTCAAATCTCACCGGCTCAAGGTTGACTCAGCCTTCCATCCTTCCGAGGTGGGTAAAATGAGGACCCAGATTGTTGGGGGCAATATGCTGACTCTGTGAACCGCTTAGAGAGTGCTGTAAAGCACTGTAAAGCGGTATATAAGTCTAAGTGCTATTGCTATTGCTATCTTTCTGCTTATTTCTCTGGTTACAAATTCCACATTATAAAAACGGCAGGAGAAAGTTTGTGCCTCTAGAGCTTTTCTCCTATATTTTAGAAGTTGATGCATGCAGAAGGAATTTGGTCTTTTGGTAAGATACTTCTTTGACACCCACAATTAAGTGTAGCCCCTAGAGCAGGGGTGTCAAACTCGATTTGAGGGCCGCATCAGGGTTCTGTTTGACCTCGGGGGGACGAGGTGGGCATGGGCAGGGTGGGCATGGCCAGCTCAATGTCACTTGTGTCGGGGGGCCTGTGGTGGCCCAAGCTCTCTGCCAGTGAAAACGGGCTCCCAAGCTCCGTTTTCGTCTGCAACGGTCTCCTGAAACCCTCTGCCAGCAAAAACAGCTTGCGAGGGCTGCCCACGGCCCTCCCGAGCACCATTTTCATCTGCGACGGTCTCCTGCAAACTTCTGCCAGCAAAAATGGAGCTTGAAAGGGCTGCCCGCGGTCCTCCCGAGCTCTGTTTTCGCTGGCTGAGGGTTGCAGGAGGCCGTCACAGCCAAAAACAGAGCTCAGGCGCCCGTTTTTGCTGGCAGAGCGCTTGGGCAGCCACAGGCACCCCTGACATGAGTGACGTCGAGCTGGCCATGCCCACCCTGGCCATGCCCCCCACCCCCAAGGTCAAACACAATCCTGATGCAGCCTTCAATGAAATCGAGTTTGACACCCCTGATCTATAGCATTGATACTAATAGTGTACTGAGTGTGTCAGTATACTGCATGTACCCTTAAGGTGATGAGATATGAACAAGAGTAAGTTGGCTTCCAGGGAAGCCTATAATTAGTTTGGATAGAACATCATGAGCAAGCTTGGAGTAAATTGAGGCTTTGGTTGCATTTGTGGTATAATGCCAAAACTGGCTGGTATTAGTAGGGGATGCTGCATAGGACCAACTACAGCTATTAACGTAAATAACTTTTCTTACAAGAAACGGTTGTTATGTGAAAGCTTTGACTCATCACATACATGTTTGCCAGCAGTGGTCAATATTTATGGACCTATCTGGTAAATACCATGGCATATGGTGACTTGGGATCGATAAGGAGTAAATACTTCAGAATATGAAATAATGAATAAAATGGGAAAAAAGTAAATACAGCTGACATATGGCCCTCAATTAGTTTCTTCCTTTACTCAATCTTTGCTTTGGGATGTTACTTTTCAATGTATTAGTCAACGGATTTAATCACTGTAGAATTTAACAAATTTACCTGTTTTATTTACAAGTTTGGCTTTTTCCTTCTTTGCGTACAAGGGAGAGGTCACAAGAAGAGGGCATCTGAAACCACAAATCAAAAGATATAATTATATATTTAACACTCAGAACAATTGACAGAAGAGCAATACTAGAGATATTACTTTCAGGATAAATGGTTAATTCACTATAGATAATAATAGATCCCTGGTACTGCAATCACCTATATTACTGATCTATGAACAGCTCAAAATGCAGTCAGAATAAAGGATTTTCCCATTTGATACATTTTTGCAATCACATCTTACTTGATAGAAATGTACTAAACTGGTACAGGTTATTCACTGAAGGAATAAGCAATGAAATCACAAAATCTTTCTGCCATAAATTGACAAGGTGATCTTAAGCAAGCCACTTTTTTTGGCTTCAGATCTCTGTCCACCAGTTACTCACCTTATTTGGATATTGCAATTTAAATAATACAATTTTATAATTAGAAAACCTAAATGGAAGATAACCTACATTAAATATATCCAGTGGTTTAAAACGCTTTATAAATAGCCACTTGTTGTTTTCCACCAAACACTAAGAATAGTGTTACATGTAGTACTTGTTTTGAGATCACAACTGTGGGTGGCAACTCGGTTATTAAGCAAAGTATTATTAAGTGATTTTACTTCAGCTTTGCTTTACAGACTTATGAATGTTGTAAATGCAAGGATTGGTCGCAAAGGTACATTGCTGATACAGTTCTACAGAGGAATTATTGAGTCTGTCATCTGCACCTCTATAACTGTCTGGTTTGGTTCTGCAACCCAACAAGACAGACACAGACTTCAGAGGATAATCAGAACTGCAGAAAAGACAATTACTGCCAACCTGCCTTCCATTGAGGACCTGTATACTGCACGAGTCAAAAAAAGGGCCGTGAAAATATTCACTGACCTCTCGCATCCTGGACATAAATGGTTTCAACTCCTACCCTCAAAACGACGCTATAGAGCACTGCACACCAGAACAACTAGACACAAGAACAGTTTTTTCCCAAACGCCATCACTCTGCTAAACAAATAATTCCCTCACCACTGTCAAACTATTCACTAAGGCTGCATTACTATTACTATTAGTCTTCTCATCGTTCCTATCACCCATCTCCTCCCACTTATAACTGTATGACTGTAACTTGTTGCTTGTATCCTTACGATTTATATTAATATTGATTGTTTCCTGATTGCTTATTTGTACCCTATGACCATCATTAAGTGTTGTACCTCATGATTCTTGATGAATGTATCTTGTCTTTTTATGTACACTGAGAGCATATGCACCAAAGACAAATTCCTTGTGTGTCCAATCACACTTGGCCAATAAAGAATTCTCTTCTATTCTATTCTTTACAGACCTATGAATGTTGTAAATGCAAGGATTGGTCGCAAAGGTACGTTTTCATCACTGTTGATGCTGCGAACACTTGCTAAACAAGGCAGTCACTAAATGAAGACTACCTATATATTATTCATAAAAACACGTATTTGTCAATCCTACAGTTGTGAAAAAGATGTTTTCTATTACAATATTTTAAATTAAATTTGTTACCTAGATACACAATTGCTTGTCTGTTAGCAATATATTTTCATAAATGTGGATGAGATAAGCCTAAAGTCTCATTTCAAATATTTATTAACAGCTGAAAAACAAAATATGTAATAGCAATAGCACTATAGCAATAGCACTTAGACTTATATACTGCTTTACAGTGCTTTACAGCCCTCTCTAAGCGGTTCACAGAGTCAGCATATTGCCCCCAACAATCTGGGTCCTCATTTTACCCACCTCGGAAGGATGGAAGGCTGAGTCAACCTTGAGCCTGGTGAGATTTGAACCGCCGAACTGCAGCTAGCAGTCAGCTGAAGTAGCCTGCAGTACTGCACTCTAACCACTGCGCCACCTCGGCTCTTGTATACCTTGTAATGGTATACAAGGTCAATAATGATAAAGAAAACAAACCAATTGATAATTTTCCAGGAGATATCCAGTTTTTAATCCTTTTCACTCATTTTTAACCATTTCCGCTGTTACTTCTGTTTGATTCGATTGTTACTAAATTCATCTTCACGTTCTTTTATCTCTATTCTTCTAATTCTAATAGTTAGTTCTAATAATATTCTAATCTCTTATATAATTATTACTATTATTTATTAAATTATATGCAGCCTGACTTCCAGTGACTCTGGAACATTTACAAATTGTCAAAAACATTTTCAAACAAAGAAACTATAAAAAAATGGCAGAAATAACATCAATAAATAAAAAGAGCTGAACTTTAAATGAGGTTAAGTGAAATGATCCTTTACCTTGCAATAGCAGAAAAGCCTTCCTCCCTTCCACTTAAAAGGAGACTATTCTGTTGGGATCTCAACAGAGCAGCAACGTTAACTTCCAGTAAAACAATTTTGTTCTCCAACATAGAACTTAGCAAACAGAAAACCTGCAGAAAGACAGTCATAAAGCATTTTTTTTCTTTAACGCAAATAAATCCCTCCCTGATAAAGAGGTTTGTTTCAAGGAATGGAATTCTACTCATTGAAGATCCATTTGGGAAGATGGGTTAAAAGTTAAAATGGTACAACTTTGGTCCAAGAATGTGAGACGCAGACCAAAAAAGAATGGGCTTTTCTTGTACTGAGAGAATAGGGAGAAGGAGGGCTAAGTCTCAGTCTTGGTGAAAGGTGCGTAAAAGGGATCTGTGGGAGAGCTTGTTGTTGATGAACATATTGGGGGAATGAGTACATTAATTGTAGGCTGGGGGTATGGAATTATTTTAAAGGTGTATGTTTTTGCTTTGGTCAGAGGATGATATCTCTAACCCCACTCTCTTCTAGCACTGATGGTGTTACCTAGTTGGGGTAATGAAACATCTGCAAGAAAACAACCAATCTCAGAGAGCACCAAGGACCCCCCATCTCAACCCTGAGCTACAAACTTTCTCCTTTATTGATGACTAGTAGCTGGATACCCGTGCTTCGCTACGAAATTATGTGATTGGGCTTGATAAATTGACAGTTAAAGCTTGAAAATGTTCCAACTCTGTTCCAACTCCCAGTTGCCTTATATCTTCCTTCCTTCCTTCCTTCCTTCCTTCCTTCCTTCCTTCCTTCCTTCCTTCCTTCCTCCCTTTCTCCCTTCCTTCCTTCTTTCCTTCCTTCTACCCCCAGCGGTGTGGAGGGGGAGTAGAATGTCGAACTCCTTAGCATCAGAGCTTGTTCATATAAGGCAACTGGCAGTTGGAACAGAGTTCTTTTCAGATGGGGAGGAGGAGTAGAACGTCTAACTCCTTAGCATCAGCGTGTGTTAATAATAATATAAGAAATACTAATGATCTGATGGTCATTTCGAAAAATCCTTTCTTAGCGAGCACCTAGAAGCCAAGAGAAACATAAGTGCCAAGTTTCAAGTTTGTAGGCTTTACGGTTCTGGAGATTTTGTGATGATGCATGAGTGGTATTTCGCTTTTCTATATATAGAAGATGTATCTCAGTGGAGAGTCTCAAAGGCAGCTTGAGTGGGAGAGGCAGCTGGCGCAGCCAGGAGGGACCATATTTGGGAGAGGAGAATTACAGCATTGATGGACAGAGATATCATGATGGGAGGCAAGGATTTATTAATACAGGAGAAGAGAGGTTGGAAAATCTGCCTCCAATTTCTAGTTTTAGCCCTCCAGTCTCCAAACTCAAACAAGGTAATGGAATTACTGTAAGTCTTGGACTCAAACTGATGCTGTAGAACTTTAAGTGTGTTGAAGATTGTATTGTTGGATGATTTATTTATTGTAGAAAGATGTATTTTATTCTATTTTTTATTTTTATTATGTGTACTTGTAAACCATTTAAATTTGAAGCAATATATATCACACTATAAATAAAAGAAAGTTAATTTGCAGTTTTTAAATTAAAAGGGATTGTCTTATATTGAATATTTTAAAATCAATTTCTCACCTTACCATTGACTGCCTTCCTCGTTAAAGCACAGGATCCAGCAATCTGAATACTAAGACCAGTGAAATCTTCACATGCAACCATATATAAATAAAACAAAAAAATTAAAAATTCACTAAAACAATGATGAAATCCTGAGTCCATTTCATTTGTTATATGTGTTTTGAAATAATACACAAATTATTTTAATTTCAACCTTTGTGAAGGGAAACAAATTAATATTTTTTCTAGTGTAATAATCATTAAATTAAGAAACAAATAAATGTTAATGAACTGTTTATTGCTCACTGCAAACAGAAATCAAAGTCTTCCATATATGAAATTAAAGTAATATTTATTTATTAAAAGAGAGGAAAAAGAGTACGGATTATCTTTAATAAGTAAATATATACCACCTTTGTAATGTAAAGCAGCTTCCAACTCAAAGTTTGCATTGTTAATTATGAATAAACCAGTAGAGCTTCCAATCCACAAATACTGGGTACCCACATCAGGAAATCTGCATTAAAACAAAGTATACTTTAAAAAAATCCTCACGTATCTTCATTTCATATATAATAACGTACTTTTTACATGTCATGGCTTTTTGAACTGGAAATTACGCACAGATAGAATTTCTAACACTTAAGATCTGTAGTCTTCTTCCAAAAAACATCTAAATCTTTTTTTTAACAACTGCTCAAAATTGCAAGGGAATTACTTAGAATTAATGTTCACAGCAGGGTCAGAAAAGGAAGGCTGTAAGCCTAAATGAGATACAATTCAAAATTACTGCAAGATGCAAGATGAGACTTTTCTCTGTTTTGATTTGTCTGATTTATAAAGTGCATATTTTTATTAACATTCTATATTATTTAATTATCACAATATCCCCGCTATACAATAACCTTTAATAGTTATGGTAACATTTAAACTACTACGAATATTATATACATCTATCTGATTATTTTTACATATTATAATGTAAGAAAGAAACAGTGTATTATAAAATATAAAAAACAGTTGCAGGAATTGCATATGTCTAGTTTAATGAAAAAAAGAACTAGAGGTGACATGATAGCAATGTTCCAATATTTGAGGGGCTGCCACAAAGAAGAGGGAGTCAATCTATTCTCCAAAGCACCTGAGGGCAGGACAAGAAGCAATGGATGGAAACTAACCAAGGAGAGAAGCAACCTAGAATTAAGGAAACATTTTCTGACATTGAGAACAATTAATCAGTGGAACGACTGCCTCAGAAGGTGTGGGTGCTCCAACACTGGAAGTTTTCAAGAAGAGATTGGACAACCATTTGTCTGAAATGGTATAGGATTTTCTGCTTCAGCAGGGAGTTGGACTAGAAGACCTGTAAGGTCCCTTCCAACTCTGTTATTCTGTTACATTGCCTGCACTTTAGCTGAAGAATCCACTCACCTAGATTCTTTATCACCAAAATTTGCTGGATTATCACAGTGTTCCATTCTAAGGATTGGAAAGGTAGTTTCAACCGCATCTTCTTCTTCTATATTGCTTATAATATATGTCTGAGAAATATTCTGAATCTGATCTGGAAAATGCAGAAATGTGATTATATCAGAAATAGATTACAAAGATATCTAGTGAAAACTACAATAAAGTGTAGCTTAATAAGTTTTATTAAGTGTGGATTCATTGGACAATTTCTGTGGTAAGATTTTCAATTATTTTACAGTGAGATACACTACATTTGTAGTTTTGGAGCAATGTGTGGTTTAGCTTCAGTTTTGGAGCAAAAAAAATATGGCTCAAAGCACATCATTGTCTGTCACCTATCATGCTGTCTTCACTGTCTTCATGCTCTCATGCTCATACATTGGTATAACAAGTTTAATTAATTTACAGCAGGGATATTTCAATTTTTTTCTTAATTTCTGAGTTGTCCTTAATTTTTTTGCATCCTTTATTAATGCACTTCATATTTGACCAACAGAATTAATATCTTCCAATCAAAGAGTGTAAATTAGAACAGCACCTATTCAATTAAATTATTTGCTAACCAGTAGTATTGTAAAATGTTTGTGCAATATTACCCAAATGCTCAAATTTTGTTATTTTCTTGTAAAACTTTTTTCTCTCTTTCTTTACATTAATATGAATTACACAGCGATACTTATGTCCACTAATCAAGCTGAAGATCCATAGCTGAAAGAAAGAAAAAATACGATCACTATAGCTTACTTTTCCACATTAATCACTGTAAAAATGTTTTTAATTTTATTATCTCAGTTCAGTGGTAAGCATGTGGCTGCTGAATTGAGATAATATGCCACATCTTTTCAGTAAAATTATTACAATTAAAATTCTCAGTTTCTTAAATGTCACCAATGTTTTGTCAATCAACTTTTTCTATTCAAAGTTTAGTTTAGGCTACACAAATTACAATAAGAATAAGAAAATAGCCAGTCATTTTGATTGGCTTATAATGTGCAACTTAAATTCACTTTTCCTGACATTGCAACTTGCCTTTTACAATTGCAGTATAAAATAAGCAATCACTATGTATGCAAAAGTTTAATATATTTATCTTGGAAGTCAGTATTTAAAAACTGAAAAGAGAAAAACAGTGAACTATTTTCCATATATAATGATATTTTGGGAATTTCAAGCTATACATGATACAATTTTTTAAAAAAAAATCATGGAAGAAGGCAATGGTCAATTGTCATTTGGAAATAGATTAATTTGAGACTTCAATAGAAGATGTGTATGTATTATTGAACTATGATGCAAACCAGCTCATCAGAAATCAAATATGAATTTTCTATCAAATATTATAACAGTAAATTACAAATAGTCACATTGTGCATACACTTGTTACCTGTCCATCTGCACATCCAGTGATAATCTGTTTATTTGCTTCATCAATAAAGAGACTTAAAAGAGGAAATGCTGTTAAAAAAAGAAGTCCGCCTTGTTATTAATGTATTATAACAGAAACTCTAGCACCACCTATAGTTCATTTAAAACTGTTCTATAATACAAGCAGTCCCCCGGATTAAGAACCAGTTCCATTCCTAAATTTGTCTTTAACCTGAATTTGCATATAAGTCAAAACAAATACTTACAAATGGACTGCCTACTGTATTTATAAAAATGGCAGACGGTGCTATTCTTCCTCAAGTGAACACACTGCTGATGCTGCACAATGCTTTCATGAATTGCTGAAAATAGCTGTATATTAAGAACGTGCAACTTCAGTGGTTTGAATATCACACTCAGAGGTGGGTTCCTCCCGGTTCAAACCAGTCTGCCTGAACCTGTAGGGACCCGCTGGTGACATCACGGTGACATCACGGATCCGGTTTGGTCGGTGCCGGTCCGTGGGCACCACCATCTTTTTTTTGGATTTTTTTTTATTTTTTTTCCTTCTGCGCATGTGCAGAAGCTGAGTTTCCGGCACTACGCATGCGTCAAGCCGAGTTTCTGGCACTGTGCATGCGTCGCCATCTTGTTTTTGGCTTTTTGGGGGGGGAATTTTTTTTATTTTTCAGCACTGCGTATGCGCGTGCGCAAGGCGCAGCCACATAGTGCGGGAGGAAGCGTGGTAAGTTAGAATCCACCCCTGATCACACTATTCAAACTCATATTAGTAGCAACTCACTTGTATTGCAAAATGGTGCTGCAGACAAAAGCATGGGTTAAGAACATAATTTCTTATGTTTTCTGCCTTCTCCCACCTCACAGCTTCTCCATTTCAAACTCTCTCGAGAAGCTGCCTCTATTTTTATTTTTATTATTTTCTATCTATCTATCTATCTATCTATCTATCTATCTATCTATCTATCTATCTATCTATCTATCTATCTATCTATCTATCTATCATCTATCTATCTATCTATCTATCTATCTATCTATCTATCTATCTATCTATCTAAAAAAAATGATACCTGATTCCCAGAGACTCTTCATTCTCATGCAATGAATCTTTATGCTTCATATCCTTGCAATGAATTTCTTATGGATATAGGAGCACTGTTGAATAGGTAGCTGCAGAAACTTCCTATTCTGCCAAGAATAATACTAGCATACATTGTTTTATAAAAGGAACATAGGTTGGTAATGAATCATAAAGCCTACCTGTTATTACTGCTGATTGATATATTAGCAATCCAATACAGTAATCCCAGACCTTTTGAAAAAAACACATGAGATTAAATAGTCAGTTTATAGCACCATGAAAACAACCAATGTGATGCCCTGTAAACAGTATACAAGCCAAAATTTCAAATAAATTATTCACTATGCTTCTAGCACTTCTAATCTATGGAATTAAAGATAGCTTCTGGTGTTTAGAGAAAATTACACCTACAATTCATCTAAAAGGCTTAAATTCTCATGAGAGTAAAATATCATTATCCTTCAACCAAATATAAACAACATTTTTTTCAGAGGAGACTAGATTTGCTCTATACTCTTAAAATCCAATAAGTTAACTTAAAGTTTAACTTAAAGTTTTAAGTTAACTTAAAAACTTAAAGTTTTAAGTTAACTTAAAATTAACCGCTCCAAATTCGATTGCAGAAAATACGACTTCAGCAACAGAGTGGTCAATGCCTGGAATACACTACCCGACTCTGTGGTTTCATCCCCAAACCCCCAAAATTTTAACCTTAGACTTTCTACTGTTGACCTCACCCCATTCCTAAGAGGTCTGTAAGGGGCGTGCATAAGCGTGCCTACCGTCCCTATCCTAATGTACCCTTTTATCTTTATTCGTATTCATTTCATGTATTCAAATCATGTTTATACTTATATGTACTATCTAATACGTTTGACAAAATAAATAAATAAAAAATAAATAAAGTTTTCAACTGATTTCACAGAAATACAGAAAACAAGCAATACAGAATGATCAAAAGTTAATTATATTTGTTAACATTACATAGTTCACGTTTGTACTACTCTTCCTAATAAGAATTGCTTTTCATAATGCTTATTCCTCTGATTTAAAAATCTCCATTTTATAATATTTGTGTTTTTACTTTTATAAGTCTGCAATCAAACAGATTTTTTTAAAAAGAGAAACAATGGCCTTACCTTAAAACTTCTATCTTCTGAAATCGATATAAGTATATTTTTCTCCCAAGTACAAAATTCAGCAGCAGTTACTGGTGCCAGATGGCCTTCTAGTTCAGCAAGTATTGCTTCATCCTGCCATCAATACAGGGAAAAATGTAAATGACATTTAAAATGTTAGATTTGACAGATTTTGATTAAATAGATAGATGTGAAAAATTCTGATGCTAATATGGTCATAGACAAATTTAACAACCTTGATTAATTTAATAGAGTGTAATTAAATTTCAAAGCCACCTTACATATAAGAAAAAAAATTCCTCAACCTTATAGCATATAACCTAAGGCAAAGCCACTGAACCACAGTTCTGTTTTAGTTATCACTTCCATTAAATATGAAATGAAATTCCGTAGCCACTTTTAGGCTTCTCCTCCATGATTTCTGTGTTACCTTTACCCTCTATTTTAATATTAGATCTAATTTCATTATATATCTAGTTAATTTCAAACTACTACAAAAGCTTTGTACCATTCACATTTAAATTAAATCAAAATAATTCACAGCTTAGTTGTTGGACTGCAGATGTTTCAGGTACCGAGTCCGACTAGATGTAACACCACCAGTGCTAGCAAGTTTGGATTTGCCCCGTTTATATACAGTAGCTTGGTTTGTCAGTGTTGGTGGGGGTGTGCTATTCTCCTTGATAGTTTTTGATCAATGATCATTGAGCTTCCAGCAAGCAAAGACAAGAGCACAAAAACCAATATGACACTGATCTTATATAGTTTACATCACATTCTAAGTAGTATATAGGCTAATTAAATAATATTTTAACAATAATCAAAATGAGAATAAAGAAGGTGTTATTTTGCATTATTTTCCTTAGACTTTAGTTTGCCAAAGGCACAAATAACAAGCAAATTACACACAAGCATTAACTAATCAAAGGCATGGATGATCTGTAACCTACTCAATGTTATTATTATAGTGTGATTCTTCTTGCTCTCTCAACATGTGGAAGTCTGAATGAGTTTATTATCTTTATCCTTGAATAAAGCAAACATAATCAGAGATAATCTGACTTGTAGTTCATAGTTTCTAGTTTGATCCTGGTTATACATAAGGTGAGAAAATACTGCATTGTCAAGCAAGCAGTTTAATTGTTCTACAGGGTTGCAAAGGTTATTGGGAATACCTCCTATTATTACCACATTGTCTGTTACTTTGAAAAAAAAATACTCTTCTTTTACAAAATGATAAAAACAGCTTTCAACTTTTGCTTATTCTATGAAACAGTACATGTAAATAAGTATTTATTTTACAAACTATGTATGCAATAGAACTGTGCAAAGCATTTTAAAATGAATCTACAGTAGAGCTATGAAAAGCATTTGGAATGGAAGCTTTGTCAATTACGCCATTGCAATCTTTTCCACTACACTAAAGCAGTGGAATCCGCTGGAGGATATGGATGTGACTTTTGCAAAGGCTATTTGAAAGCTCTGTGTGCATTAACAGCCACACTAGTGGGAATTCCAGTGGAAGTTGTTTCTAATGTGGTTTTACCTTTGCATTTAGCACGTAGATTCGATTACCAGCACATACTGCCACAGTCTGATCATCTGGACTAAAGCAAACATAAAGCACCATCCCCAGAAGTGTTCCTATCACAATACCTTGTGGCATTAACCCTGCCGTAATTGAAACAAATCATTAAATTATTAAAATTATTTCATCAATTGAAGGGTCAACAATGATAAGTAAATAAATATCCTAATATCATACAAATGTTCTGAAAAGATTAATAACATAGTTATATCTTAAAGAACTTCTCGCAACATCCTATGTGTCTTCTCAAAGTATGGCCCACTGAGGTCAGTAAATTTATACTATATCTAGGTAAGTGGATTGAGGGGTACAGCTAAAGCAGGGTACAGCTAAAGCAGCCAAATTGTTCGTGTTGCCCTTCCAGACTCATGCAAAATGGGTAGAAATTCAAGAAAATTTCAAATCTGCATATTGCATACAAACCTGACTTTGAATGTATTAGAAAAATAATACAGAGAGTACTTGAGTTATAACTATTCATTCAGCAACCATCTGAAATTACAACAACACTGAAAAGAGTGGCTTATAATGGTCCTCACACTTCCGACTGTAGCAACAACCTCATAGTGATGTGGTCAAAATTTGGGTGCTTGGCAACTGGCATATATTAATGACAGTTGCATTGTTCTGGAGTTATGTGATCACAATTTTTGACCTTCCCAAGTGGCTTCAGCAAGCAAAGTCAAGGAGGGAAGTCAGATTTGCTTAACAACTGTATATTCACTTAAGAACTGCAGTGATTCATTTAATAACCATGGCAAAAAGGCCAAAAAATTGAATGCAATTCATTTTAACAACTGCCTTGCTTTGGTCCCAATTATGGTTATAAGTCATCAGTCAATGACTACCTATAATCATGCATGAAAATAAAGACTGATTTATACTTGTATATTGTTATATCAGTCAATCTGCTTTGAATTCAAGCTACATTTGTATTCAGGTATCACATACAGTCTACTACTTAGAAATTGTTATTTGAAGAGATAAAACATTAATTTCTAGAAGGAACTAAAGATTACAATTAAAGGAGATGAACATTCAAACTTGATCATTACAGGAGGAAGCAAAATATTTTAACACTAAATATTTACTATTTAGTAAATAGTAAATATTTTACTATTTACTAAAATAGTAAAATAATATTTTACTATTTTAATAGTAAATAGTCCATTTACTATTAAATGGACACATTTAATAGTATCTTTGAACAATGAATCCAGAAGTTAATAAGAGTGCCTGCCTCTATAGATAGACTATGATTTATGAGGTTAATAATTCAGTTATTTCAACCATGTATCTCAATGAATTCCAATTATCTGAGTGAAGCATTCATTTTTTATGTATTAAAATTTTCTTTTTGGATTATGATTTGAACAAAACCTATTCAATACATATGTTCTGTTGAAATTATAATGCAAAAAAAATTAATCTATTTTCCATTGTAAAGAAGTCCAAAGCATATTGAATGTATCCCCAAAAGCAGACCTTCTAGCATCTTCTTTGTACATTCATCCAGATTCCAAACTATCACATAATCTTGTGAAGCAGAGCAAATAAGGAGAGGATCAACTTTGGTCCCAAATGCCAGTGCAGTAATCGAGTGATGATGACCTATTAAACGCAATGGCTGAACAACAACAACAAAAACATTTGGGTTATTTTAAGGCGGATGCAGTGTACAAAATCAAAAAGTGTAAATTTCTTCTGAAATGTTCTTCATAGGCCGTAAGGTAAAATATACAGTATAGATAAAATCATATTAGATACAGCAGTTTGCTTTATTGTTCCACCTTCACATTAGTTTTCTAAGACTGCCCTGAAAAGTGGGGATCCTTCACAGCAGATTGGGGATCATGTAGTGTGCAAGCATATTCTATCCGGCATCTGACCACTACTGAATTCAACTCACAATTAAAAAACAACTACAGTTAGTCCTTGACCCACGACCATCACTGAGCCCCAAATTTCCATTGCTATGCAAGATGGTTGTTAAGTGAGTTTTGCCTCATTTTGTGACCTTTCTTATCACAGTTGCCAAGCGAATCACTGTAGTTGTTAAAATTAGTAACACACTTGTTAAGTGAATCTGACTTCCCCATTGACTTTGCTTGTCAGAAGGTCGCAAAAAGGTGATCGTATGACCCTGGGACATTGCAACCCTCATAAATACATGCCAGTCGCCCAACATCTGAATTTTGACCAGGCGACCATGGGGATGCGGCAACGGTTGTGTGACAAACAGTATACGTCACTTTTTTCAGTGCCGTTGTAACTTCAAACGGTCACTAAATGAATGGTTGTAAGTCGAGGACTACCTGTACACTAACCTAAGCCTGCAGTCTAGATCTAGAATAAGATTTATCAGGAAAAGTTCAGAAACAAGAGAAAAAAAAAGGAAATAATTTTTTGCCCATAATATTCTGTATTTGGGGGGGGGGATTATAAAAAATAAAAATGGAAGGAAATGAAATATGGGCAGGTTCACAAGTAAAAGATAATGTTGGCTGAACCCCAGTAACGTTCTGTGAATGTGGCAGGGCAGTCATAGGATGAAATTTTCATCTGGAATTGCACTAAGAAATCTGACATTAGGCAAGCAGAAAACTATGTTGTGTGTTTGCCATAATAAATAGATGATAGAGTATCCCTTTAAATATGAAAAGTGTACTTTACGTCATCACTGGTATCATATTTGCTGTTCCTGGACATATGCTTTTAACCACTTCTATATTCATTTCAAAAGGATTGGCACAAGTGGTGCTTGTGGATTGCTTTCCCTAAAATGTTATTTTCAGCATTAATGCCCACAAAGAAACTTGTATTTAACCTGATGGTTGGGCTCATCACTCATATTCCAAATACAAAGTTCATTTCCATTTAAGGGAAAAGCACAGTAATGGAGGCTACAAGCCAGCTGAACATGTGATTCTGGCACTTTCGATCTAAATACTTGTTTTTCAAGAACAATGCTGCTGCTGTTATATCCATCTTCAGTGGAGCAGAGGTCCATGAGGTTTTCCATAGTATACCTGAAACATAACAAATTGGATATAATTATATCACTCATTATATTTAGAGGTACCGTATTTTGTATTTACATACCATTCAAAATATTGTGTACAGTACTTTATCCTTAGTGAAAGTAGTCAAGGGTCTAGTTTAGTCTCCCAAAGTTATAAAAATAATTGAATAATCCTCATTTAAACCATTTTAAGATAAAGTGAATGATGCAATCTATTTAAAATATGAATTTATATTAATACGGTAATATTACACTAAAATATGCAATTCCATTGGATAAGTATGAGGGACTGCAGATAGAGGCAGGAGTTAGAATTTCTGAACTCTAAATTCCAACAATTCTATTAAATACAAGCAATGATAGGGATTGCTGTCAAACAATCCTTGCTGCTTTAAAATAAAGTTGGCTTCTCCAGAAGATGGGTTGTCACTTGCAATTATTTTTGTGGTTTACACAGGGGTGGGTTCTGGATCCTTTTGCTGCTGGTTTGTTCAGGGTCGCGCTGTGTGTGCACGTGCGCAGCAATAAAAAAATAGCTTCTGTGCATGCACAGAAACAAAAATTAGCTTCTGCGCATGTGCAGAAGCAAAATCCAAGATGGCGGTGCCCACGGAGACACTGACAGAACCGGCTCTGTGATGTCATCACTGAGTTACTAACGGTTCTAAAGAACCAGATAGAACCGGTAAGAACCCACCTCTGGGTTTACACTGAAACATTCAACACTTAAGAGTCTCTGTCTGGAAGCATCCTGAGAATTTACTTTCTTTTTTTCATCTGGGCATTTGCAGATTAGAACAGGAGTTCCCAATCCCTGGTCCATGGACCAGCACTGGGCCACTGCATGCCAGAAACTAGGCCGTGCAAACAAGCGAAGCCCCATCCACAGGATGCAGGAAGCAAGCAAAACCATGCCTCCTCTGGTCCACAGAAAAACCTCTCTCCAGGGAACCGGTCCCTGGAGCCCAACCATTTGGGGACCGTTGGACTAGAGAATTCCTAGTGCTACCATTCAAAAAGACTGCACAGATACCCTAACTGTCTTCCTCAGTGGATTTTTCTAAAAAGAAAGATGGTAACATCAATAAGGAATTTGATGAAGTTCTGTGAATGACATGTAGCAGTTACTCAATAAAAGCTTTGCTTGGATGCACACAAAACTATGCAATCTGTAGAATAAAATTATGTGCCTTAATTAAAATTAAAATTAATAAATAAATTATAGCATAGGATTTTATGGACTATAGGCCCTTCATTATAAATATATAAATCATATTATATATGGAAACCTAGACTTATAATAATCCTTTAGATACCATTTGAACATTTCAGATATTATCAGTTGTGATGTAGAAAACAAATATATATTACTGGTTTTAATTTATTCCTGGTCAGAAAGAGGATATTGGAAAACATAACCAAAAAATGCTGCAGCAAAGAGCTGGGATTCATGTGGATCTTTTAAAACTAGGCAAGTAGATATCTCAGCAGGCTCAATGTTCCCTTGCAACTACAGTTCTTGTGGTCCTCGCAAGTTCACGTTTTCTTGAAGTACCATGAAGTAAGTTTATTTAAGGCTTGCTGCCTTATGAGAACCCAGCCAGATTGGTTTATAGAATGCTTCCAGATCTTGCAAATTTCCGGTCAACCACTAGACG
Source organism: Thermophis baileyi (assembly GCA_003457575.1). Taxonomy (NCBI): domain Eukaryota; kingdom Metazoa; phylum Chordata; class Lepidosauria; order Squamata; family Dipsadidae; genus Thermophis; species Thermophis baileyi. The sequence continues at coordinate 2,705,010 of QLTV01001839.1, forward strand.
ACAACAAAGAGCTCCCTTGTTTTTCTATATCATTACTGCCAATCCAGTAGTTCTCTGGATTTTGGTAGGTCAGATCAGGTACCTCTAAAATACATTTATTTATTTATTTTATTTTTGCAAGCTGCTTGAGCTCAGACAGTTCTGCTTTGCTATCGCGGAGAAACCAACCACCGGTGCAGCCCGTGGTTGGACTGCACCCTGGCTTTTCTGCGAGAAAGAGGTCCACGAGAGAAAGAATCCCGTGGAAGAACTGAACTTCGTCCAGACTTTCTCCCGCGAGGATTCCGCGGTAACAGTGGGTGTGAAATATCCAGGACCGTGGGGGACGGGGATGGAACGGAATCACGACCGAGTACACTACAGATCCCTGCAGTGGGGGGGGGGGTAAGCCCGGTCGCCAAATATGCAGCACGCCGCACTTTTTTCAGCGTGGCGGCAAGTCAACCCGCGAGGAGGTCAATCCAAAAGCAGCCTCCTGCTCGGGAAAAAGATACTCGTTATTGTCTTTACCGTGCGTGGCTGCCACGAGTGTTGGTCGCCGTCTCCTGTTATGCAATATTAGGAGGTTAACGTAAATGTTTCCCAGCTGGAAGGTGACGGCCGCCTGGTTTCCTAGGCAGCAACGATGCTTACGGCAAAGCCACGGAGCCAATTGTAGACGTTGCTTTCGTCTTCCTGTGGGTTTCGTTCAAGCGGTTTCGAAGAGCCGGGAAGGATTGCGCTGTTCTGTATGGGATGGAGATGCTTTTCTCCTTCCTTTTCCAACCGGTCTTTAGGGGTAATATGCCAAGCTCAAAACCGACATGTGGGCGATTTATCTATCTCATTTTCCTGGAGAGAATTGTATCTTTGAAAGTTTGCCTGCAAGTCCAGAATGGTTCCAGAAAAATAACTGTCTTCTTAAAGAACAAATAATCAAGAGCAAAATGATTGTTGCTAAACATACACTATTCAAGGGGGTTACTGTACTATGTTTACATAACAAAAAATTACAGTAGATTAAAACATCAATATTTTTCTCTATGTTATGAGTGCCATACATAATTAAAATGGTGACATGAACGATTATGCAACTTAGATTTTCACTATTTTACCTTAAAGGCATATTGTCTCAATCAAAATGACCATTCAGTTCTGCCTTAATGGATAATTAGTGCCCAGTTTTGTATAGGCTGCTATTTAGTGATCCTGACCTCTCTATACTATACACCTAGGTTACATGTATTGTACAGAATTCCTGCAATCTAAGCTGCTGATTTTCTGTACTGTTATATATGCAAAACTTCATATTCATATACATACAAGGACACACACAACAAAGACACACAAACCACATAAAAATGTATTTATGGTATGCATATATACATACACATAGATATGGACTTCAGACTTATTTAAACTTATTTTATATATCCCACTGCTACAGTTGATTATGATTGTATTGTCCTAACACATTTCAAAAGATATTTCAAAATATCTTTTTTTTTTCTTCAAAATCTTGAATATGTATGTTTTGGGAACAGAAATGACCGAATGAAGTATTTTAATGAAAGTTTATAGTAATTTAAATACACACACATACACACATACATTCTGGCATAATTTTTTGTAGGCCACTTCTTACATGTCCATGAGTTGTCACTTCATATGCAGCCTCTTTTAGTTGTATGCTGATATCAGACCTAGGACTTAAATTAAAGAGCTTGCATTGTGACATCACAACACACTTTTTTTATATGTCTATCTCCTTCACTACCCCCAGCTTCCTTTGTGAACTCCTTTGGCTAAGGCAGCATTTCATGTATGTGGCCAGACAGCAATAATAAAGGAAAACTACTCAATTAACATGTAGGTTTCTGGCCCCTTAGAAATTAGGGAAGAAACTGATCATGGTTATTGCTAGTAGGAAATCAATCATACTTGCAGCATTACCTACAAATCAGTTCAATTATACACATATTTGTCATTGTTTGTTGTTTATTTTACACTTTTGTTAGTAAGCTGCTTTGAAAAATGCTGCGACAGATGATTTTTTTTTAATAGGCGGCTCTCCTTATCTTGCCATTAAAAACATCTCATTTTTATGAATTACTTTCACGCTTTGAGTAAAGTAAGAGAAGGAAGAGCAATGCATGTATTTCAAACTTTTCTAATAATAACAACCACGACAAGCAGCCAATAGTTGCTGGCAATATTCCACCAGCGCTACCCGCAAAGTTCCTTTCAGCCAATGGTTGACCGCTCTTCAGCCTCGGCTCACGATCTGTTTTCTGTTGCCACGGTGATAGAACGAGACCATTTCTCCGGATAATCCCTCCCAGTCATCGCTCCGCCTTTTTTTTTTTTTCCTTCGCAGAACAAAAATCCGTAGAGCAAGCTCGAGTCGAAATCTCGCGAAGCTACAGAGGAGTCTCGTAGTGAGATCGATTGCCGTTCTGTCAAAAGATTCTGGCGGCCTCCTCGATGGTGGCTGGGAAAGCAAGCGAAGTGGCTCCACGATAGGGTGAGTTTGGGGGGGACGGGGGACAAATTGGGTCCGGGGCAAGCCGAGGGAGGGAAGGGGGGGATCGAGGAGAGCTGCGCGAGCCCTTGCGCGAGGCTGGGGGGAGTGGCCCGTCTCTTGCCTGGCGGGTGTATAGGGCGCTGCTGAGTTAAAGCGGCGTTAAGCGACAGATCCCGTTTACTTTGTGCGCGCGCGGGGCTCTTCTCCTCCCCCCCCTCCCCACCACAGCAGACTCTTCCCGAAGCCCTAAAGAAGCGGGAGAATTGAAGTGAAAGCGGGTGACTCCCGAAAAGGTGGAGATTTCCTTCCGGACCGGGTTTCTAAGTTTCTTTACACACTGTCCGGTGGGCCTTCTCTGACATCCCCTCAGACAGCGCTCACCCTCCTCTCTGCCTCTCTCTCTTTCCTGTTGTGAGGATTGCAAATCTCCTCCCGGGGGTGGATTCAATTTGGTATAAATAAACGAGCAAGCACCGGGGTCCGATTCTGCAGGGGAGTGAGTTTATAGCTCTGGTAACTTACTACGTTGAGGCTAAATTCGGTTTAAAATATAGAATAACGGAGTTGGAAGGGACCTTGGAGATCTTCTAGTCCAACCCCCTGCTCAGGCAGGAAACCCTATACCATTTCAGACAAATGGCTGTCCAATCGCTTCTTTAAAACTTCCAGTGTTGGAGCATTCACAACTTCTGGAGGCAAGTTGTTCCACTGATTGTTTTGTCAGGAAATTTCTCCTTAGTTCTAGGTTGTTTCTCTCCTTGATTTCCATCCATTGCTTCTTGTCCTGCCTTCAGGTGCTTTGGAAAATAGCTTGACCCCCTTCTTTGTGGCAGCCCCTGAGATATCGAAACATTGCTATCATGTCACCCCTAGTCCTTCTCTTCACTAGACTAGACATACCCAATTCCAGCAACCATTCTTTATGTTTTAGCCTCCAGTCCCCTAATCATCTTTGTTGCTCTTCTCTGCATTCTTTCTAGAGTCTCAACATCTTTTTCACATTGTGGCGTGGATGCAGTATTCTAAGTGTGGCCTTACCAAGTCATTATAAAGTGACATTAATACTTCACATGATCTTGATTCTATCCCTCTGTTAATGCAGCCTAGAACTGTGTTGGCTTTTTTGGCAGCTACAGCACATTGCTGGCTCATATTTAAGTGATTGTCCACTAGGATTTAACTTAACAGAGGAAGCCTCCTGTTATTTGTGGTACCTGGTGCCCTGTGCTTGGGATGCGTTTCTATGATTTCACTTTTATGTCTGTTCTCTATTTTCCTGCTCCCCCCAAAAAGCCCTGCTTAGCAAATTATTATGAGGAATTAATGTTACCTTTTAGGTTGTAATCACCTGCTTCTGACTGATGAAAAGCAGTGTGTATTCCTCTCTTGTCCTGCGATTTCAGGACACGGAGGGAGAATTGCTGTTCCAGGGTATTGTAAGACTCTGGGACTCTTTCTGCCTTCAGAATCTATAGATTAAGATAGGTTAAGATATGCAGTCACTGTGGTGTTTCTATGAAAACATGCTGCCTCTGTGTACGTTTAAGATCCAATCTATGTTTAGTGTGTTTATAAAATTATATTTGAAGCATGACAGGAAATGTATGGAATAGTCCTAATTTTCATATATGCCTATAGCGGTATAGAACCACTGTGTTATTATTTAAAGGAGAGAAAAACCTCTGTTCTACAGAAAAGCAAATCTATATGCTCGTTAAAATTTAAATAAATCAGATGCTTATTTCTGAGGCCATTTTCAAGCAACATAGCCTATTCCTATCATGTTTACAAAGGTCACATTTACTACTAAAATAATGACAACATGCTTTCGATCTGTAGTATCAACTTGGTCCTGACATCCCAGTGGTATAAACCTTTTCAGAAGAGTATCTGACTGATTTTCCAGGGGGATAACCTTTCTATATTTATTCAATATTAATAGAGTTTGTTTAAACTACTAGGTTTTTTTTGTTGCTTTTTTTACAAGAGTGATAGAACATGGTATCTGGAGGTTACTTCAGTCACAGAACAGGTTTATTTTATATCCAACACAGGTGTGATGGCCCCTTACTACAAGAGGATACTAGTAATACTGTTTACTTTTCAAGGACTTCTTATAACAAGTGCTTTTAATGAGGATGGGGATATACCTGAAGAATGGATTCTCCTGCATGTAGTTCAAGGTCAGATTGGTGCTGGAAATTACAGCTACTTGAGACTAAATCATGAAGGGAAAATAGTGCTTCAGATGCAGAGTTTAAAAGGTGATGCAGACTTGTATGTATCTGATGTAACTCTTCATCCCAGTTTCGATGATTATGAGTTACAGTCTGTAACTTGTGGTCAAGATGTGGTTTATGTGCCAGCACACTTTCGTCGCCCAGTGGGAATTGGAATTTATGGTCATCCCTCTCATTTGGAAAGTGAATTTGAAATGAAAGTGTACTATGATCAAACAGTTGTAGAATCTCCATTTGGTGGTGGCTCTTACAATCCAGAAGAAATGAAAATGAACCAGAAGAAGTTTCATTCAACAGAAGATGAGTATCAAGATGAGGAATCTGTCTTCTGGACTATATTGATTGGAATACTAAAATTAATACTTGAAATTCTCTTTTAGATTTATAGCTTTGGGTGTGAGCAATCTGTACAAATGATTGGATGCTGTTCTAAGCTGTGGATCGGAAAATAAAGCCATAATTATTTTTATAATGTAAACTTTTCCCAGTACAATATTGTAGCAGGCACAGTATTTGTATGGTTTTCTCTTAACTGATCAGGGTGAATATTAATGGATGCTACAATTCACTGTGATTTTCAATAAAACTTCAAAATTGTAGAAATATGAATTCATGCTCAGTATTTCATCACATTTGTTAATATATTCACAAATAATGTTATAAATATATATATATATATATATATATTAAGATAGATGTAAGACTATCTTCTTTGGCCAAAATAGAAATACTTACATGAGAAAGATTTGAAGAATGAATTCTGGAAAAGACTTCTTCTGCCTTTCCAACCACCACTAAAATCTATTTTAAATTGAAGCAACCTGAATACAGAATTACTTATAGGCAAGCATGAAGATTTCAAACATGAAATGTTGATGTTAGAATTTTTAGCCCACTAATTTCAAATCATTTTCCACAGTGCAAGCCCATCTATATCTATTTAAAAATCATGTAATTATAGATACATAGTTATCACCTACTAGGAAGTACCATCGTACTGGCAGCTTCAGGAAACAATACCTGAGCTTCCTTGTTCCAGAATTCCTCCAAGTTCTATGAGATCACTGGAAAGGTAGAAGCTGAAATGTTTTGAAAATGAATACAATATGTTCTGAATAAATGCCTTGAAGAGGAAAAATACTAGAAAAAACTCTAATATTGCACCACCAGGAAAGGAATAAGGGGAAAAAAGGACTGGGAGTTGAAATTTTTGCCATATCTACATTAATTTCAAGAAGCTGTTTAGCAAACTACCCATTGCATTACACTAGAAACTAAATCACTTATCACTGTATGGAACACTAGTGTGTTTCCAAAACTGATTTGCTCTCTTAAGACCTTGGCATGCATTCGTACTCATTTTCTGGTCTTGGCATACAGAAGAAATGAAAGATTAGAAGAGTATCAATAAGAAATTAGTAGAATGACAACTTATGTGTTTTTGTTCTAAAGTGTGTGACAGCTATCTAGACAGCTGGAATGTCCAGAGACTCCTTGTAGACGGAAAGAAATGAGTATTATTCAAGAGTTCACTTGACTTGACTTTATGCAAGAAACCTGTATACTTAGTGAAGTGTTTTATTTTGTGATTTAGAGAGAATTGTTACTCTACTAATACTCTTGAATTTAATAATCAATATTTTCCTTTGAATAGGATGGAGGACAAAAGTAATTACTCTGCAATTGTTTTTTATAAAAATGATTATTATGCAGAACAGAATCTATAAGACAAATTATAAAAATACAGAATACAGATTATGTTCACCTCTATCTTTAATGCAACAAAAGATACTGAATAACCTTCCTCACCATGTTAAAATTAAAAAGAGTTTTATTTGGTGAAACTGTTTTTGAGTGGTGTTTTTCCTTGTACAGTGGTAAATAAGAGTAGCACCAAGTTTAGCACTAGTTTTTGTGAAGTTAATATGCAGTTATCCTTCTTTGCTGCTCTTCCCTCTTCTTCCTCTGCCCCTGGGAATTGGGGGTTGTCTTTCACAACAGTCACAAATCCAGCGACCTACAAAATTAGAGCTGTCAATTAAAAGACGACCAATTGCCAAGTAGTCTAAAAAGGCTACTGCAGCTGTATGTGGGAAGTGGGGATATTAATGAGTATGTAGCATATGTTTGTTATAAAATTACATTTGTAACTCTAGGTTTTTATGCCCCTCCTATTAAAAAAGACACTACACTAAATTGACTCAATAGTCATATTCCAGTAATGAATGTACTCAGATTTAAGATAATACATTCATATTCACTCCCCTAAATAAACTTTAAGATGCTGTAGCATAAAGTAATAAAATATTTAGCTACACTCAGAATGTCAGTAACACAAGATTCACTTCACATAATAGATGTACAATCTTTTCAAAAGAAAAAAAGCAATCCAAATCTTGAATTTTAGTTCAGCCTCTGAACAAGTGTAATTGTTATAATTACCTGAAGGGATAGCACCAAGCCCCACACAAAATGTATGATAGCCACGATCACACACATCACAGAACATCATTTCTTCCTCATGGTGAGGCTGCCCGCATATAATGCATGTTTTACACTCCATACATTGCCAAGGATAGGTCTTAATTATTGCAACAAGCTCTGCAGACATATCCAAACAGGAAGGATGTCCTAGATCAAAACCAGTATCATTACTAGAATGGTTATATGAAGGATCCTGACAAGACTAAAATGATTTTATTTTATAAAATTTACTTTAAATCAGTGTATCAAATGTGCTAATTAAACTTCAGTAACTGCAAAAAAATGTAGTTTGTTATTTTTGTTTCAATTTAAATATATAGACACGTTTAAAGCAGATTTGTTACTTACCACTGTTTTCACATTGGGAGCAGTGTATAAGTGCTTCAGACTTCCCTTTCTTGTTGGACTCCTTACCCTTCAGACAAATTCCACATATAGCATTTGGAATGACCTTTGGCTGGAAGGGTAGAAGAGGGCTATAAATTCATTCCGGAAGAATTGATACAGGTTTTTTTTTTTAAAAAAAAAAGTGTGTTATTAAAATTTCTATAAATTAACAAACCTCCTGGGTGGTGTAAAACACAGGATATGATTAAAAGTTGATAGGTATTGATTATATGAAAAACACTGGAATAGAGACTATTTTAAACACATGCAAAGTGAAATAATATAATGTATAATAAATCACAACTAATCAAATCAATGAATTTTTAAAAGGATAATTGAATTTTTAATCACCTTATGTAAGATGAATGTGTATGAAATCGCTAACACAATTCTTCAAATGTAGATTTAAGCTAATCACATTAACTCTCCATGCAGTATAGTATTGAAATTATATATTGAAAATTCTAAGTATATTTTTGTCTAATGCACAGGCTGATTAAAACCTGTTTATTTCATCAGTAAACAAAATAAAATTTTATGTAGATGTAAGCAAACAAGCTGAAATTGGTACTTTGTGAGGATAAGGACCAACAACTATCAATTGCAAGCAATTTTTACATCTGCACAGAAAACAAATTTTATACATCTACATTTGTTCCATGGATTGTATCCATTATACTCTGTCTTCCTAAACTGAATCTATATCTTCAATTTGTACAAACAATACAAATTGTTTTACTCTGTGCCTGACAAAATGTGAAAATTATAAGGAGTGTCTCTTGGTAATAACATTATTAGAATTTCAAGTATCTTCCCTAATCATAATCTTATACCATTCATGTCAACAAGTGCTTTTTCTGCATGTAAGAGCAACTACTATCATTTGAAAATAATGTATCATGTCATTTCAATTCCAAAACCCTCCTGCTACCACCCCCACCTGCTCAACATCTTTGGGGAATCCTAAAGTGTAGATTTGAGATTAATGTTGGAGGGAGAAAAATATAAGTTCCTTTGATCAAGTAACATTGGATAATCAAAAGTACTCCAGATACTTAATATATCATTTTTATGTGGCTTGTAATGAAAGCGTTTTTGTAAATTACCTTTCAATAAATTGAAATAAATTGCCTCCCTAACCTTAAATATGTAGCTCTCAATTTGTTTGAATTGTTATAGTAATAAGAATTGCCAAAAATTATTGGTGAAATTAATTGAAGAATTTTTCTTTCAAATTTAGATACATTTCCATATAAAACTTTAATATATAACAGAAAACAATACACATTTAATTTGTATAACACTTGAACTATGTAGTTGGAATCACACGTATGCTACCCTAATGATTATTTTCCCCTTTAAATATCTGAATTTGTAAAAAGCCACAAATTATTAAAATCTATAATGCTATAAATAAAACTAAAATATGTGCAGTAATTTATATATTTTAATAAGACAAATTTTAATCGTATTCCTTGGATATAGTTTGCACATTTTTGTTTTCCCTGCATTTATGTTCAAGGACAACAGGTCCTGCCTTTATATGATATTGAGGAAGAGGGCACCAATGTTTAAGTTTGACATTGATGAATCAGAACATGAAGGAAACGATGCTGGTGAGGAGATTCTAGACCAGAGGTAGATATTTTTTTAAACTGAGTTAGGCCTTAAATAATCATCTATTGTTCATGCTATAACAGTACATTTCCTGCAGGTAAAGACACTAAATAAATACAACACAACCTCTAACTCTGATACCAATTTCTTCTCATATTACATTGACAACATGGAAACATGGGTGGATAGTTGCTTACTTTATCTAAAATGGCTACAAATTACAAGGTAATAATTGTAACAACAGTTTGCTCTTAACAGAAAAAGAGTGTATCAAAGTAAGAACGAAAACATTTATTGATGAAAGAATGAAAAGTGTGTGCAGGCATCACTCTGCTATACACATCTCTATTAGGAATACTTTAATAATGCTGAAAGAAGCAGAGTAAATTTGAATTATTCTGATTAAAAATAAATTTAGTTCTAGAAAATTGCAATTATTAACTAAATAAATATAAAATTTGAAGGAGTTAATATGTGTATATTATGTATTAGCCTAATTTCAGAAATTATTTATGTAGTATGCTCGGCCTCCACAGTTTTGTTTAAACACCCACAAGGCATTTATAAATAGCTCTTTTTAAAAAGATGACAGAGGCATTCAATATTTTTGCTTATTTATTTTTTTTTTTTAAAAAATCATAGTCCACCTGTTTTATACATAAATATAATGAAATGATAAAGGAGTCTAACATTCACAAATATCTCTACAAAATAATAAATAACCATGGTGGAAACAGACATATTTTTATTTGCTATTCTAATTCTACTTGCATACCTTTTTATACCCTGCTCCTCCCAAAGAAAAGAATAAACCCAATTCTGCAGCATTCACCTTTTGTACTGCTACATTCTATAAAGTTCATTGTGTTTTAAACTATATCAAGATAACAATTAGAAAATACACTTGCTATTTCTTTTATTGTATGCATACCTACTGCTACAGTATGTAGCAGCAAGCTGCCTCTCAATCAACCAATGCAAAACTACCTTTCTGTTGCTATACCTGTACTGAGTTAAGTGCAGTTACTATTTCTGTGCAGTCTAGGTACTGCACCAGCAAAGAGGCATTTAACAACAATGCTTTCCCCAAATCTCAATTCTATAAATCTAGGAATAAAATAGTCACAACATACTAATTTAAAAGAACATCCAAAAATAGATGTGTCTCCTATAGAAATGAAGAAAAAGGAAAGTCTATTCATATTTAGGAACGATTCTAAAAAGAAATTAAAATGACACTGGGGGATCACTGGAAAACATTGCCTGCCTGATTTAGTGACGTTCTGGTCATCTTCAAGTTAACAAGCAAAAGAATAGTAAGATTTTCAATCCTACTGCTTCAAAAATTCATTTTAGACTAAACACTGCAATCCTGTATACCAGCCAAAATCATATTCACCTGTCAGTTCTAAATAAAGCAAGGGGAATGAGTCTTGGCTTCAGTGACTTTGGGACTTGTTGAGCCAGTTTTTTTTGTTTTCATGAAACTGACTGAGTAAACCAAGGAGTCTTCTCCAAAGCTGGAGAAGCAAAGAGTGGACAAAGAGAGAAAGCTACTCTGAAGCAAGAGAAACAGTAAGTAGGAGAACATGTTCCATCTTCATACCTCAATAAAGCTTTGTGCTTTGTGTATTGGATATGAAATGATATGTCTGAACCACACCAACGGAATTTGTAGCTTATCCTCAAATACATAAGCATGCTGTATTTCTAGAAATTACACTGCCTGGAAACAAGCCTTTCTTCTTTTCTAAGCAAATTAATGTAAATCAGAGAGTTACGGAATACAAAGAAAGAGTGGGATAATCAGTTAACAGACTTGTACTTCAATCTTCTGTTTTTTACTGAAATATGCAGACATGGATCTCTCCCTTACTCTGAGAATACTGCCATGACAATTATAATCATCAGTCCTTCATCTTTTAGAACAATAGCTATTGAGGAAGGGTAATAGGAATGATGCCCCCATTAAAAAAGACAGATGGTTTAACAAATTAATAAAAATCAATCTGCCTGCTTAGAAAAAAGGTAAATATAAGAAACCCATTTGTAATACTTGCAATATATGTATTAACATTTTGCTTATCTTTCCTAAAAGCTCTTACAGTTAAATTTTAGTTTTAAAATGTAAATAGAGAAATAATCTAATATAAGGGGTGAATACTATGCAATAAAATCATTGTAACTATTAATGGTTCCTGGGAATAATTAAATCCCCATTTGTAGACTTATTTAGGCACATGATGTATCAAATGCAGTAATAACTGATAAAGATGTTCATATCATATTAGTTCCATAACACACATTGTATTAGATATTTAAAACTAGCTCTTATATAGAGTTAGTTACTCTAAAGTGAAAAAAATGCAGTTTTATTTTCTAATCAGTCTGTTTTTTTCTTTTTGGGACCAAAATGCATCTGATAATTCTCATATTCTAACCTCATTAAGATTCACTTTAAAGAATTCCCAGTACTTCTCCATAGATCAACTATTTATGGATGGGTTTGAACCAGTGACTAGTAATCACTTGGATTCATTTTTAAACCTAAAGTTTGAAGAATATATATATAAAAATAAAACTACCTTTAGCAATCAAAAATTTGTATATTGGTTTTTGTTACAGTGCCTTCACAAGAAACTAGCCAGGCATTGCTGTATGCATGGATTTTTCTCACATAATACCTCAAGTTCAAAATTTTATAATGCCTTCCTAAGCTTCATCTTTGGATTTCGTAAGTTAATCATATAAATTATTAGCACACACTTGAAGCTGCAATGAAATAAAACATTTTGCAAGGCTGTTATGTAAAAATAGACATGTCTACAAAAAATTAAACATTTTCTGTATCATTTTTAAAAAACTTTTCCTTAAAAGAAATGGTTCCTAGCATTTATGGTAATATTTTTGTACGAGTGTCTGAAATCATGCATTTATGCAGTTAAATTGTATTTGGAATCCTTTTTTTTTTCAAAGAAAGCTACTCAACACTAACTGAAAAGTGATTGGAGTCCTGTACTTTGTATGATTCTGTAATACATTCAATATATAAGTTACGTAGTTTGAAAATGGTTTACAATATTTCAAAATCATGTTACTTGCACTATGTAACTTCTCAGGCTTCTTCCTACCTAATCACTTTTTGGATCACAGAATTATTTCCTTAACTTTCTTTCTTACAACCCTTCAAACATATAAACATATGCCTTATTCTGTGTAAGCAAAATTTACTGGTAAGCAAATTTTATTGGTAAACAAATAGCTTCCAGCTTATTTTCTTTAACCTCCCTCAATATAAATTTCAATCTAAAATTTCAGTTAATTCGAAACTGAAATTCACCAGTAATACTGACAATTAAAAGATGTTATATAATGATCACTGTTTAAAATATAACTCTTTAAGTCCTGGTAAGCTTAAACCACTTCCTCTATGTCATTTGTTTAGAAGTACAAAACCAAAACTATACCAGAATATCTCACTTGGAGCCCACCATCTCTTCAAATTCTCTGTCCCCAAACTATTTTTTAAACTGCAAAATGATGGCCTGTTACATGGTTTCTATTCTACAAGGTTAGCACAACCTTCATTCAAATAAGTTCATCTATCTTCTCATTCTGGTATTCTTCATAAAATGAGGAGAGCAATAAGGAAAAGAACCTAGTCCAAGGCCAACTTATGACCTTCACTCACCTAACAGTGAGGGTTTCATTAGACTATCTGAATATTTCTTCCTAAAAAACAAACACTACTCAAGCCAAAGCTCGTCCTCCCAACTTCCTACACATACACAAGGGGAATTGTTTTAAGATTGCCAAAACCAAATTATATTATAAACAGATTACAAACTTTTCATCTGGAAAAAGTTAAGAAAATATAAATATATATGTACAATATTCTAGCTACATTTTACAGTGCTAGTCCAGTTTATACTGGTCAGCAAGCTATTTTAAACTAAAGCACAATGTTATATTTGATATGCAACTATCAACCTTTTGAAGCCCGGAAAACAAAGCAATTTTCCTCCACCCTGGCAAAAAGAGGGAGAAAACCCATCTTAATAATGAGATCTCATGCTGCAATTGCTCAGGAACCATTTAGGTACAGAAAATAGAAGCCACTCCACAGCCAGGGTAACAAACAGTAAGGCCCCAGGTAAAATAAAGCAACAGGAAGTAAGGAAGCAAACAGGAATGCACAACAGGAGAGCAGCTAGGCAAGTATAGTAAGCAGACGTTCCATATTTTGAAAAACAAAGTTAAATATTTCAGGGAGAGAAGCTGATCAGTAAAGAAGCTGAGTCAGGGGCTTTTTTCTTCTACCTTGTACCCAGGAACCGATTTGGATACAGATCGTTTGGAACCCTCTTTTCTTGGAGTAGAATTTCTCTCTCTTGTTTTTTGTTTTCCCTGCAAAGGTTCTTCCTGGTTTTCTGCTGCACATTCACCTTCAGACACATTGCCAGATGAGTTGTCCTGTAACATGAAGAAAAACGATTTTTTGCTTCTTTATATGGGACAAGCAAAGAAAAAATAACACTTTCTAGAGCAAACACAAAATAACACATTCTAAACCTCATTAGTTTAGTGTATTGATATATATTCTTAGTATATTCTGACAAAGCCCAATGATTCTGCCCAGCATATACAAATAAATACTAAGAAAACATTATGATAAACTCCATAAAAAGTATAATAGGATCTAAAATGTAATAAAAAATCCAATAAACTGCTGTATAAAATAGACCAAACCACAGAAAACCCAGCACTCATTGCTGATATTAAATATATATATCTGGCACACACACATTTTGGTTTACCGAATTGCCTTTGATTTTCCGCTTTTCATCTGCTCGCTCTTCTGCATCATCTGAATCTCCATCACTATCCAGTGCAGGCAGATCTGGATCTAAGGGGGGCTCATAAAGAGCTGTATTTAGTGGCAAATATCGAAGTTCATCTGGAGAGTATCTAAAGTTAAGTAAAAAGTTTTAAACTTGCATTTCAAATTGAAATAGATGAGGTGATACAGAAAAAGACAAAGCGAATTTAGTATTTTAGCAGTCATTTACAAAATTTTAACCATATGCTAGAAAGAAGTGCATATACCATATACTAGAAAGAAGTTAATACGTATATGTGGGTATATGTTATATGTATACACCCATGATGGCGAACCTATGGCACGCGTGCCACAGGTGGCACACGAAGCCATATCTGCGGGCACGCGAGCCGTTGCCCTAGCTCAGCTCCAGCGCGCATGCATGCGCCAGCCAGCTGATTTTTGGCTGGCCCCGCCCACAGCACCCTTCCCAGGAGTCTCCACGTGGCCCGTTTTGGATGCCAGGTAAATACAGGGCTCGTGCGGAGGCTCTGGAAGGCTGTTTTCGCACTCCCCAGGCTCCAAGAAAGCCTCTGGAGCCTGGGGAGGGTGAAAAACGGGCCTACCGGGCCCACCGTAATCGCACGCGCATGCGCAGGGGGCGGGATGCGGGGGGGCATTGAATTATAGGTGTGGGCACATGCACGCTATCTCACGCGCTTTCGGCACCCGAGGGAAAAAAGGTTCACCATCACTGGTATACACAATACATAAATTAATCAAGTCTTTAAGAATCAAATGTTACACTTGAACTAGCATCCTGCCCATAATAGGTAATATGATCCATGCATGCAGAAATCTTCACAGAATATTACAAACTACATTAAAAAAAAATTAGCTTAATCACAGCAAATTTCTAGTACCTTTTATAGTACTCCTGAAACTGGCCTGGTATGAGAGCCACTGGATAAGGACTAACTTTTGTCCTTTCTGTAGGTAAGATTTTATATTTTCCTTGAGGCACCTGGATAATCTGTATTGTTAATACAAAAATAAGAAGCTCATTGCCCATATTTCTGAACGAATTAGCTTTTCTAAATAATCAAGAAATATTTCTTACATATCACATCCATGGATTTGCCATACATACATCCTTTAACAATACATCATGTAACTTAAGGTACATGTTTGAATGATCCTATTATACCTCAAATACTAGATCATACAACTGATTTAAAACTGTATATTCAAGAGTATCTGAAACACAGATATCTGCATTTATTTTCTGGATCAAATAATATGGCAAATGCACATGGTGTCATATAGGACAATATATAGTTAATAAATGTAGTGTAAAATTCTATTCTATATCTAAATTTTCTGGTTGACAAGTATGGATAGTAATTAGTTAATAAATGTAGTGTAAAATTCTATTCTATATCTAAAATTTCTGGTTGACAAGTATGGATAGTAATTTTTGTCTATCAAGCTATAAAAATAATCATACCAAAAGGAGGCAATCAAAATAATAATTTTGTGACATTACATTTTGCTTGAAGGCGAAAGATGAAAGAAAAGAGACTGTGACATATCCTCCCTCATATAAACAATTCAGAACCATATATTAATAGAATGTGGTTGTATTTTTATGGGCTTCTATGTTTAAATGTATTTTTTTAATCTTGTCATAGCTGCTTACAAAATAAAACACTAAAACTACAAACGTAGTTAAAAACGCATTAGCAACCTGGATCATAACTGTTAATTTCATCTCATTTGAAAGCAAAAAAGATGAACAACTGGATTGGGAATGAAACTATATAGAAATAAGGAAACATAGCAATCAGGGTGAAAGCAAGAACATAATCTGCGAGTTCACAATGATTCTAATCTGAGAACAATATTTCATTATTGTACATAAATGGGAAAAACACTAGTAGTCTAGAGAGTAGTATATTTGATTTGAAAAAAGCTGTTTCACTCCCTAAATAAAATATTACAAATTAACTCTGCACCGTAACTGTAAAGCAGAACAAAGCAAAACAAGATGCTTGCTTTGCAATTAGAAGCAAGGAGATTACATGGTTTAGCATAGCAGCTTTGATGGAATGGTGTTTGCTCAAACGTTTATCAAAGCAAAGCAGTTTTTAAGATTTCTACAGCCCTGCATTCTCCTGCCCCAAGAAAACTCATTTTCACTGTTGCACAAATATCAAACCCAATGTTACTTTGCGTCCACAATACAGTGTAGATATTCACAAATAATACAACTCAACTTTACTAGTTGTTCCTAGTGTTACTTGTTCCTTTAGTGTGTATGCAATGTTTGCACTTTTTACATTTTTTCTTTCTAGTGTGCCATTACCATAGATCTCTCAGGAAACCGGATTACAAGCAAGCCTATGCTTACAGCAACTGAAACAAGAAAATGCAAGTATCCTACATGTGTTTGTAAATCAAAGTAGGCCCGTCTTTCTTCCATTCGTTCACGGTTTAAGTTGCTGTTGAATTCTGCAGCTTTCTTGGCAGCTTTCTTAATATATTCTGGAACTTTACTTGCTTCAACTTTTTGGGTATTCTGCTGCTGCAATTGCTGAAACAATTTATTTCCATTAGTTCACAAAAGCTGTAGAAATTTGATATTCTGTGTTTATATTGCTCTGTATTTGTAAAATCATTCATCATAAACAGTTACTTACAGAATACTCTTTATAGTGGTCAGTTATTCGTTGACGTTCTTTCTCTTGAAGTATAACCGAGTACTCTGCATGTTTGGCAGGGTATTCTTTAATCATCAGATCAATTACTTCATCACTTCGCAAGGCAGTTAGACCTAAAGTATATCAAAAACAACTTATTTTGTAAAAAAAAAATCAGGAAGGTAAAATTAAAATCTTTGCATTTGTGCTTAGTCTTTTTAGAGGCTTGTAACAATCTAAAGTTGTCAGATCAATATAAGACACAATATAATAGGCAATTGCATGTTAACTCAAGAAATTAAATTCAACATGCAATGTAAGAATTAAGTTGAGAGACATTTCTAAATTGATTCTGTTCCAACTCCTCCCAACCCATTTCTATCTTACAACATTCTAAATATCTTAGCAAACACATTATATTCTAGGAATTAGAGCTTAGTGAAACAAATTGCATTTTCTCTAAATCATAGAACAAACTAAATGTAACAATCTTTTGAAGGATACTTTTCAAATCTTCACAATTTTATTAGAATAACCTCCAAAATTATATAAATGCTTGCATACCATTTCCCAGAGTCACTTATTCTGATATGGGGGGGGGATATAAATATGAATAGATACGTAGGTAGGTAGGTAGGTAGATAAAACAGATGTGCCTTTCTTTTGTCCTTACCTAAAGTACACTGTGTTTCTGTAATGACATTTAGTTCTCTGAGGTAAAGTTTCTCTTTGTGAGAAAGATCTCGTCTTTCTAAATCTCCAAGAAAACAATGGGAAAAATAGTAAGAAAAGCATAAAGGATTTTTGCAATTTCTTCAAAATATGTAATATTAAAATAACTTTCCATCAAAAACTTGAATTAAAAAGCTAATGCTGCTTCTGTGGGAAAAGGGTAATGTTTCATTTGAATTGAGCTTAGTTCTTAGTGAATTCATAAATATATAAATATATCTATGTATATAGTTTTCCTGACTGCAATACAGAAGTGGTTTGATGTGCCTTTTTCCAAGTTCTTTTTTAACTTCCCAGTCTAGCTTATAGTTCTTGCTTTTCCTTCTGGAAGGATGAAGTCCTAACCAGGTCCAACTCTATTTAGCTTTTAAAGATCAGTTAAGATTGGAACACCATACCAAAAAAATTAGTGCCAGAAATAGCATACTTATTGCAGCTGCCAAACATTTGAGAAACATTTTGTGTGGGAATAAATAAAACAAAGCTGTTTGTCCTGGTGCTCTTTTCCACAAACTAAACAAAGCACATAGGCAAATCCATGTATATAAAAATAAGAATGAGCTGCAAGAAAGCTCCAATTTCAAATCAGGGATAATTTCAAAGAATTAAAGAAGCAATAGCATAAGTCTGAGGGGCTTAACACTGACTGCATTTTCTCTGAAACATAAAACATATGGACTCGTACATTATCCGTATCACAAAACACATACTTCCAAACATATGCTAAACTCCCACATCTGAGCACAGAGCAGATATTTCTGCTATTTCATTATTATCTGTTTCAGTGCTAATGGCTTGTTTTAATCAGATGTAACAGATTTGCAACCATTTCTTTAATTCAAATCTGTGAAGTGTCAGAAAGGGTTCCAAAGCTTATGGAGATAGCAGTCAATGGGTGCATGTAAGAGGCCCACCTGTAAGCATTTCCAAACAAAAGCGATAGACCACCAAGGCATTTGATCATCTATACACTTGGAAGCACTTTTAAGACACGTGAACAAGCCTGCCTGCACTGTGTGTAAATTTTAACATTTCACGTAAGTATGCGTAACATGAATACCTGGATATTTTCGCTTAAAGGAGGTTACCCCCAAGTATTCACTAACTTGTTCTTGAAGCATATAATACTCTCCAGTTTCATCGGGTGGCCATTTGTATTCTATCAGGTTTTCAGCTGGAAAATAACTAAAACTAAACACAGAAAATCAAATTATTAAAATTATGAGGATTTAACTCCACAGTCCAAACAGAACCCACATTCAATGCCATGTGCTCTGTAGTAACACTTTTATACATCTATATTCTTAATAATTTCGGAGCTCACTCGATTGGAAAAATAGTGACACATTTATTATTAGATATTTCGCCTTTATTACTTTGTAGGTAACTCAAAGTGGTGAATATACACAATACACCTTCCTATTTTCCCCAACGTAAGGATGATTTAATTACTCTAAAATATGCTTTCTGTTCCCCATTTTGAACTATCAAGAAGTATCAATCTCCTCTTTCCAAATTCTTCTGCTGACTATCTTTATATATTGGTAACACATTTCAGAGTTCTAATTCATGAGGTTTCTGTATACCCTAGTACCGTGAGGGCATGCGCGCGCCAGGAAGCTGAGCTTCTGGTTTCCGGCGTACGCATGCGTACCGGCCAGCTGGTCTTTGTGCGCACATGCGTGACAGAAACCGGAAGACCAGGTGACCGGCGCGCGCATCCCGGCGTGCACATGCGTGCCGGGGAACTGCTCTTCCAGTTTCCGGCGCTCCCACGCATGCGTGCCAGGGAGCTGCGCTTCCGGTTTCTGGCTCTCTCCCACACGTGCTTACTCCCGTTTCGGCACTCGGTGCCAAAAAGGTTCGCCAATACTGCCCTAGTAAATAAGACAACAAAGACCATGCATTTATTTTTGTTGAAAAAACAATAATATATCAAACTAGAGCAACTTTTTTAAAAATGGCAATACCTAAGATCTTGACTTGAAGTCTCACAACTTCGTGAGCTGTCTCCTGAGCCCATGCGGCGTCTTTTAGATGGTTGGCTGCCATCATTTGAATTTTCTTCTATGTCATCCTGAGATGATACCATAATGTCAAGTGTTGAGCAACAAAATACCAAAACCAAGAACACACTTATCAAGAATATGAAGTATTTGGATTTGAAAACCTTAAAGAAACTGTGAACATCTATACCTTATTCTGGGAATTTTTACTGCTCTTTATCCATTTAATTAAAAAATAAGTCAAGGAGTTACACAGGACCACGATATCTTTAGGGAAATCAACAAAGCTAATAGGTACAGGTACTGTACTCTAGAATATCTGATAATACTATATACAGCATGTTGGAATTGGGTACAGGTAACTTACAACCACAATTGAGCCCAAAATTTCTGTTGCTAAGCAAGACAGTTGTTAAGAGAATTTTGCCTCATTTTACGATCTTTCTTGTTAAGTGAATCACTGCAGTTGTTAGCAATATAGCTGTAAAGTGAATTTGGCTTCCCCATTGACTTGTCAGAAGGTGGCAAAAGGAGTCACGTGAACCAGGACACTGCAACCATCATAAATATGAACCAGTTGGCAAGCATCTGAATTTTGATCACATGATCATGGGGATGCTGCAACAGTTGTGTGAAAAAGTCACAAGTCACTTCTTTCAGTGCCACTGTAACTTTGAACAGTCACTAAATGAACTGTTGTAAGTCGAGGACTACCTGTACAGTTCTTGGCTCACACATAGTTAAGAATTACACTTTAAAAAATAAAATAGTACTGTCACCCTGAAGGCAATCCTAAAGCAATGTAAACTTGGAAACTCTGAAATCAATGTGACTTACTTCTTAATAAACACGTTTGATGCTTGAATGCAGATGGCAAGGTAGGGGATGCCAGCATTATTTTCTTATTATATCAATCAGCATGGGACCTTAATATTCTGTAGGGCAAATGGTTGCTAGCTACAATGAGCCGTGGTGGCACAGTGGTTAGAGTGCAGTACTGCAGGCTACTTCTGCTGATCACCAGCTGCCAGCAGTTTGGCAGATCGAATCTCACCAGGCTCAAGGTTGACTCAGCCTTCCATCCTTCCGAGGTTGGTAAAAATGAGGACCCAGATTGTTGGGGGCAATATGCTGACTCTGTAAACCGCTTAGAGAGGGCTGTAAAGCACTATGAAGCGGTATATAAGTCTAAGTGCTATTGCTATAGTGCTATTGCTACAATACCTTTCCCAGCATTACACTAAAGAAATGGGAAGCCAGGAGGTAGCAATTTGGCTAGCCATCAAAAGCCCCATCCCCATAATCAGGCTATAAATGTACTGCAGGGTTCTCTTTCTTCTTAGATGAATGGGCCTGCTGCATTTGGGGGGGGGGGGACAGCCCAAAGCAAACTCTCTTTTCATCGACCTCAAAGATCTACTACATACTTGCGATTCAACCCTCAAGAAAAAAAATTCAAGCTCCCCAGAGTCTAAAGTGATACCGACTTCTTTAAAAAAAACAAAAACAAAAAACCTCTCCTTCAACCCAGGTGCCCCACTTTTTATGGCGAGTTGTTCAGCTTAGCATCTACATTCTTTATTTCCTTTAAGTGAACTTCCTTTAACTTCGGATGTGCTAAAATTCTTCGACTTCTGTTCGTTCAGTCCTTCAAAGGAGAGTTAAGTGGGGGAGGATCCAAGGAAATCCAACAACAACAACCACCACAACCACCACAACCACCACAGCGTATAAAACCCGGTGGCAAAAACGGTTTGACCTCCAGGTGCCTTCAGAGAGTAGACACTAAGAGGTGACACTGATAATCAAAGCCGAAAGAGCCATCCCTCCAGCCAGGGATAAGCATGGGAAAGAAAGAAAAACAAGGCTGCCTCGCCAGGGAAGAACCATCCGGGAGATGCCCGGCATCCCAGCAGGCGATGACG
Source organism: Thermophis baileyi (assembly GCA_003457575.1). Lineage (NCBI taxonomy): Eukaryota > Metazoa > Chordata > Lepidosauria > Squamata > Dipsadidae > Thermophis > Thermophis baileyi. The sequence continues at coordinate 2,726,422 of QLTV01001839.1, forward strand.
CGGAGCCGGCAGAGACCTTCCCGGGAGGCTCCTCCTCTTCACGGAAGGTGGTGGAAAGATTAAAATCCCAGCCCACGAGGGGTCAGGCCGCCGCCCTCCACGGAGGAACGAACGGCTAGCCGACCGGCGCCTCTCGGGAGGGGAGGAAAATGGCGTAAGCCGCCGGGAGCATCGGACGACAGGCACCGACGGAAGGAAGGGAGACCGAGAAGACTACGAGGCCGGAAAGGATAACTTCCCAAGCTCTACCTGCGCGTCGTCTCACCTTTAAAGACTGGGCTCCGGGCGTGGCTGGGTCGCTGTCGCACACCCGCGGGGACAGCACCGCCGCCATCACCGGCCACGGATGGGCTGGGCCAGAGACAGCTTCGCCCTCTCCTCCCACGCGCCAGCACCCCGCACGCCACCCGCTTCAGGCCCGGCGCCACCTGCAGGCCCGGGGATGGCAATGCAGGCGCCGAATCCCTTTTTCTTCCGTCTGCGGAGGGCGCGATCTTTTCCTTCGCGAGCAGCTTCTAGCCTGGAAATTGCTGGTTCAGAAGTCGGGCGTGAAACGTGTGATTTAGAGCCTGCACTTGTAAATGCATGCCTTTACTCGAGCAGATCGCAGTTTCATTACGAGTGACAGCTGTTTTCTTAGAGGCGTATGTCACCATCTGGAGGCGGAATGGGAGAACTTGGTGCGGCCAACTCCCCACAGCGAACTCGCTGCGGGACAATTCAACGATTCAATTTAAGTATTTAAAATAATTTTAAAAATATTTTAATTTAATTAATATTTTGTCATTTATATTTCATTTTGTCCCTCCTTTTGCATCCTTTCTTTAACGCTGTTCTTCCACTGTTTCTTTGATATTAGTGTAACTTATCCTGCAGCGACTTGTCCGGGGCGAGTTGCCTTACACCCATCTGGGGATGAGCTCAGTGAAGTCAGCAAGTGTATTGACTTGAGTCAATATTTAAAAATAGATTTAAAAAAAAAAGATTATTTTATCTTGCCTATTACTTTTTATTAATAACTCAAGGCTGCGACCAAATATCCGCCTTCTCCTATTTTCTCCACAGCTACAACCCTGTGAGGTGAGTTAGGCTGAGAGCGAGATGACTGGGCCAAAGTTGCCCAGCCGGCTTTTATGCTGAGGCGGGACTAGAATTCAGTCTCCTGGTTTTTGTTTTTATTTCTTCTAGGTAACCTGTGTCCTCTCAGATGTTTGCTGATGTATATGTGTGTGGAGGCAAGGCATTGAATCAAACTCTGAGACTCAGTCAAGCCCACTCATAAAACAGAACTAGATGCTATTGCAATTATGTGGTCTTGGTTGCAAATGTTTTGAAGCCTTAATCGGTCAGCCACAGTGGTTGGGAGAAAAACAAAAGAAGCGAGTCTGGAAGAAAGGCAAGATACCAGTCTAACAAATGCAGAAAGTGTTGCATAAAATATTATCACCCTATCTGGGCTGCAAATATCCAAATCATTGCAAGATGACAGGAAATACAGAATTTTTTTCTGCCATCTAGTGGTCACCTAGATTTTTAAAATCCAAACTAGACAGCCCATGACCCGTTGAGTCATTTTTCAAAACTGCAATCCTGTTCCCCATTCTGGTTTGTCTCCTAGAGCCCTCTCCCTCCAGGAAGGAACCATCAGTGCCTCCCAATCAGCTCTACCTTGCCAGCAGACATCTGAATTATTCCCTTGTTTCTTCCCCAAATCAGCCACTGCTGTTAAGAGATTTCAAATTTCAGCCTCTATTCCAAAACAGCCAATAGCCACTTGCCTGTTGGGTCCTGCCACCAGCTGATTGGACACAGGGGCCAGAGGGAGGGAGGAAAGAGGATGGGGATACACCTCTATCCATTTTCCTTTGCATCAAGCAACCTATGGGTTTCTGGGAAGTGTAGTCAGAAGATGTGGTGCTGCTGAAATGACCACAACTTTAACAAATTTCAATCCCATGGGAGCAATGGGTCCTGGATTTTGGATGCATTCTGTAAGTTAGCCCTTTTGATCCAAAACTTGTTGCTCCATGATGCACTGTTTTGCCCAAATTGAAGATTACAAATTATCAAACCGATAAGAGTTTTAGTTGTATATGGATATGTATAAAGTCCTAACTGGACTCAGCTGGCAGGGAAGGTCACTAATTGTGATTACATAACTGCCAGATGCTGCAGGATTGAAAAGATTGCAATCATGTGACCATAGGGATGCTGGACAACCAAGAACTTCAAGACTAGTTGTAATCGACACACTTTCAGCACCATCATAACGTTGAATGGTCACTGAACGAATCATCTTTAACCAAGGACTACCTGTAGACAGTAACAGGCACACCCAGTTGTTTGGTTATCAATACTCAACAGGCAGCAAGCAGGGGTGGGTTCTGCTGTTCTTCACTGCCGGTTCGCTCAGTGATGCGGCGTGCGGGCGCTTTGTGCGCGCTTCGTGCATGCGCAGTACTTTTAAAAAGCTGTGCATGTACAGAAGCAAAAAACAAAATAGCGGCACCTATGGCGCCGCTGAGAAAACCGGCTCGGGGGCGTGGCAGGCGTGGGTCGCTGCCGGTTCTAGCGATCCACGCTGCCACGTTACTAACGGTTCTATAGAACCGGTCCAAACCGGTAGGAACCTACCTCTGGCAGCAAGGAGTATCACTTTGTCATAAATGTTTTGCACAAAAAATGTCCCAGTGGTAGTGTGGTTGAAAAAAAGCAAACACATTTATTTGAGCAAATAGAACAAGAAAATCTCAATATATTGCTACAATGTTTCTTTACTGTTTGTAAGCCACCTAGAGTCCCTGTGAGTGAGTAGGTGGCTATATAAATGTCCATAAATTAATTTATTAATTACTCAAAATAGGAAGCAACTACTAGAGCCACCATAACATAGTTCTCAGTTTCATATTGAGCTTGAACCCAAGTGTCTCTTGCAACATCCCAGACCCATCTGCTGGCAATCTGGGAAAAAGAAAAGAACAAAGTAGCAACAAATTAGCTAACATACATTTTAAAATTATAATTCATAATCACATAACAAATCTATTGCAACAATATTGCTGGGACTGTTGTCTATTCAGTTTAACAGAATTATCTACAAATTGCCAAAAATTAAAATCAATGTCAGCACATAATATATAACATAGTGATATGACTAATCAAACCTGATTTAATAAAAATGTAAAAAAAATCTTTTAATTTAAGAGCAAGCATATGGAAAAAGATAATAGCCCTGCCCAGTTTACAATATGACAAAATAATTGCAAATTAAGAAAGAAAAAAAATCTGAAAGAAAATGCAATGCGGTAGTCTGCTACAAATAAAAAATTCTACCTAAAATGTCTATAAAACATTGGAGAGGTACCAAACTAGTATTAGAATTCACCAGATTATTTTTTTTTAAAGTGTATCTTCATGAACATAGCCTAAAATATAAAAAAGACTCAAATTAAAATCCAACCCCATAATTAAACAAGACATATAAAGAAAATTAGATTTAGCATTATACAGAAAGCAAAGTTAGCGCAAATTCCCTGTACATCAAAATTTTTACTCATGGAAATGGGAATTATATATTGCAGACTGGCATGTATGCAATTTTCACTATACTAATATATATAGTTATTTTGCAAAAATTAAAACACATACAGTTTAGAGCAATTTACCCCAACATTTAAATTTAAAAACTGATTCACATTTCCCTGAGTTTTTACTTCAAGAGGGAAAATAATCCAGAAGTCTATGAAATTCTGTTATAAAAATAATGCAGAATCTTAAAAAGTATGGAGAAAATAACAATTTTATTTTTGAATAAACATTTACGTTCATAAGGTGAATTATTGTGAGTTAAGACCATATACATACCAAGGCATTAAAAAAAATTCAGAAGAAAATGCAATCCATGCAATGTCTCAATTCTCTCCTCATTGTATGGTTAACATTCCCACATCATGCATCTAATGAAGTGTATTATACTTTATTCGTGAAAGTTTATGCTGATAATTTCTTGCTCCCATACTTTATTAAATAATTTGAAAAAAATTGTTCTGCCAAGTGAAAAATCTGTACCATATTTTTTCTTATTTACTGATCTATTTGTGATTCAGTTGAGTCTTAGCATATTACGTGTATTTGATTATATAATTAAAAATATCACTATTGATAAGTATAATACTTATATTCCTATAAGCCCTACATACCTGTATCTATATACTTGTAACAATCAACCCAGCTCCTTGACACTTGAATATACAATTTAATTATATAAGGGAACTGCCTCTACTCAATGACATTTAACCATCCGGTCCAGCAAAAAAAGCTTGTTGTAGGTTCCATCCACCAGAGAAAGTCATCTGGAGGGACCCAGGAGAAGGGTATTTCCTGCTGTTGCACCTGCTCTTTGGAATGCCAACACACTTACTGAAAGTCAGGCTGGACCCAACCTTGTTGGCCTTCCAGAAAGAACTGGCTTTACCATCTGGCTTGGGGATCAGAGGGTGGTACCCTAACCCATAAAAAGGCTGTACTGTTCTTGAATGGTGTGCCAGTGATTCTACTGTGTGGCTTTCAATTGTTTTTAATGTTTGTATTGTTGGTCTGGCTGTTTTATTTTTTTTATTTTTCAGTACTGTTTTAATTGTAAGCTGTCCAGAGTCATGAATGTGAGATGGGTGGCTATATAAATGGAATACATATGTATAATACAATAGGTAACTGTTTTGTACATCCTTCATAGTACCTATTGCTGGGCAACAGCTTATAGCTGGCTAATCCTTTCAATCCAGAAGCATCCGAAGCGTAGAGAGGTGCTCCAAAACAAGTACATATTGCTGGCACCTTATTTATTTATTCCATTTGTGTACAAATGTGAGATGGGTATTAAAATGGCCAACAAACAAAACCAGAAACCAATAAGAAATACAATACCTCCCTTTAAAACACAATTAAAACCAAGAAACATAAAAAAGCAGGCAAGTGAAGTTATAGATCAATCAGTGCAGCCATCTAGTATAGGTCAACTGGATGCCCAGGCACAGGTGGCCATATCTTTGGAGACTTTCAAAGGACCAGGCCAATCTAACCTCTAGGGCAGGCTGGGCAACTATGATCCCTATGTGGATTTCAATTCCCAGAATTCTGGGAGTTGAAGTCCAAAGATTGTAAAAAGGCCATAGTTGCCTACCCCTGCTCTAGGGGAATGCTGTTCCAAAGGGCAGGCATTAGAGCAGAAAAGTCTCTCCTGCCAGGAGAGGTCATCTCCTCCTATCAGATGACATTCCTTAACAGATGGGACCTATGTTGTGGCTATACCCTAAAGCCGTGATGGCGAACCTATGGCACGTGTGCCAGAGGTGGCATGCAGAGCCCTCTCTGCGGGCACGCGCGCTGTCACCAGCTGCTCTTCCAGGTTCCGTCGCACAAAAACCAGCTGTCCGTCGCACATGCGCGTGCCAGAACCCGGAAGAGCAGCGCACCGGCCAGTTGCGCTCTTCCGTGTTCCGGCGCTCCAGTTTTGGCACTTGGTGCCAAAAAGGTCACTGCCCTAAAGCAGTCACTGCCCTAAAGCAACCAAATCACTCTGAAAATACACCATAATTTTATTTGCATCTATACAAGCAATAACACAATACATACTGGATCCCCAGCAAAGCTTTGACAGTAGCCATATTATCTTTTGAGATATGGTTCCTCCATGTCACCACTCGGGGTCAATTCTACTTGCTGTGAATGTTTTAATACAAGGGCACTTTCTGCAGTTCATATATTTGATGCATGTGGGGGCATCTCATCAGTTTGGTAATGAATGTAGCTTACATGTGTATGAGGTAGGAGGGTACTTTTTACCATGACCTCCATAACATGCCTTTTCTGTCACACCTGATGGAACACCGAGAAGTAACCGGTAAAGTTGAAACAACTTTAGTCATACTAACTTAGGTAAATAAAGTGCTTTATTTCATCAAGGGAATACAGTAGATCTGGTTGGTGAAAATATGTGCAAAACAATTTATTACATCTTACCGATTTCAACCAGAGCTAATTTTCTGCAGATGAATTTGAACCCAATGAAAAGAAGTTTCAGCTATGATGGCCGTTGCTTACATGCTTTGCTTGCATTTTTCCATATGCTGACTGTTCTTGAAAATGCTGGAACATAAGGCCTTGTGTATGATTTAGCAAGGTAGTTCATTCCACTTTAGTAACCTGATAGGGTCCCATTTGAAAAGTAATATTCTGCACAACTGCAACAGGGAAATGTGGGCATTTTTCAGAGAACAGAATAGGGTAGTTATGTACTTACATGTATTGACTGACCAGTCTTTTCCACAAGAAATACCTGAACTATATACTTGTAACGATCAAACCCCAGCTCCTTGACACCTGCTAATATATCTTCTGAGATAGCTGTACAAGTGGGGGCACCATTGATTCCAATATATTTGAAATCTTGAAGTTTCTGCTATTAAGGATCAAACAAAATTGCCAATAATTGTAATAATACGCTTTTCTATAAATGGTCCATACAGCACTCATTTAACATTTAAAGCTATTCTATGTTTGATACATCCTGTAGGTATATTGTTTTTCAGTAAATATAGTATTCAATAGTTTATAGTATTCAATAGGGTTTGTAACTAAGTGTTTTTAACCAAACCTATATAATAGGACTGTACTCAGTTTGAAGGTTTGCTTCATGGAACTTCAGTTTTAAATAGGCTATTCACCATCCCACTGATTTTAGAAAAAAGGTCAAACTGCTTTTTGACTGCAGTAGAGCACTATTGCAACTTATTAAAAATAAGCCCATTTTAGGAACCGTTTTATTTGACAAGTTAAATATAACTTCATAGGATGTTAGAATATATTTGTGCTTATTATTATTTTAGTTTTAGACCACTTTAATTATAGAGATTATATTCCCCAAGGAATTCTGGGAACTAATTTGTGAGCAATGTTCAGAATTCAATTGCAAGATCTCCAGTTTGTCCATAGAGGCTGGAATTGCCCATACTGTAAGACTTGTTACCAAAAGTTAACAGCTAAATTATGTCAGGTGGTGGATCTTAGTGAAGGAAGGCCCTGTCCCTTTCAAGAGCCCACCGCTGACGTCCAATACTTTTCACTTCTTGTTTCTTCTTACACAAGAAAGTTCAGCACAAAGAGAGAACTAATGCTCCTCGCATGGACAAAAATAATTTGCATAGGGCAAAGTAGGATGTCAATATTTCCCAACTCACCCTGCAAGGAATGCTTCAGTCATCAGTCACTTTTTTTCTGGAAAACACTCAAGGCAGCCAGGAAAGAGCCTCCATTATAGGCTACTAGTGGCCAAGGCAGACGTGCCCCGTTTGGGCACTTGGAAATGAACTCATGGGAATTTCAGTAATTTTAATTAAAATCAGTTAATTATACACACACACACCTCCAATACTACTGATATTTCTATTAGTGTATGACAACATGGAACACAGTGGCTCATGTAGTTAGGATTCTGGGTTGAAGGTTAGCAAGCCTGCATTCGAGGCCCAAGTGCTGCTGCGTTGGGGGATTAGCTGCCATCATTCGCTCCAGCTCCTCAACGGGAACATGGAAGGAGCCCCCATGGGCATCCCCCAGGCAACAGTGATATCAGTGGCTAATCCTTTCAACCTGGAAACGCCTTAAAAGCCGCTTCCGGCACAAATGGGACTGAAAGTGTATGAGGATAATGAATAGGCTCCATTTACAGGTAGTCCTCTATTTACAACAGTTCATTTAGTGACTATTCAAAGTTACAACGCATTGAAAAAAGTGACACGACTATTTTTCACGTGACTTTTTTAACATCCCCATGGTCACATGATCAAAATTCAGAGCTTGGCAACTAGTTCATGTTTATGACGGTTGTAGTGTCCTGGGTTTACGTGATCAGCTTTTGCGACCTTCTGACAAGCAAAGTCAATGGAGAAGCCAGATTCACTTACCAAGTTACTAACCTAACAAATGCAATTATTCACTTAACAGCTGTGACAAGACAAGACATAAAATGGGGAAAAACTCACTTAACAAATATTTCACTTAGTAACATAAATTTTGGGCTCAATTGTAATCATAACTCAAGGACTACCTGTACTTTAATAAGTTATTTGCCATAAACTACATTTTAAATGATCTATGCCAGGGATGGCGAACCTTTTTTTCCTCGGGTGCCGAAAGCGCGTGTGCGTGTGCCCACACCCATAATTCAATGTCCCCCACGTGCCCCGCCCCCATGCATGCACGTGCAACCCCCCCCCGCTTCCCCCCCCCCCGCCCATTGCATGCACACGCAATCA
>QLTV01001839.1:2734826-2750473 GCA_003457575.1 Thermophis baileyi
CCCCCCCCGCCCCCCCCCGGACGCCGAAAACGCCCTCCCAGAGCCTCCGCGCAAGCCCTGTACTTACCTGGCATCCAAAACCGGCCGCGTGGAGACTCCTGGGAGGGGAGGGGAGGAAACGGCCCATTTCCCAACTTCCGGTAGGTCCGTTTTTCACCCTCCCCAGGCTCCAGAGGCTTTCTTGGAGCCTGGGGAGGGTGAAAACGCCCCCCCGGAGGCCGAAAACGCCCTCCCAGAGCCTCCGCGCAAGCCCTGTACTTACCTGGCATCCAAAACAGGCCGCGTGGAGACTCCTGGGAGGGGAGGGACGGCATGGGCGGGGCCAGCTAAAAATCAGCTGGCCGGCACGCGCATGTGCACTAAAGCTGAGCTAGGGCAACGGTTCGCGTGCCCACAGATATGGCTCCGCATGCCACCTGTGGCACGCGTGCCATAGGTTCCCCATCACGGATCTATGCTGTTAATAGGAGATATAACAAAAGTGTTAAATAATATAACTTATGGTTTAGAACCTAATTCTTATTAGAAAATACTTTACCTTTAGAATATCTTCAGCTCTCTTCCTTACTATATGAGACTCACATTTTCTATAAGGTTCCATCCTGTAAGTGTTAGCATATTTCGGTCTTGCAAAGCTAGTCTTGAATACTAAGAGCTCATTTTTTGTAAAATCTGTGATGGATTCATCATCTGGGTCCATACCTGATATGTCATAGCTTGAAGCTCTGTGTTTTCCTGACTGTGAAGCCTAAAACCCCCCAATACATAAAGACATCTTTATTTGACTCACAAAATTAAAATGACAAAATTTAAACATAGTAAGAGGGGGTTAGCTTTTTTTTTCATCCTGCCCCTCTTTTTTCATATATTCATATTTCATATATTCATATTTCATAATTCAAGGTGTTTAAAATACCAATACTTCTTCCTTTTCCCCACAACAACAACCCTGTGAGGTTGGTTGGACTGAGAGAGTGACTGGTCTGAAGTCACCTAGCCAGTTTTTCATGTCCAAGGCAGGACTAAAATTCACAGTATCCTGGTTTGTAAGCCAGCTGTCAGTACATCGGGCCTTTCCCAATAGTTAAAATTATAAATCCGGTAACTGTGCAGTTACAGCTCCCTTCTTTGCTAGGGAAGACACACCCGGTTTTTCATAGCAGTCTTCTACATCCTATTCACACGTCATCGTTAAGGGGTCCTCCAGCTCGGCCACTGGATCCCGTAAACGTGGACGGGGAACAGCAGTATGAGGTTGAGGAGGTATTGGACGCTCGGAAGCATAGGGGATGTCTCCAATACCTACTCCTCTGGAAGGGGTACCCGCTAGTGGAGGTGTCATGGGTTCCCTGTCAGGACATAAGAGCCGACCATCTAATTGCCAAATTCCACTGTAAACACCCTGGGAAACCGGTGGGGGAACGTGGGCAGGTCACGTGATTGGCAACTTTACTATCTACCCTTTTCTCTTCCAGATGGCTTCCTGGTATAGGGGCCGCATGTCAGCTCCGATGGTCGGAGCTGTCATTCGGGCGAGGGAAGGGTCCATGCCGTGGCAAAGATATTGCAATGTTAGCAAGTACTTCCTGGTTGTCAGCATGACGAGAAGCAGGATGCTGGCTACAAAGGCTGCTGTCACCCAGCTGATTGATGGCCAGCGTCAGAGGCATGCGCGATGGACTCTATGGTAGCGAAAGACACGGAGGCAACTGAGCTACTGAATGAAACTAGTAATTAGTGACTTGTAATGAGCGGCTGGTAATCGTGGCTTGTGATTAGTGACGGTGGTGGGGTGGAGCTGCGGGGTGGGGCGTGTGGTACATTTAAATGGTGGTGGGTAGCCTTAATGTTTGTTGCTGACAAGATTTCATTTTGTGTATGCATTGTGATCGTGAGAGTGCTGGAGGCCAGAGAATAAAAGAACTATCACAGCATTTCATTGTGGTCAAGTTCGTTGTTCTTTGCAGTTTTCCGGAACCTGACACCAGCATTACTATACCAAAGTGGCTCTTTAACTGAATGCAACTGAATGTTCTGATTTGCAGCCATATAAATTAGTTCTGCATTGTATATATTCCATTTTGCTTAACATGGAACCCCAGAGTTATAGTTTTATGAGGGAAAACAAAATTACTTTATTTTCTACACGATTGTTTCATCAAAACTTCCATTTGGGACATAAACATTGCCTTTAAACCATATTGATATCCTCTTGATCTTGCAGTTGCTTTTCTGAACAAATTTCTGTCAGCACTTTATATAGTCCCCAAAAGTTTGGACAAACATTGCCTCTCCCAAAGACAAAGATATTCAACAGTATTCACAGACTCAGAGTAGAAATCATTTTGTCTTTATTTTTGGCACATCAAAAGTAGTAATCCTATGAATACTTTTCTAGTGTCTTATCTAATTCAGTACATTTTATATGTTCATTTAAACCAGTGTTTTTCAAACTTTAAGATGCTTAATATCTTTAACACATCTTAAAATTGTCAATTTTTTTAAAAAAATTATTTAAACAAAAAAGACTGAAATGTAATCCTGGTAAATGACTGTATGTCTCTTGTCTGCTCAACTTGCAGTGGATGAAGGGTTCATTATAAAGTAGAACCAGCGGTGGGTTGTTCCCGGTTCGGCCTGGTTCGGCGAACCGGTGGCGGTGGGGGGCTACGCCCACCCACCCAGGACGCTTCTGCGCAGAAGCATCGCACGCACGCATGCACGAGCGAACCGGTAGCAACGGGATTTAGAACCCACTACTGAGTAGAACAACATACTTGACCAAAGACTCAGATAGGGTTGCTAATGGTTCTCCAAGGGCAAGTCAAATACGAGTTTCTATTATGTGATTCATGCATAGGGTACTTGAAGAATTTGTGAAACAGAAACATTCCAATTTGACTTTTGATAGCATGTTAGGTAATAAAGAGAAGCAAAGATAATACATGTATAGAGAAGCTAGAATGGCATACATTTAAGTTATTACAAGCAATAAAATGTACTTCTTTACAGTACATAATCAGAATATAGTGGAAACCAAAATTAACCCTCCTGAACAGGGTCTCCTTAGATCTGCAACATGCTTGACATAAACCAATATTTCTCAACCTTGGCAACTTTAAGAGGTATGGACTTCAACTCTACAGCATGCTGGCTTAGGGAATTCTGGGTGTTGAAGTCCCACACGTCTTAAAGCTGCCAAGGTTGAGAAAAACTGGTAAGACAACTTTAGTGTTGTTAACAGCAAGCACTCCTCGTGTAGCTTAACACGACTTTAGATCGAGCCCATCTACACAGCGTTTTAACTGAGCAAAAAAAAAAAAAAAAAGGCTCTGGCTTTCCAAAACGCACCATCCCAGCAAAACGGGTGCAAGGAGTTTCCTGCCGTTCGGCTCCGCCCACTCGGTGGAAAGCCTCTAACCCGAAGCCCGCCCCAATGTCGCTCCGCGCATGCGCAGATGGAGCCGCTCCGCCTCGCCTTACCCGACCGAGCTGATCTTTGTCTAAAGCGCTGTGTTTTCTTCCCCATGCCGGCCCAGCGTGGGAAGGAGTGACGGCCAGCTTTTTTTTGGCTTTATCCATTGGGAACTCCTCCTTTTAGGCAACTGCTTCGGGCGGACGGTGATTCACCGGCGCAGCAACCGTCCACACCGACCCGTTAGGAGCAGCCTTTCAGAGGCGCGAGGCTGGTCTCTACCCGTGACGTCAGTAAGCGCGAGCTAAGCAACCCAAGAACCAGAACCAGAACCGAGCAGAGGTAAATGCGGCGGATCAGTCTCACCACAATCTGGTCGATCGCCTAAGAGGAGTTGGAGAATTCTGGGAATTGCAGTTCAATTATTGCGGCTCTAGGAGCGAGAGCGCCTTATATCGGTTCAGGTCGACTTTTTGCTGTTGCTGCTGTTGTTGCCTGGCTTGCTATTTCTTTCTTTTGCTAAACGCCAGGTTAAGCAGTTTAAGGCAAGGTTCCTAAACTTTTTGCCATCATACCTTCTTTCGTTGTAATCTTAATGTACACACCTTCCCTAAAAATACAAACACCAACATGAACACAGGAGAACAATGAAGCTGCAGGAAAGGTGGATTTATTAAAAATGTAATTAAAAGGTTCTTCAGAGGTCCTCTGGACTCTGCTCTGCCCCAAGGGAGGCACACCTCACCGTTTGGGGAACCTGGCTTAGGGGATTTGCGTTGGGAAAGAGTTTGAAAGACACTCCCTGGAGACGTAATGAGCGTATCTTCCTTGCAACTTGCCACCGATGTGTTTGCTGCTGTTAAAGCTCCAGGAGACAAAAAGGAACACAAATCATGATTGTAATGGAAACTAAATATTATTTTACAGCAGTGGCAGAAAGTTCTAATTTTGCTGGCAACACTTGTGAGTTGTGACTTTTCTCGAGTTACAGGTAGTGCTTGACTTACAACCATTTGTTTAGTGACCGTTCAAAGTTACAGTGGCACTGAAAAAAATGAATTCTCGCCAGTTCTCATACTTAGGACTATTGCAGCATTCCCATGGTCATATGATCAAAATTCGGATGCTTGGCAACTGGCATGGATTTATGACAGTTGCAGTGTCCTGGGGTCATCACCTTTTGCGGCCAAGCAAAGTCAATGGGGAAGCAGATTCACTTAACCACGTTACCAATTTAACAACTGCAGTGATTCACTTAACAACTGTGGCAAGAAAAGTCACAAAACGGGACAAAACTCACTTAACAACTCTCTTGCTTAGCAACGTAAATGGTGGGCTCAATTGTGGTTGTAAGTGGAGGACTACCTGTATGTGCTTTCCACCCGGTCAGTTAGACAGAAATGCATCTTAAATGCAGAGGCTCTGTGACTGCCTGGCATAATTAGTATTAATGTTGAACAGTTTGTTTAATTGTGACCTTTATTTTGTTGCGCTGTATTCTGGGATTACAAAGTAATTGCATTGTGGGTTGGTGCTTTATTAAAAAAAAAAAAAGATTCTGATGTGATGTCTGCATTAGGGTTACCAGTCTGGGCTGTAAAGTTATCAATGACCACTAAAAGGCAGCAATAACATTTTTTGTTTCTCCTACTCAGAAGCTACCTTTCCCTAATGTGAACAAGAAAAAAAACAACAAAAAACCCTCTTCTGTTTATCCAGAGGAATTTAGAAGCATCATCCTCAGCCAGTGAAGAATGCATTTATGCAGTTCTGTCACAGCTTCTTTACAAGTGGTGGCTGTTTTCTCCCAAATTTATTTATTACAACCATAGTGAAGTCAGCAAATGTTAATATGTTGAGGCCCATAATTGGTGAAATGGGTTGGGCAAGGATGACCTGTGGCTTCCCAGGTTGAACTGGAGGGTTTTCCCAGAGACACTCTGTCTCATTAAGCCTACCTTCAGTTGTGGAAGTGTTCCAGATCCAGATGATTGCTACATGGTCAAGAAGAGTTGAGATTTTCAGTATTTTTGCAACCCATGATTATTATCAGCTACTAAATCTTAAGACATCCTCTAAAATATAGAGAAGAGAAAGGTTTTTGGTTGTAAACTCAATTACATACTTACTGTGTAATGATTAACAGTTGACTAAATGACCCAATAAAAAAAGCATTTTCTTAGACCCAGCACATCTCTCATCTACAGTAGTGATATTTATTTACACTAAAGGATTGTCAAACGATTTTATTGAATCATCCTATTTGTAGAATGTGGGCATAACAACAGGGTGTGAAAAAAAGTTCATTGCAGGATTGTTTTCAAGATACTTTCAGTTCCTGAAATATGAGGATAAATGGCCCACTGCTTACATATACAGAGTGGTTTTTAAAATATTGTAAATGATAATAAAAAACATAAGCAGGTATTATTTATGGTATCTTTAGGGTGACTAGGGAGGAAAAATGCTGTTGCGGTGCCTACCCAAATATCCATGATTTTTCTCTTTACTCTGGATTACATTAACTTTCACCCTACAGGGGAAAAGTCAAAAATATCAAAACATCAAATCTCCAGGTAATACAACTGTCAGCATTGGAATTTTATTTTCATTTTTGCCACTGGTTTAACCATGGGATGTAGCAATAATGAAATATTGGTAAAATGTGTAAAAGTAATTCTAACAGTAGTAATTCTGTTCACAAACAAAATAAGTGAGGCTGCAAGAGTTCCCTTATTTTATATCACCATTTGCCTTTTTATTTCATTTCAGATGTTCTTAGCTGATCCACCATCTACCTGCCTTTCCCCTACAGTGTATTATATGATTTGTGAAGCCGGATTTGAGAGGAAATCAAGCTGTGCTCTCAATAGTTTTATATGCGACACTGGTGAAATAAATTGGGAATTCATCACAAAACATGTACAATATGGAGAGCAAGGTCTCTTGCTTTTAAATGTAGTGTATTGCTATACTTAGGACAGTAAGACATGTTTCTAAATTTGCATATACAGTGGAGATCTTTTACTTGTTTGGTGGGATCTTTTTGTTAAAAATAATAGAATTAGAATTCCTAATTTTAGTTATTTAGCTTCAATGACCAAATGGTCACTATTTAATATTTTCTACAAAAAAGGAAATTCCTTAATGAGTTTAGGTGGGGAATCCTTTCAGGAGAAAATATTTTTGAAGTTTTTTATATTTAGCAGTACTTGACAGTATTCTTGAACCGATCGGTTATTTTTGTTTTTTAGACTCAACATTGGATTATATCAACAGTGTGAGATCTTTAGGTCCTTTATGTGAATCTATTCATTTGCATTTGAAATCACTTACAGTGGAGCAATTTGAAAACCAGTTTGTGGTATGGCTTCAATGGACAAACTTCCCAGAGGTAGGAAAATGTTGGATTGGATTGGATCCCCATCCCATATTTATGGATGGATGGATGAATGGATGAATACACACACACACATTTCTTTAGCGTATGGCAGTGGTCCCCAACCCCTGGTCCATAGACCGGCATCGCTCTACGGCATGCCAGAAACCATGCCACACAAATAAGCAAAGCCCCATCCACAGGATGCAGGTAGCACACAAAACCACGCACCCTCCAGTCCACGGAAAAACTTCTCTACTGAATTGGTCCCTGGTGCCTAAAAGGTTGGGGGCCGCTAGAGTATGGCATATCATACATGAACTTGCAATATATATTAATATTTCACCTAGCTTAAAAAAACACTAAGATTAATGTTAAAAAGAGCCATATTCACACATACTAAAATAGGGATCATTGTATATGATTCTTTATTAAATAATAAAAATAAAGTAATGTGGGAGTTGTAAGTTTCACAATGGGGAATAAAAGAACAGAAAGTAAGGATATCAATTACTTGGTATGACTATTTAGAAATCTGTAGCCAGTTACAAATACATTTTGGTAGGAGAAATTAGGTTTTGAGAATACAACAACACAGAGTTCTCCAAACAGGCAATATTCCCTCAAAAATGTGTTTTGCCTTCCAAAATACTAGTGAGCCTAGCCCTAGGATATTTGTTCTGATGATGTATAGTTCTATGGCAGTGATAGCTAACATTTTTCTCGTTGTGTGCCGAAAGCGCGCACACGTGTGCCAGAACCCATAATGCAATGCACTCCCCTGCGCATGCGCGCATGACCTTTCCCTGGCCCCCCGCCAGGGGTGAAATCCAGCAGGTTCTGACAGGTTCTGGAGAACGGGTAGCGGAAATTTTGAGTAGTTCGGAGAACCGGCAAATACCACCTCTGGCCCTGGAGTGGGGTGGGAATGGAGATTTTGCAGTATCCTTCCCCTGGAGTGGGGTGGGAATTATTATTATTATTATTATTTATTATATTTGTATGCCGCCCAACTCCCAAAGGACTCTGGGAGGCTTAACAACAGCAAATAAACATTAAAAACATAATAGGAAAAAAAGCATTATAAAACATCTTAATAAATTATAAAACATTAAACATTAAAACAATTTAAAACTCATGCATACCACATCATGGAATGGAGATTTTGCAGTATCCTTCCCCTGCCACGCCCACCAAGCCACACCACGCCCACCAAGCCATGCCCACAGAACCGGTAGTAAAAAAAATTGGATTTCACCACTGTCCCCGCGCATGCGCATGTGACCCCCCGCCTCCCCGTGCATGCGCGCGCAACCCTCCCGCCCCCGTTCTGGGCTTAGTAGGCCTCCCTGCAACCTCCTGGGACTAAAAACGGGCCATGGGGGCGCCGCACCCCCCACGCCCCATTTTGGGCCTAGCAGGCCTCCCTGCAGCCTCCTGGGACCAAAAATGGGCCAGGGAGGCGCCACACCATCCCACGCCCCATTTTGTGCCTAGCAAGCCTCCCTGCAGCCTCCTGGCACCAAAAACAGGCCGCAGGGGGTGCGCCACGCCCCCCGTGCTCCCCCCACCCCGTGCATGCGCGCGCATCTCCCGCATGCGCCCCCGTGCATCCCAAAAATCAGCTGGCCGGCGGGAGGCGCACGCACATGCACAGTGGAGCTGAGCTGGGGGGCGGCTCGCGTGCCCGGAGAGAGGGCTCTGGGTGTCAGCTGTGGCACACGTGCCATAGGTTCACCATCACGGTTCTATGGGTTTTCCACAGAAGAATTGTGTTCTGATGCAGATATGGTTACCCCAGATTTAGAGCTGTGATAAAATTATCCATCCAAATGGAAATCAATTAGAAAAAAAGAAAGCCAGCAAATCATGCAGGCCTTCTCTCTCATGTATATAAAGTAAATCTAGAGCAATTTATTTTGCAGCTACCTTGTGGATTGTATAAGTTAGCAGACAGGATTTGGTGGATGATTGTATTTCTTTTGATAACTTTTTGGTCATTTCCAATTCTGTGGGAGAAACATATAAATGCTAAATTAGCTGGGCAGCAGACACGTTTATGACTCAATGTCATAAGTGATTATAAGCAAAGTGAAAGACATGAAATTTTGTGTACTGTCCAGCTGGAGAAAAAGACAAGAATTAATTTGGTAATAGACCAAGTAATAACCATTGCCTTGTCTCCTTTAACATTTCCAAAAAGAAGTTCATTTTAAATTTGTAATTTTGTGGTTTTTCACATTTGAGTACTTGTTAAAAGTAAAGATATTCTTTTTATAGTCTGTCAAACAGTGATTAAAAAAACCTTAATTGTTTTAAGTGAGTTGTGTATGTAATCTTATTAAGCTCTATTTTTTCCTAATATAAATTCACCGATATAAATAACATGGTTATACTTCATTTTTCCATCTTGTATAAACTACAGATATTTCTGGAAATGTTTGATACCATAAAGAATCCACATGGTGCAGCAGTTGCACTCAGTTTAATGAAGCTTACATCATGTTTGGAACGAGCCTTGGGTGATGTAAGTGCTAAAATCTTGGAATATGTCAAACCTGAGGTCAATGAGATTCTTTTTTACACTCAAGAAATCAGCGTTTCACTTCCTTGTTTACTAATTAAAAGGTCACAGATTCAGTATAATTACCAGCTGGTTTCTCTGCCCAAGCACTGAGAGTGGCTGGCTTTATACATGTTTGCTGATAGAATGGACTTGAGAAAAAGGCCGATGACTTGCTTTAGAGAATTTTCTCACTCTGTTGGATATGTAGAATTTGAAACCTCTCTTGGAGTCATAAATCTTGCAATATTAATATTTTGATCCAAAGCACTGTATTCTGTATGACTAATACAACATTCACCCATAAATACTCCTACAATACATTTATGGAAAAACTAAGCAAAGTCAGCCAGGTTTTGATAAATAACAGTTCATAGACATATTTACTTGACAACCTAAGACAACCTAATTGCATTAATCTCAATGGGTCTTATCCCATGCTAGGTGTGTCTTACATTACAGTGCAAATTCATTACACTCTGGAAGCTTTAGGCTAAGAAGCAGGGAAGTCAAAAAGGAACAATCTTTTAATTATACCTCATTACTGGGTTTCTACAACTAACTTCGCTATCATTTTTGTATTTGTCAAATTTTGTTTTTGTGGCAGTTTTTAGCTGGAGCATTTTTAATATCAATAACAATGAAGAATCCATTTTAGTTTTCTGGTGTATGATAAACCCAATGTCCTATAATAAGAACTGAATGAGTTTTCTGCAGTCCTTCAGTTCGCATGCATTTGGAAGTAAAGACAGCAAGACAGTCATAGCATTCATAAGACAATTTTTTTTTTCATTTAACAACCCGCTAATCCCTTGCATCAGGGTGGAGTCGGGGTGACTGAACGGAGCTTGAGCGTTTAGAATTCATAAGACAATAAACCAAGTAAATTCACAATGAAAGGTTGTTGGACAACTTCCCCAATTGCTTCAAATCATTTCAGCCAAAAAGACTTACTAATAGTACCACTTAGCTCAGTGATGGCGAACCTTTTTCTTCTTGCGTGCCAAAAATGGGAGTGCGCGCACACGCATGCCAGCACACAACCCCCCCACACATGCCATACTGCATGCACGCATCCCCGCGCGCGCGCGCACACACACACACGGTTAGGCTGTTTTTCACCCTCAGGCTTCCCTGAAGCTTCCGGAGTGCAAAAAACGGCCCAACGGGCATACCGGAAGTTCAGAAAAACAAACTTCTGGTTTGCCCATTGGGCCGTTTTTCGCCCTCAGGAGGCTTCCTCCGGAGTGCGAAAAACGGCCCAATAGGCAAACCGGAAGTTCGGAAAAACGGATTTCTGGTTTGCCCGTTGGGCCTTTTTTCGCACTCTGGAGGCTTCAAGCCTCCTGAAGCCTGGGGAGGGCGAAAACGGCCTTCCTCAAGGCTGAAAATCAGCTGGCCAGCGCGTGCATGCACACTGGAGCTGACATAGGGCAACGCCTTGCGTGCCCTCAGATATGGCTCCGCGTGCCACCTGTGGCACACGTGCCATAGGTTCGCCATCATGGACTTAGCTTATATCCATGTTTGTGGGCTCCTGATTTGGACTATCTTTGGATGTGTCCTCTTTCAATAATCCAAACAGGCACACTTTGTAATGCTTTGTTGATCTAAGAACTGATATGAAGTTGGTTCATACTTCTTTGCTTGGATGAAATAATTAAAGTTTCAATGTCATTACGTTTCTGTGTTGCTTTGTTTCAAATTACTTTTTTAAACGTAAAAGAGGAATTTGATATGATGCTTTTAACAAATACATTGACTGGGAAGGGCAAATATTCAGAGTGAAATATATTGTATTCTAGGTATTCTTATTAATTGGGAAAGATTGTCCTTTTCTTCTAAGAGATTTGCTTGCATCTCAGGAACTTGTTTCTATCTTTGGGCAACCAGTGGTGAGTGTTAGATTTTTAATTTCAAATTAAAAATGTTTAAATATTAAGTATATTTACGTTTATTTAAATACACTTTATTTTTTACTCAGTTGCTTACTTTGAACAATATTAATATAACAGGGCTGTTAGTAAATATTGAATAAGAATGGGGTAGGGGATATTTAAACAAAGATTGGAAGTTGGTATCCAGTGAGTCAGGTTTTATAGAGAGGTTTTACAGGATAGGAAATTTGTGTGGTTCATTTGTTTATGGAAAAGTATATGAACAATATATTGTTTTGCACTATTTACTTTTTGTTCAAATTAGATGGATGTTCTGAAGGTGTTCATTGGGTCTCCAGATAGTCTAAATCTTCGTAATATTTTGTGGCACGGATTTGTGTCAGCTAAAGAGATTCCTGTCAAGTAAGTAAAATTAATTGTGATTCTTTTGTTCCAGTTGCAACAGAGTTAGAAACATAATTGAACAATAATTGAAGGAAGATGTATTCATTTAGAAAGGGATAGACTATTCACATCTAAATGACATGCCAGTAATTAACTGTGAATGATTGTAATTTATATTTTTATGAATACTTTCTTCTGTTTCAAGATGTTTGAATATTTATTTGAATTTTATTCTTTGCCAATTGTAATTTATATTTTTATGAGTACTTTCTTCTGTTTCAAGATATTTGAATATTTATTTGAATTTTATTCTTTGGGAAAGCTTGATGTATATTATATTTTCTACTGCATTGTATATCTTATTTCCCATAGATATTTCTCCATACTACTTTTTTTAACGGCTGGATTGGGGCAACTGCTTAATAATTACTGTCTTCAGGCTCACTCTGCTTTAATTCATCGACCCTATGTACCTTTTACTTACTTGAAAGAGCTACATATATTTCCAGGTATTTGTTTTAATGGTTTACTGTTGAAGATGATACATAGCTACCATCTTGAAATAAATAAATAAATAAATAAATAAATAAATAAATAAATAAATAAATAAATAAATAAATAAATACACACACACACACACACACACACACTTATTGAAGAGCCAAGGTGGCACAGTGGTTAGAGTGCAGCACTGCAGGCTACTTCAGCTGACTGCTAGCTGCAGTTCAGCGGTTCAAATCTCACCGGCTCAAGGTTGACTCAGCCTTCCATCCTTCCGAGGTGGGTAAAATGAGGACCCAGATTGTTGGGGGCAATATGCTGACTCTGTAAACCGCTTAGAGAGTGCTGTAAAGCACTATGAAGCAGTATATAAGTCTAACTGCTATTGCTACTGCTAAGTTATTTCGGTTTCACTTTTAGCTAGGCTTAGAAATTGGAATCTTTATGCAAATGTAGCTTCCTGCAGTTAAATCTTATGTTCTAGGTACAAAGAACATTAAAAAGTGCATTAATTTATTTAGTTCTGGTGAGTATGTGCATATAGACATCATCTATGGCCAATTCTATACGTTCTTCAGATGAAGAATGGGTTTGTCTGACTTACAGATAGAACAGGAAGATAGCCAGCCATCTTACCAAATCTGCTTCCAAATGGGGACTGAAGAGTTGTCAAATGTTTTTTCATGTAGATCAGGCCAGTTGGAAATTACTGGAGAACACTAAATTGAGAAGAAAAGCTACAACACCTTTTGAGTCTGTGCATTTGAAAATAAATGACTGATATACAGGTAGTCCTCAACTAGCAACAGCTTGTTTAGTGACCATTTGAAGTTACAACAATACTGAAAAAAGTGACTTATGATCGTTGCAGCATCCCTATGGTCATGTGATTTACATTTGGATACTTGACAACTGATTCATATTTATGACGATTGCAGTGTTCTGGGGTCTTCCCTTTTGCGACCTTCCGACAAGCGAAGTCAATGGGGAAGCCAAATTCACATAACTACCATGTTACTAATGTAACAACTGCAGTGATTTGCTTAACAAATGTGGCACGAAAAGTCATAAAATGGGGCAAAACTCACTTAACAAATTTCTCAATTAGCAACATAAATTTTGGGCCCAATCGTGGTCGTAAGTCAAGGACTACCTGTATTCAGGGAGCATTTTTTAGAGGTATGTTTAAATGTAATAGATTTTAGAAGCATGTAAAGCATTTTGAGTTGAACCATTTGCATTCAGTGTAACCCCTATCAAATGAGTGTCAATTGTTTCAAATGCAAAGCTGGCTGCATTAAGTCAGTTTGGAAGATTTTCAAGTTGGACTGAGCTGTTTTGAATGCAGACACTTAAGAAATAGCCTACACAGGGATTTTCGAATTCAAAAGTGATGTTTTGAATCCAGAATTGTTTGAATTATTAAAAATATACAGTGTAACTTAAAATGCATAAAAGAAGCAGAATAAAACAAGTGACATTTCAGACAAAGGAATGACATTATTGTAGGTTCCCAAACTTTTTAAAGCCACAACTTTATCTAAAAGAGCTAGAAAAATAAAAACTCCAATCTTAGGTCAGGCTTTTCCAAACAATGGGTGTGAGAGACTTAAATGTGTTTGTTTATCTGTTTATTTCTCTTGCCTAAATCTATTGTATAAAGAATCATTAAAATACCACTTCATTGTTGCTATTCATGATGAGTACAATAGTTAAGTTGTCCAATTGGTATCTGTGATCTTTATCGATAACTGGTATCTAAATTTTCTTTTTATCCTTCTTGCTTTCAGCCCATTTTACTTTTGAGTCATATGTTTTAGATTGTAAATCTGAAAACGGATACTGTCTTATTTCTGTTCAGCCTCTGGGAACATCTTTTGTGAGGAAGAGGGGTAAAATAAGGATAAAATGCTTCAAATTCAGAATGCTTTGCTTTGTTTTTTAAATGTGTTTCTGCTCTAGGAAAATCTTCTTTGAAAATGTAAAAAATCAATAAAGATGTACTAGACTTGGCAGTTAAATATTACAAGTAGTGGTAGAAGCATTGTTTGAGCATTATTTGAAGATTGTCTTAATAGATTTTGATTATAATTTTTCTCCACAATAAATATTTTTTTTTATAATGCAACAAAAGTTCAATGTCAATGCAAGTTCCTCTCTTCTGTTTTATAGATCTGAATCAAGAACTCTTGTCATTGGCTGAAGAACTAGTAACAAAATCCAATATTGTACTAAAGACTATGATACCTTTTTGGATTGCTACAATAACTTCATTCCAACAGGCAAGGTAACAACATTAGTGTATTTTAACCTTTTTTTAAGTAGTTGAAAAGTGGTTTAATGCAATTGGAATGTAGGGCATAATTTATTAGAGGTCATTTACGTATTGCCCATAAGTTGTCATTTCTTGCAATTTTGGCCTAAGATTCCATAGGGTCTAGGACTGTGATGGCGAACCTATGGCAAGCATGCCAGAGGTGGCACGCAGAGCCCTCTCTGTGGGTACGCACGCTGTCGCCAGCTGCTCTTCTGGTTTCTGGCATGCGCATGCGTGCCGGCCAGCTGATGTGCGCGCGTGCTGGAGCCCCGGAAATCCGAAGACCAGCTGGCAGGTGCGCATGTGCGCGCCAGCCACCTGGTCTTCGGTTTTCTGGCACTCTGGCATGCGCGAAGACCAGCTGGCACGCCGGAAACCCAAAGACCAGGTGGCTGGCACGCGCATGCTGGTCTTTGAGTTTCCGCAGCTCCGGTGTGCACGTGCGCATGTTTGGGCACTCGGTGCCAAAAAGGTTAGCCATCACTGGTCTAGGACAACTCGTCCTGACCAATTTGCCCCAGCCGACTTGATGCAGGACAACTTTCCACGGTCAATTCAACGCGGGATAACTTGCCGCGGGACAATTCAATGTGGGATAACTACCTATTTAACACAACAGGAGGAAGCTTTTATTCCCCATCCATGCATCTTTTGCTGAATACCAGCAGAGGAGATGATACATACATCCCCCTAAGTATTGAAAACACTATGAGGTATATTTGAATCAACAAGTAACAAAGGCAACCATAATCAAGCAAGAGAATCAATGTGATGACGAGAGAGAACATTTCCCTGAAAATATGCTACGTCGAAACAATAGAAATGTTCAATTTTCTAATCTTGCTTATGAAAGTGGGAGGATATTCTCTGTCCATCTACAAAGGAAGTTCTGATCGCAACAAAGTAATGCATCACCAGGAACTAGTCCAATACGGGTTGCTGTGTATTGTGTATGTATTCATGTATGTATTGTTCCTTGGAATGAAAGCCAGCAGACTTCAACTTGCTTATCAAATTAAGGAAAGAAAAAGTGATTGGATATTAAGAGAGTATTTATTTATTTATTTATTTATTTATTTATTTATTTATTTATTTATTTTATAAAATTTATATGCCGCCCAACTCCCGAAGGACTCTGGGCGGCTTACATCATAAAAAATAAAACATATAAAAACAATTTAAAAAAGAAA
>QLTV01001839.1:2752136-2777504 GCA_003457575.1 Thermophis baileyi
AGGTCGTACAGGCGCAATCCGATCTAGAGCCCCAGAGGCCGCCCTGTTCCAGGCGGCTACTAGAGCCTCAGATGAATTGTGGACAAGGGATTCAGGTAATTCCCCAAGCTCCTTCTGGAACCCTTCCGGGTCCATCAGGCGTCTGGGGCGGAACCACCTAATCGGTTCCACCTCCCTGCGATGAGGGAGTGGTGCCATAAAGTCTAACTTCAGCAGGGAATGGTCTGACCATGACAAGGGAGATGTCACTATACCCCTTAAATTCAGATCATCTCTCCACTGCCCTGAGAGAAATACCCTGAGAGTAGAGATTATCAAGTCATGACAGGGCCTCCTTTAATTAGTCTCTGGTTGGGATAGGCAAAGTGATTTTTCAACTTTAACCTCATGCATGGAACCCAATTAAGTTGGCAGGCAAGTTTCACTCCAGGACATACATTATAATTGTACATAAAAATGCATTTATTAGGAAAAATGGATAGGGTGTTTCTAACCTACTACTATAGCTCTTCTAAACCTCCTCCAGATCACAAATGGTTCTGCTGTAATCCATCCAAATTTGATACATGCTACTACTATCTGCATTTGATCAACAGCAGTTTGGAAATATTTAACTTCCAATATTAATAAATATTCAATATTTATTGAATGCTTTTCCTTACCAATATTCCATTAGGCCATATTTTCATTCTCTCTCTCTCTCTCTCCTTGTTTTCAGTCTTCATTGGCAATCCATCCTCATTAACTTCAGCCCATTTATCTTCATAATCACAAAGAAAGCGTTTGTATCAATATAATAAAAATGTTCTATGGAACATCAAAACAAAAGGCATAATCATGGCTAGCACTGTTAATTAGGCAAAAAAGAAGTGGCAATGTCTTCCTTTTTATAGGATAAGTGCAGTGTTCATTCATTGGTGTTATTTTCAAAAAGAAAACCAAATTAAGAGAGCTGTATAATGGCCCCCAGCCCCCAGGCCAAATATCATTAATTTTCAGATAATTTGGCTATTTGTTTATATTTTGATCTATGTAAAAATCACCTCCTTTTTTTTTTTTTTGCAGCTTGAATGGTCTGTGATTAGTGTATGTTGGAGATTCGTAGTTATTTTCAGAAGAGATGCCTGCTGGAGCTTTTTTTCAGAGTTGCATACCCATTATATCGTTGGCTGCAGCAAGTTGGCTGGGGCTTGTCCCATAGGAAGTTGTTCTGAGGCGAGTTGGCTGCAGTAAGTTGTCCTGCATTGAGCTGGCCACATTGTGTTGACCAGGCCGAGACCCATTATACCCTTATCCTGGGGTGAGTCAGCTGTGGCAAGTTGGCTGGGGCTTATTCTGCAGTGATTTGGCCATGGCGAGTCAGCTGTGACAAGACCCATTATACCATTTTCCCGGGACGAGTCAGCCACGGCGAGTGGGCCAGGACTTGTCCCACAGTGAGTTGCCCCTTGGTGAATCAGCCATGGCAATTTAGTCATGGCCAGTCGGCTACGGAAAGTTATTCCATTCTGCATGGGATACTTCTATCATTCTATACAAACAACTAAAGAAGATGGTTCTTTTCCCCTAAAATGACCAGCAAGTCTGTTGACCCTTAATTTACATTAGAATCTAAGGACTTCCCCATTGCCCGACCAACTAACAGTATGCTCCAAGCATAGTAAGATTCCCTATTATCACAGGTTATGGCATCTGAATAGTTAAAACCATTTTTCTGCATAAAGTAAGAACAAAGTATGCTGCAGCTCAGTCTCACAATAATATTTCTTTCAGGTATGCAGACTGTGTCATTTTGCTACTTCCTCAGCTGGAAGGTGGGCTTAGAGTACTCTTCACAGCAGTTAATAAATGTCCAAGCAGACTAATGACAGCTGAGGTAATCAATTTTTATCTATTGTTATCCATGTTTTTTAAAAACAGTGTTATTTATTTATTTATTTATTTATTTATTTATTTATTTATTTATTTATTTGTCAAACATGTACAAGATAGCAGGTATAGGTATAAACAAAGGAAGTAAGTACAGATAAATGGGGACAGTAAGACAGGGACGGTAGGCACGCTGGTGCACTTATGCATGCCCCCTTTACGGACCTCTTAGGAATGGGGTGAGGTCCACGGTAGACAGTTTGAGGTTGAAGCTGTGAGGGTTTGAGGCTGTAACAACGGAGTCGGGTAGAGCATTCCAGGTATTGACCACTCTGTTGCTGAAGTCGTATTTTCTGCAGTCGAGTTTGGAGCGGTTTGAATTGGTTGAAAGTTATGCACACTATATTTCAGATTAGTCTTTATTTTATATTTGAATGCTTTTATGTTGATACCATTGTTTAAACTGCTAAGTTATTTATACGTCTTTGATCTGTAATCCCCTTTGACAGAGGAATTTATGTAACACGTGGTGCTTTTACCCAGTAAAAATATGCCTACTGGCACTTGAGACATTTTCTCTCATCAATCTGTACATGAATGTAATTTGAATCTGTTCAATTATTGTTCCTCTTAACTGCTCAGTGAAATGTAAAGTCCTCATTGCTAAGCCACACTTTAACATTCAGAAATTAATGTTAGAATTGCATGTTTGCACATTCCTTTCTGAGCTCACTAATTCTAGTGCAATGCTTCATAATGTGCAGAAGAAATAACTTTGAGTTACTCTTCATTTACAAACAAATATCTTAAACCATAATTTATAGTACATTATTATACCACCCTGCAGGGCATTAGTTTCCTATTTTAACTTATAATTTTTGCTGAAAGTTGAACCTTGGGCCAGTCATTCTCTCTCAGTCCTATGAAGCAGGCAATGGCAAGCCACTTCAGAAATCTTACCAAGAATCCGTCCAGGCAGTTGCCAAAAATAAACACCATCTCAAAGGCACAAACCAACAAATAAATAGGTACTTTATGCACCTTGCCTGCATACCTGAAACTGTTTATTATCAACTTTGCTGCTTTCTTCCTGCAAGTTGAGATTTGTATAAAACCCAGCATGGACAAATAGAAGAGGGACCATAAACTATTTCACATTCATGTTGTTCCTTAGGGCAGAATGCTGAAAATATTTCAAGTTTTGGTCAATTAGAATACAATCCATTCAAAATGAATGTGGTTGTTTGTTCCACGCTCATAATAAAATATGTATTTTAAATACCTTAAATAAGGTATTTTTTCATTACACTCAGGGTAGAATATAGGTGGAGAATCATCACTGCAGATAAGTGCAGTCCAGAAAAATGAACAATTTTGGATCCCCCAATAAATTAAAAACTCAGCCAGTATAAAGCCCAAAAGTCATAATAAAAACAAAGGAGGCATTTTAAAAACATCCCCACTCGTTTTTAATTGCTGCTACTGCTTCCATGTCTCCAGTAACAGCATGAAAGAAATCCATGTGGGATGGCATGATTCTCTTTCTTCCCATTCTGTAGACATCTTAGAACAGGGGTGTCAAACTCGCGGCCCGCGGGCCATATGTGTCACGCGCTGGCCACGCCCACCCTGGTTTAGTGAAGGGGGGAAAAGTTGCAATATGTCATGTGACGACAACATGTCATCGCGAGTTTGACACCCCTGTCTTAGAACCTCAAGATGTACAGGATTCCAGCCTCTGCCAACGTACAAACAGAATATTCCCAAATCTACCCATGTATTATTCTACAGCAGTGTTTTCCAGCTTTGAAAACTTTCAGGGCATGGACTTCACAATCACCATGCTGACTCAGCAATTTTAGGTAAGGAAGTCTACATATCAGGAAGTTGCCAAGGTTCGGAAATACTGTTCTAGAGTAACAGGGCTGAAAAGATTCCATAAAAGAACTGAGAGATGGAATCTCAATCTTCATTTTTCTCCAATGTAAAGTTTTGTCTCTGGCTTTGGTGAAGAAATTTTCAAACAGTTTTACAGTCCTAAGGAACCCACAGCACTGCAGCTTTAGCATATTTGAGATAGAGAAGTGACCAGGTGAATATAGATTTTAGTCCTCTGCATTGTCTTAGAGAGAAAGGAGAAGTTAGCAACTACTTTCAATATTATGCAGACTGTTGCATTGTTCCCAGAAAAAAACTTATCTGTTACTGGTGCAGTATTTCTACGCAGCTTGGCTCTTATATTATTATTAGATTTTTATCCCTCCTTTATTACTTTTACAAGTAACTCAAGGCAGTGAACAAAACTGTTTTTATTACTTAATGTCAGAAAGCTGTATAGAAATGCATGACCACATTCTAGCCTCTGTACAAATATTATTTCCAATTATATATAAAGTACGTTTTATTCTGGAAATGAAATGTTACAAATAGTAATATTTTTCTTTCATTATATTCTAGTCATCGTCTCTGTATACCACTTTTGATGAAGTAAGTTCCTTATAAGATTCTTTGAACTATTTAATAAAGGGCTAGTCAATTATTCTTTTAAACTTGGCATGCTAAAATTAGCTAAAATTGCAGTATGGGAAATTCAGTGAAGACCTTTTTTTAAATATATTGTTGGGATTATTAAGCTTTATATTACTACAACAGCCTGTGTGTCATATGAGAAGAAAGGTAGAAAGCATTTCATAAATGGGGAGAAAAAACATATAATTACAACAATGCATCCCTTCTTTGATAGGCCCAAATTAGTTCCTAATCAATAATATTCAGTAGAGTCAGAATAATTGGATTTAATATCCAATTAAAGATTGGATACTGAATATTAATGGTGTAGAATGCAGTATGTTACTCCTTGCTCATCTTAACTTGGGAAGGAATGCAGTGCTTGCTAGAGAAGTATGTTTTTTGTGGTCCCATATAAAGGCTGTACTAGACTACTATTTTCTTTAGATTCTATTAACTTGACCAATTTCAATATATTTTTATTAGGCAGGGTATATCATACAGAAGGCCCAAATTGGGTTATTTCGGGGGGGGGAACTGTTTATCAGGATTCTTTTCAGTCTAGCTTCTAGCATGATTTTAAGATGTTAGAAAATCAAATTATTACTCTTGATTGACCATACGTATTGTCTCTGCCAATAATGAAAGGAAGGGCATTTTTTTTAATTATTATTATTTTTAAATCTATATGCTGTCCATCCTGCATTATCTCCAAACCTGTTCAACCTCTTCAGTGTAATCAAGATTCTATACTCAGAGACTATCTTGTTTAACCACATGCTCTTACCTACATTCCACCAACAAGGTGATAACATGCCATATATTGTTCCATATGTTGGAATATGCATCTTGAAATGTTATAAACCATATTGTTCTGAGGAGATGCAAAATACAAAGTGAAATATCAACATCTACATTGACCCCCTAACCATTTTGTAAGGAGGAGACATGGATGTACTATTCTGCATTGTCAAGCCCTAGAAGAATCTAATATTTGCAAGAAAGATAGAGCAAAAATGCGAGCAAATGCTGCAATGGCCAGAACATGGTCAATTCTGCCTGATTTTCCTTAAATAAGTTCCCAGAGTTCCGTTACAAGCCTCTGCTCTTATTAAATCAAAACCTGTTTCATTAATTTTTAAATGTATTTCACATCCCTTTTTTTTTTCTCTATGTAGATACTAGCAAAACAGTTGAATAACGAAGAAATAAATCAGCTCCCCATAGTCCTTGGTGAATCAGCAATGGTAATGTAATTAAGTTTTGGGGGTTTTGTGTTTCAGTTGGGAATGCTGAATGCTTCTAGGTTCACAAATTCATGCTCTATACACGTTTTTGACAATAAGCCTAGTTGGCTTTATAGATCTAAAAAGACATTAATATAATTTCAGTGTATAATGCAGTGTTATCTTTGGTCAGTCTTACTTGGAAGACAGGAAGCTACACAGATTTCTGTATTCATATGCAGCATTCAGGTTTTAAGATTGGGAAAAAATTACCTTATTAGGCCACACTTTTTTAAAAAATAAGTCCAGTTATGGACATGTGAGGATGCTACACGTATATAGAATTTGGCATTCAGATTCCATTATCAGAGAAGAAAAATGATTTAAGTAGTTTCTTTCCAGCTATTGCCAAAAAAAATGGCAAATAAGGGTTGCTATTTTGGGTTGGGTTTTGACTTCTCCCAAAGTTTCCTTTGCATGATTGTAAACAATAGCAATAGCACTTAGACTTATATACCGCTTCATAGTGCTTTACAGCCCTCTCTAAGCGGTTCACAGAGCCAGCCTATTGCCCCCAACAATCTGGGTCCTCATTTTACCCACCTCGGAAGGATGGAAGGCTGAGTCAACCTTGAGCCGGTGAGATTTGAACCGCCGAACTGCAGCTAGCAGCCAGCTGAAGTAGCCTGCAGTGCTGCACTCTAACCACTGCGCAGTCGATCAAGTGATGATAAGAAAAAAAATTATCTTATTGGCACATTTTGGCAGGAATTTCTTTGGGATTTTTTGAACCATCAAGAAGGCCCTCGTGTTAGAGACCATCTGAGCCATGGAGAAATCAACTTAAATCGTTTCCCAAGAGAAATCGCAAATTCCATGCTTTCATTTTCTATTACACTCCTCTGCAGATTTTCACAAGATGACTTGATTTCCATTAAGGTAAGGAACATGCCAACTTACATTAAATTTTAAAATACATTAAAATTATGCTGTTGTAGCTTTCAAATCCAAATGTTTATGTACCGTATTTTTCGGAGTATAAGACGCACTTTCGCCCCCCCTAAAAGAGGCTGAAAATTTGGGTGCGTCTTATACTCCGAATGTAGCTTTTTCGAAGCTTTTTTTTTTCCAGCCCTAACGAGGCGCTAACAATCTTCCGGGCTTTGCAGGCTTTTTTCATTGCTTACTCCCTCCGAAGAAGGTTTTTTCCAGCCCTAAGTCTTTGCAGGCTTTTTTCATTGCTACTCCCTCCGAAGAAGGTGTTTTTTAAGCCCTAACTTAATGTGCTGAAGCTGACCAGACTAAGGACGCTAGCCAGATGAATACCTGGTAGGCAGATTTTTTTTCCTATTTTCCTCCCCAAAAACTAAGGTGCGTCTTATACTCCGGTGCGTCTTATACTCCGAAAAATACGGTATTTAGAGTTTGTGTTCTCCCTGTTCCATATAGAATAGTATTGTAAATCTCTCTTTATGGAGACAGAGCAACCAGGTAGCCTACCTGTTAGTCCTACTTTTTAGATGGCCACTTGTTTGTCACATTCCCTGAAAAATTATTTCTGAAAGGGAAATCTCTATCCTGAATATCATTTAATGTAACATAGAGGAATAAAACCAGAAGAAAATTCAGTTATTTGTCTTTTTATATGAATTTTTAAAGAGGGAGGCAGCGAGACTACCTTTGTTCCCCTTCCTAGTTTTCTATTATCCTTATTGGCTGGCTTATTTATTTTTTTAGAATTCAGGGATGTTCTCAGATCAAGTATGCATATGTATGTAATATTCAGTATTCATCACACTATTCCCTTTCAAGGTAAGCAGTGTTACGCAAAGTTGAGAAAAGGAGTATAAAATAATAAGCCAAAAAATGAAGGCATAATTCTTAGTTTTTATATATAGGCATAAGAATTTACAAGGCATAAGAAAAAGAAAAGGAAAAAAATTATATGCATATACCACTGTGCTGTTCCATTTGAGGATGAGCAATGACATGTAAAGTGCAGAAAAAGAGTAGAAAGTAACAAGCAAAAGAAATTTAAAGCAAAAAAATAAGAAAAGTAAACATAGCTAAATAGTGTAAATCAACACTATTCATACACACACACACACACACACACACACACACACACACACACACACACACACACACCTCTTTCTATGCTTGTAAATCATTACAGCTTCCCCCACATCCATTCACTAGTTCATTATGTTGCCTTTTATTCTTTAAAATACTCACCTCTGTCTTTTTGAGGATTGTTTCAACAAACAATTGCACAACTGGGAGGGTACTTTTATTAGGTACTTTTATTTTGTAATAAACCGGTAAAATCATTTCAGTGCATTGCCCTTAAATTCAGCAGGAATTTATTTGCGAAAATGCTTGAAAATAAGATTGAAATCTCTTTGTATTTTATCATTTACCTTAACATGTCTTTAAACCAGGAACATGAATCCTTAAAAATGTTAATGACCTGTGCAAATAATTACTGTACCAAGTTTCATCCAATAACTCAGCTTAAGAAACAGGTATGTAGTAGTCTATTTTCCCATTGTTGCTGTTGTGTATTGAATTTATACCAGCAGCTTTAAATTGAATAACATAATAAAATGTTATAAATTGAATTAAATTTAATATTCAATTAAAATAAATTGAATATTATTAAATTGAATAGCCATATTAATTAATATTGCTTTAAATCATGTTGATGAAAGTGTGAGAGCCGAGGTGGCGCAGTGGTTAGAGTGCAGTACTGCAGGCTACTTCAGCTGACTGTTCAGCAGTTCAGCGGTTCAAATCTCACCGGCTCAAGGTTGACTCAGCCTTCCATCCTTCTGAGGTGGGTAAAATGAGGACCCAGATTGTTGGGGGCAATATGCTGACTCTGTGAACCGCTTAGAGAGTGCTGTAAAGCACTGTAAAGCGGTATATAAGTCTAAGTGCTATTGCTATAGATTTGCACATATAAAAAAGCCCAGCATGAATGGTCCTTAGTGCTCTGACCTTGGTTGTTTTTTTGCAGATGTTTCATTATCCAAACTAGGTTAACATCATAAATACTAGTCCAGCATGTTAAGTGAATGTTTGATAGCACCTGAGGTTTTATTGAAAATTATACATAGCCGCAGACATTTAATCATTGGTTTAATGAAAGTAGAATAGTTAGATTGTTCTGTAATTTTTGTTTTTCTTTCTAGATATTGAACTGTATAAAAAGTATCACCTCTTGGCCAGATTTTCCTATGGAGTCTGAAGAGCAAGAAATTTCAGGGTAATACCTTTTTCCTCTTTCCCTTCTTGGAGTTATAATCATTGTAAATCAAAACTTAAATCTAATTTAGATTTTGTTCAGATTCATTCACTATTTTATGTACCCAGCCAATTCAAAGGCTCAGTGCAGCCTTCACAGTGCAATATTTCTGCTCAAGAAATGGGGATTGTTGGAATGTAAAGTGTTTACTGTAGTAAAATGAATACTTATTTGTGTCTTAAAGAAAACTAAGTCTTGGGTGAGTTTGTATTGTAACAACTTATTTTTATTTTTAGGTCAGGAAAAGATACTGCCCCCTGTATTCTTACGATCAGTGATATTTTGTCTCAACTGCAGCCCTATTTGTCTGTGAATGTTACACTATCAGGTGATTCTGTAAACAATCTGCTAACTGAGAAGTAAGTTTTATAAGATATTCTGAGCCTTTTTTCAAATATGAGAACATATTTTATTCTATATTTATCATCCTTCGGAGTTTCATTTATGTTAAAAATCATAATATAACATTCAAATATTTACTGGACCAAACCCAAGCAAATAGAATTTTAGTTTTGCATGATAGATGATTCCAACCATTTTGTTTTTAAATCATAATGTAAACTTTTGCATTGTGTTGTGGAAATAGAGTCGGTTGTGGCTTATTCAATAAACCATAGATAAATTAATGAGATATATGAATGCAGCCATCATGTTGTTTAGCATGCATTTTTTAATAAAGTGTGCCTGGAGTTGTCTGTGGAGATTCTCAGTCATCCAGGTCATGGTTGTCCCAAAGGTGCTTTTTCAAGAGGCAACTGGAGTTTCTGGTTTTTCTTTGAAGATGTTTCGCTTCTCATCCAAGAAGCTTCTTCAGCTGTGTGCTTGGAGTTGGCTTGTCTCTATTACTTATAATTGAATTAATGCAGTTTGGATTTGAATGACATTAGAAGCTGCATTTAACAAAAAATAGAAATAAACTTCCAAATTCCTTATAGTTACACTAGAGACGTACTGGAAAATATTTATTTAATATGGAAGCAGCCATAACTTTGTGTATATTCATAGAAAACATGATATTTGCCATAAGTCATAACTAATTTTAGTGCAACCTTTTGTTCTGTTCAGGTTGCTGACTGAACTTTGTAGCAAGCACATTCATACCCTTTTCTCTCCACGAACAATCCTGGAAACCATTGTGGTGCTTCGCCAGATAAGCACCCATTGCCATCATGTGTCAAGACAAGTCATTTCAGTTTGTGAAACCAGATACGAACAGTGGATAAACAAATCACTGAGATCGCGCCAACGACGTAACTTTCTGCGCATGAGAAGAAGGTGGGAAGTATCTTACTTTTAAGAGAATGACAATTTTAATGGAAGGTGGTTTTAAAATAAACTATCTAAAAAAGTAATTTCAGTACTGTACAGAACTACATATTTGTAATACTGATCTGATCCTTCCAAAGTTAATATCATCAGTTGTCATGAAAGGTTCTCATTGAATGAGTGAGATTTAGCAGTATGTTAATGTAGCTAGAATATCAGCATAGAGCTAGGGAAATCTGGGTTCACTCAGCTGATGCTGACTGGTCTTCAGCGGGTAAACAAATTTCAATCTGATTTTCTTAGGAATAATGCCTTAAATTCTTAGGAGGAAAAATGGGATATAGATTTAATAAATGGTAAAGTTTGTGGTAATTTGGAACAGAATGTGAGCTTAATAAGAGAAGCTAATTAAAATATTATTTAAAAAATAAGGGTGTATTCTAGCTAATTACTATTCATTTAGCTTCCCCCTTTTTTATACTATATGTTTTCCAGATGCCCTTCCTCACTTTATTATTTTGGGTCCATATAATATTATTTTAGTGTATATTTTTAGATGTATATTTAGTTACTTCCTTTTTTTTTCTTTCAGTATCAAATTTCTGTCCCCAGTTTTGCAACTAGTTTTAATATTGATTACCATCGAGCTAGCAAACATTCATATGATTTGCAGAAAAAATACTTATGAATGTCAACAGTACTTAAAGTGAGTATATTCTTTTTTTGCAGAATAGTCTAGTGTTAGATTTTTCTTTTCATGAATAATCATCTAATTGATAATTCCCAGTAATTTACAATTGTTTGCATTCTTGTATCATTATATTTTAAAAGAATTCTGTCTCTGAAGATGCACATTAAGGATATCATTGCATTTGAAATACCTTTCTTCATTTGTTGTTCTTGCTGCTGCTTTTTTTTTAAAAAAAAATAGCTGCTTGGACTGAATTGGATGTAGAACCATGGTGTGTGTGTGTGTGTGTGTGTGTGTGTGGGTGTGTGTACACATACAGTGTATGTTTTGGGGGTGTGTGTGTGTGTGTGTGTGTGTGTGTGAGAGAGGTGTTTTTAACGCTATAAAATGGTACAATTTCAATGCTGTCACAGTTTTTTATCTAGTATTTGAACTTGGCACTCATTATTTAAAACTGCAGTCCTACACATTTTAATCAGCAGGGGAAGATACAGTGAGAAACTGCAAAGTGACTATTTGAAAGGGAGGAGTGCAAGCTGCTAGCTGATCACATTTCCCATTTGCAGACTAAGAAAGCAGCGGTAGTTCTTGTAGTTAAACGTACTGCTTTTAAAAGCCAAATCAATTATTTTACAAGATACATCAGCATTTTCCAATCTAGCCAATAGTAAGATAAGTGGACTTCAGCTCCCAGCATGCTTAGCATTGACCATATTGAATGGGGAATTCTGGGAGTTGAAGTCCACATATATACAAAGGTTACCCCAGTTGAGAAACATCCAACTGGGTATATTTGTTCTTTTTGGGGATTGGATGACAGAAAGAAGAGGGAGCGTTCATTCACGGAACTGCAGGCCTAGAGTAGACAACAGGAAAGTGGGGCAGAGTATTAATGCTATGTAAGAATTCATTCCTGCCAACCAGATATGCCATCTGTTGTGTGTAGGCTACTGAATTAGGGTGCCTGGGACAATGTAAGAATATTGGTTATGTACTATCTACATCTTAGGGTTTTAGGTGGAGCATCTTAGGGTTTTTGTCCCACAGGATTTCATTGTCCATGTAAAGTTTGCTCAGTTAGGGGTGACTAAGAATTTCATATTCTGTATAGTGATCAAGGTCCTATTATAATTAATCATCTGGTCTCATGTTTGCATATAGCCGGTGTACCACAGGTTGCTTATTTTTCTGATCTGTGGTGTTCTATAGGGTTCTGTCTTACATCACTATATACTTCAACACCTACATGTAACTTCTGTGGGAGGTTTGGAACCATTACTATGCTAATAATACCTAGGTCTACTGTTATTTATCATACAGCCCCAAGGAATCAGTTAACAGCCTTGTCTATTAATAAGAACTTTTTAAAGAAAAATAACAAATCCAGACAAGGAGGAGAGTTGTTAGTAAATAAAAAACTGGATCTAGGGATAGGGATACAAATTGTCTTGGATAGATGTACTACTTCTGGAAAAATAGGAGAAGCAGTCTTGAAGCGTTCTTTAGCTTCTCTTGTGGCTGAATCTGTAGGTTATACCTGTGGTAAGGAACGCATTTGTCAGTTATGCATATTACCCTACTACCAATGTTCTTTAGTCAGTCAGATTTGGGGATAGTCACATCTCTTGAGAACTGCAACATTCATGATGTGAAGCTGTTTTGCAAATGATACAAAATGCAGCAGCTAGTCTAAGGGGTATAAGCCAAAGTTCCTCAATCTTTCTGGGTTGGCAGCCTGGAGGGGGGAGGGGCAGGCGCCTGTATGTGTGTGCGCACTGGCCAGCCACTCACATGACCCAGTGGCCAATAGGCTACAGCCCGGTAGGGGGCCGCAGCCCACAAGTTGGGAACCAGGGGTGGGATTCAGCCGGTTCGGGCGAACCGGATGCTAATTCTACATCTAGTTCGCCGAACCGGTAATTGCAAGGACTGGCTGGCCCCGCCCACCCCTCCCAGGAGTCTTCACGCGGCCCGTTTTGGATGCCAGGTAAGTGCAGGGCCCGCGCGGAGGCTCTGAGAGGGCGAAAAATGGGCGTTCCGGAAGTCTGGAAACGGGCCCATTTCCGGCCTCCGGAGGGCCTTTAGAGCCTGGGGGAGGCCGTTTTCGCCCTCCCGGAGGCTCGAGGAAATCCTCCAGAGCCTGGGGAGGGTGAAAAACAGGCCTCCCGGAAGTTCCGGAAGTCCAGAAACGGGCCCGTTTCCGGCCTCCGGAGGGCGTCCGGAGCCCAGGGGGGTCCGGCCTCCGGAGGGCCTCCGGAGCCTGGGGGAGGCCCTTTTCGCCCTCCCGGAGGCTCAAGGAAAGCCTTGGGAGCTTGGGGAAGGCGAAAAACGCCCCCCCCACCATGGTGCAGGAGGCTGAGTAGGCCACGCCCACCATGGCCACGCCCACCCAGCAACCGGGCAGAGAACCAGTTGCTAAAATTTTTGAATCCCACCCCTGTTGGGGACCCCTGGTATAAGCATCATATGGATATATTGAAAGATCTGAACTGATGATGAGTTTCTTTACCAGGCAAGTTTTAAGGTTTTGGTGCTCAAACAGCTTAGGATTTATGTAAGGATCAGTTCTTCATTATAAATCTGACTATGAAGATGTACAGGCAATGTTCTTCAGAAGATGGTCTGTCAGACTTGGGTTTATCTGGCAAAGGAGAAGCATTCTCTTGAATGGCTCCCAAGGTGTGGAGTAGCATTGGACTTCTCTTTTTCATAGTTTATAAAATCTATCTGGATGTATTATTTCTTCTGCAGTGTATTTAAATATTAACTAATGTACAATAATTTAATTTGTTTTTTAATTGTGTTTTAATTTTGTAAGTAGTACTCATTTGAATAGAACGCTGGTTTATATATCAAATACATAATGAATCAAGGGTGACTTCTGATTTAATATCTAAAATAATTGCATTGGGTATGTCCATTACTTTTATCAGCAAAAGCAAAAGTGAGTTAAAAGCTTGCCAGATTTATTATGGCATCAATGATTTATGATGGTAGGGCATTTTCAAATGATTTACAAATGACTTAGTTTTAGAAATAATTTTAATCAAATGTATTGACATAATTTCATTTTGTTTTTCCTCCTAGGTTTCTCAAACTGATTTTGCAGTATATTGAGAACTTGGTGACTTACACAAGTCCAGAAAAAAATAAATGGGATGAAACCATAGTGCTGACACACAAATCATTGATAAAAATCAGAACCTTTCTAGGAAGGGAACTGATGCTTGTACAGTTAGCTGAAACAAAGAATGTAGTTAGTCCTCCTCAGAATTCTATAGCCTTAACCTAAACAGGCAGTTATCCTTTCTCCCCAATTTATACAGATCAACATTTGCAAAAACTATGTGCATATGTCCTTCAGAGTAGTGATGTGTGGATGTAAGTATGAAAGAGATTTTCTGAGCAAAAAAATAAAATTTACAGCAAAGCCACTGTTATCTGTTGTGGATGGGTGTATTGGTCGATGGGTTGATGGATGGATCGATGGATAAATGAATAGGTTTGATCACATTAGTAAGATCAATATTATTGCTGCTATTAAATATAATTTTATTTTTTACTAAAGTATATTAAATATGGTACTATAAAAATGTTTTAGTAAAATATAATTATTTGTAAATTATTTTTTAACATTTTCTCTGATTAAGGTGAATAAACTGGGAGACATGAGTTATCATTATAGATTGAAAGTGTTATTGCCTATTTCTCAAAACTCATTCTGAATTCAAATTAATATTTAATTATATTATATAATTATCATTCGTATAATACATAAATTATGTTTTGACTAGTCAGAATCGTACTGTGCGTGTGCATAGAACATAGTACATCTCACAATTCTTACACCAGTCTTTGGAATTCCTTTCCTGACTAGTGCCTCTTACACAGCCTTCTTTCATGACTGCATTGCTTAGTGATGGAAATTTTGGTCTCAATTGCCCTTGTAAGTTGAGGACTAGCTGTACTGCATTAAAAACAAAAAAGCCTTACCAGTAGCATGTTAGTTAACTTCTTACCAGGAAACTAAACACAAGGTGGCAGTGTAGGACAACATATACCCCCTTTTTACAACCTGATGGACAACATAAAGGAGAATAAAAGCACAAGAGTAAAAAGTTGGAAACCATATTACCTCCATTGGACTCAGGAAAAATGGTAGCTTTCTAAATAAGGGAAC
The DNA here is from genome assembly GCA_003457575.1 of Thermophis baileyi. Lineage (NCBI taxonomy): Eukaryota > Metazoa > Chordata > Lepidosauria > Squamata > Dipsadidae > Thermophis > Thermophis baileyi. The sequence continues at coordinate 2,767,184 of QLTV01001839.1, forward strand.
ATTAAAAGCGGAGGACTAAACATTCTCCTGTCAAATGCATTCTTCCTAGTCTTAAATATGCTGGGAATCCATCATTCAAATAATGCAGACTCTTCTCTGCCAAAAACCAAATCATTCCCATTAATCGTTCCATCAACCCTCAAAACTGGTTACAGTATTTTTTTTTCCCCCTCTTCATTTTCCCCCCCTGATTTAGAAAATATAGCCCACAGATTCTTCAATTGTTTCAAAATCCAAGGATGATTCAGGTGTAGCTGTTCCTTGTGTTGTCATTTCTTCCAACTTGAGTGAGCAAGAGATACCTGTTGATGGAATCGATGAGTTTGGGGGGTTGATCTGTTAAATCCCTTAAAGGGCAAGTTTAATGAAATCCTATTTATCATAGTTCATGTCCATGTGCATTTAGAGAAATTGAGTCCTTACAGCATGACTTTGATTTGTGTTCTAAGTTATTCTACTCTATTTTAAAAAAAATGCTATATAAAAATAAAGTTTTTTAGGAGACTGAAACCACAGAGTCACTTATAAAGACTTGTTCCTTAGCAATAATAATGCTGTTGTATTTTATTAAAGGTTGTATGGCTTTCTTAAGAGCAAGTGTTTTCATTCTAATCTTATTTATTGATCAAGTAACTTTTTAATAAATTGTGGAAATGCTGTGGATATAATATACCTTGACTTCAACAAAGCTTTTGACATGATGCTTTGATTAGCAAGTTAAGCATAGGCTGGATAGGGGGCATAGTTGGTTTGATTGACATACTCTAAGAACATTAGTGGTGCTACATCCAATTGGAGTGAGACAACTGGAGACTACCATAAGGTTCTCACTTTGGAAAACATAATCTGTGAAATGTGCTTTCATTTGGATTTTTGTACTGTATAGAAAGTTAGACTCTGCTTACGTGGCATTAGATGATCCTTTCATCTAATTATTGTGGAACTATGTCTACTTTATACAAGTGTACTCATCAGGATATTATAATGTAGATTTCTCACCTGCTTGAAAGCCACTAACATAAAATGGAAACGATGAACTAATCAAAGATGAACTAATCAAATACTTACAGTAGTAGTCCTGAAGTTATGACCACTCGTTCTGTGACCCTTCAAAGTTATGACATTGCACTTCATGACTGCATCACTTAGCAATGGAAGTTCCATTCCTGGTTGCTGTCGTAACCCTGTATGAGATGTTGCTGTCATAACAATCTGTATGAGATTGAAAGATGGTATCAGGTTGGGGTTGTTTTTTTTTATCAGACCTGATCACTACAGCTATGACCCATCAAATAGTTATTTAACTGGAACCAGTGTTATTAGAGTACTTCTATTTTAACCCTTTTTCTCCTTTGCCATGGGGAGGATTTAAAATAAGACGTCACTTCTTTAAATGTATGGATGTTCTTGAGAGGACTGCAAGTAAATGAAGGAGAATGTTTGATATCCTTGGAAAAGCTGGATCATGCTATAGCATTGGGTAATGTTGGGTGTGCCCACAAGAAATGGCATGAAGGTGCTAACAGAACAAGTGAAGAAATACCATAGACTTGATTGTGGGTCTTTTTTTAAAAATGAATCTGATGATAAACATAGCTCTGGGGAGGCACCAAAGGAACAATTACAGATACAATAGCCATTAAATTGATGACATGTCTAGCATCCCTAGAGTTTTATGCTATAAAAATAGGGTATCTTTCAAGTGATGAATAATGGCTTGTGGGGTGGAGAATAAATATTGCACAGTGTGCAGATGTGGCTCTGAATTGCCTTTCTAGACCTAGGATTTCGTGAAGAGCCTTCTGCATTTGAGGTTAATTTCCATTCAACCTAATAGTCATTTCTGGATACGAGGATCCCTAGTGCCGCGTAACGGGGTGAGCTCCTGTTACTTGCCCCAGCTTCTGCCAACCTAGCAGTTCGAAAGCACGTAAAAAATGCAAGTAGAAAAATAGGGACCACCTTTGGTGGGAAGGTAACAGCGTTCCGTGCGCCTTTGGCATTTAGTCATGCTGGCCACATGACCACGGAGACATCTTTGGACAGGGCTGGCTCTTCGGCTTTGAAACAGAGATAAGCACCGCCCCCTAGAGTTGGGAACGACTAGCAGATATGTAAGAGGGGAACCTTTACCTTTACCTTTTAGCTTAGAATTCAAGCACCGATCTTTGTATTTTTATCGGATTATTTGGTTCATTTGGCCTCCTTTTTCTAGCTTCTTTCTTGGGTGAATGGGAAATCGATCCCAAAATAACTGTTTAAAAGTCTGTTTCTCAAACAGAATTCATCCTCATCCTGCCTTTCAAGAGCTTTTTCATATTTGATATGAGATAGCTGGATAATAAATAATGATTACAGTAAAAAAAGCAATTAATAAACTATAAGTTTTGTACTATTTTTTTATTTTATTTTTTTTGGAGCTGAGACAGGTCTAACCTTACACTGAATGCTACAGGCAATACCTGACTATTATTTCCTTCAATGCACTTAACGAAGTATCTGTTAACAATTGGGTGCCTGTATCTAGGAACTATGCATTACAGACGGTTTTCTCTGGAACCCTTTTCCAATCTGGATTCTCTCTCAGAATTTTATCTCTTCAGTTATCATCGTTTTTATCATGCTGGTAGAATCTGATGTGAACTGATGTTCAAAAATCTGGGTAATGTATCATCTCGATATATATTGTACGGCAGAAATAAAATGGATATATTAAAAAAAAGGAGCTGTAGTGAGATTCACGCTCCACCATTCTGTTGTTTCAATACTCATTTTCTTCCTTCTCCCATAAATACGTTGCTAACTGGTATAAACGGTCATCAGAGAGATTTATCTATTTCCCTATTTAATCTTTATGTGGAAAGGTTTGCTTCTTTGCACCCCATCTCTAGTAGCATTCGCCCTGTCCTATGACATGATGCCATATATTCCAATTCCTTCACTGGAATGTTTAAACAAGGAACCACAATATACTTTCTAATGCCATGGCTTCAGTGTTACAAAGGCCAGCAGGTGTGCTTGCTTGGAAAGATAACCTGTTTCCACATCTGCTGATAAGACTAAATGATCTAATTCTTGTGATTTAGTTAATATTTCCCTCTTCAGCCTGCTGTATACACAGAGGCGTACTGGATAAACTGTCTACAACAGTAGGACACTGTGCATGGCGCTGTTTTGTATGATATTATCATCCTCTCACCTGGTGCCTTTAATTAAACATCTCTTTAATCATTGCACAAAAATTAACAGGTTTTGGCTCCCGTTTCTTTCAGTCGTATCTTTAAGACAAGCAATAATCAAGTCATAAAGTCATATAAGGAAAAGTAACTAGGGTGGTCACCAAAACACATACTCTCGTACGCTTCTATTTTAAAAATCCATTGAAAGGATGGGAAATAATGTGCAGCTTTTGAATGGATCATACATACACATCTGGCAAGAGCAAAAAATGTAGGATCAAAAGAGTTCCAGAGAAGACTGAAAACATTCAAGTGAGGTATTTCTGGTCATATCAAGGACTACTGAATTGAAGAAAAAGCACCCCAGAAATTCTAACAAAAGTCCTAGATACAAACTTGAAGTTTTTCTGTCTTTCTTCTTTCATACATCTCATCTCAACCTTTATACCTCTCTGCAACCAACATTAGTGGCTTCTCCTTTTGTACCATCTCTTTACTGACTCCTTAGTCACTTTTATGGCAACACATAATTCCTTATTTTACCTTGGTTTACTCTAAGTTTCAAGCATTGTTTTTCTTGTGATCTGTTTTTCCAAAGCCACTTATTAATGTCAAATGAATGGAGGAATTTATTTATTTATTTTTAAAATGCTCCCATTTTTCTGTTCAAAAAGAAACTTAAAAGGCTAGCATGAAGGAAGAACCACAAACTGAAACATAATATATAAATTTAAATTATTGATCCATCCAAAGGTTGAGCATCAGTTAGACCAATGTTTCTCAAACTCAGCAACTTTAAGAGGTATTCAACTCCTAGAAATCCTCAGCCAGAATAGACTAACTCAATAAAACCAGTAAAATGTTGAAGAGAGAGAAAAAAAGGAAAAGTGTCAAAACTAATGCAGACGTAAGGAACTCTATAAAACCAACGACCAAAAGAGATCCTTCCATGTAGATACTACTCTGAGTATAGAGAGTGGGGGAAAGTAAAGAGAAGCTCATTAGCTCATTAGTTGTAGTATTCCAGGTGTGGTCTTACTAGGGCTTTATAAAGCAGTACTAATATTTTACATGATTTTGATTATAAACAGAGGTACTGTATGGAATCAAAATCACTTGAAGTTTTACTACTGCCCTAGTAAGACCACACCTGGAATACTGCAACCGATTTTGGTCACCACACTACAAAAAAGATGTTGAGACCAGGAGTGGGTTCTGACTTACCTCAGTGCCGGTTTGCTTCCTCACGCACCATGTGGGCGCGCGCGTGCCTTGCGCGCAGCACGAGTACGCGCATGCGTGCGCATGCACAGTGCTAAAAACCAAGCTTCTGCGCATGCGCAGAAGCAAAAAACAGCTTCTGCGTGTGTGCAGAAGCAAAAAACAAGATGGTGTGCCTACGGCGCCGCCGAGAAAGCCGGTTTGGGGGCATGTCCAGCCGGCCATTGCTGCCGGTTCGGCGAGCGGGGGAAAATTCCCACTACTGGTTGTATAGAGCCAGTCTGAACCGGCAGGAACCCACCTCTGGTTGAGACTTTAGAAAAGGTTCAGAGAAGAGCAACTACGATGATCAAAGGCCTGAAGACTAAAACATATAAACAACAGTTGCAGGACTTGGGTTTGGCTAATCTAGAAAAAAGAAGAATTATGTGTAGCAGTATTCCAATGTTTGAGGGGCTGCCACAAAGAAGAGGAGGTCAAATTATTCTCTAAAGCACCAGAGGGCAGGACAAGAAACAATGGTTGGAAACTAATCAAAGAGAGAAGCAATCTGGAATTAAGGAGAAGCTTCCTAACAGTGATGACAATTAATCAGTGGAACAGCTTACCTTCAGAAATAATGGGTGCTTCATCACTGGAGGTTTTTAAGAAGAGACTGGACAGCCACTTGTCTGAAATGGTATAGGGCAGCGGTTCTCAACCTGTGGGTCGCGACCCCTTTGGGGGTCGAACGACCCTTTCACAGGGGTCGCCTAAGACCATCGGAAAACACATATTTCCGATGGTCTTAGGAACCGAGACACCGCTCCTCTATCCGTCCACATACGAGTACCAGGGGATGGTGCGACGCACGGGTGGCCCTCGAATGCGCAGGCGCCGACGGAAGGGCTGTACGTGCTAGCCCGCCATCTTGGTGCCATGCCCCCTTTGTCACCTCATTGCTTCTCGCCTGGCAACGCGCACGCGTGGGGAGGGGGTCACGGCAGCGGGGCGGGGGTCGCGGCATTAGGAAGGTTGAGAACCACTGGTATAGGGTCTCCTGCTTGAGCAGGGGGCTGGACTAGAAGACCTCCAGGGTCCCTTCCAGCTCTATTCTATTCTATTCTTACAGTCTGAGCAGAATCATGTGAGAGCCAGGAGATATAAGTGACTTTGGGTTACCAGTCCAGTTTGAGAAACAGTAGCATTATATACAATACCTGATCTTTTACAGCCAACTATAATTTAACTTGAGAATGTACAGAACACTATGATAAGGTAATCAAGGGCACGAGTCAATTTCAATTGGAGGAATGGTTGTGGTTGGTATACCAGCCAGAGCTGGTCCTTGTGCTATACCATTTTTTCTTCCATACTATCCCTTCAAGGTTTATTTATGGTTCCTGCTCTTTTTTATACTCATGTGCCAGTCTTCAACTCTGTAAGTCTTGAACTTATTTTCCTTCTTATCTAGGACTTCTTAATGTTTATTTTGTCATTTTTATGTTTGTTTGTTTTTTTGCAATCGGTGCAATTGAATGTGGCTTCTGGTCCTTTTTGTTCCAATCCCCTGACTCACTGGAGCCATAAGAGAATTAGTTATCAATTAAGGAGCCCATACTTAAAGGTTAAGCCAGGAATGAAGGTCATTCAAGGACATGGATGCACACAGGAAGAGTTTATTTCTCAAGCAAGATACAGGTTTGCACAGTGGTGGGATTCAAAAAAATTTACTGCCGGTTCTGTGAGCGTGGCTTGCTGTACGTGGCTTGGCTTGGTGGGCTTGGCTTGGTGGGCGTGGCAGGGGAAGGATACTGTAAAATCTCCATTCCCACCCCACTCCAGGGGAAGGTTACTGCAAAATCCCCATTTCCTCCCGATCAGCTGGGAGTCGGGAGGCAGAGAATAGATGGGGACGGGGCCAGTCAGAGGTGGTATTTACCGGTTCTCCAAACTACTCAAAATTTCCGCTACCAGTTCTCCAGAACTGGTCAGAACCTGCTGAAACTCACCTCTGGGTCTGCAAATCTTGTGATTCTTCATTTGATCTGGCAACTGGTCTAAGCAGATAGAGTGACATGAGAGCAAGGTATTACACTGAGAAATCATCACTGCATGAGATATTCCTCCCCCCCCACCCCCCACCCCCGATTACAGTTCAGTGCTATTCAAGCAATATCATTGCTAGATATCTGAGATATGGCATATTAGGTACCTTCTGCATCACAGTAGAATTTCTGCCAATCCCTTTCCTCTAGAGATCACCACTTAAAATTGCACCCATAACATTATACAATATCCAATAATCAGTGGTCATCTTTGCCTCCAAATCTGGGAGGTTTCCGACTGAAACACCAAAAACACAAGCTTTAGTAATCCTGCAAGATTTCAGTCATTTAATCTTTTAAAAATGTATTTAATTTGGGGATCCACTGATGCTATAGGAGGCAAGATTGTGTGTGCTATGGTACCGGCAGGCACTATATTGTCCACCCTAATTTACATGTTGATCCTCAAAAACTTTAGATAATGCAGTAGTCCTCATGAAGGAAAACGGGAAGCCATTGATTTCTGATTATCCATTCTCGTCCATTCTAGTGAAGATATGTTTTACCATCTGTTGGCAGAAAGGCAAAAAAGCTAGAAATACCACAAAAAAATAAACACTTAAAAAAATTGCAAGCTTTATACCTAAGGTATCGTGATTATTTTTTTTTATAGTTTTGTAAATACAGCCCACTTATTTTCAAAAATCTTAAAATGTAGATGTTTATAAAAATTACTACATTAACGTAAGTATTGATGAGGAACAGACCTTATTTGAACCTATAGTAGACCATTTATGGGGGTGGGTGAGCCAGTTCCAAATTTGTATCACCAACCATTAATAAGTACAAGGGAAAATACAGGTAGTACTCAACTTAAGAGCACCACTGGGACCAGAATTTCCATTGCTAAATAAGGCAGTTGTTAAGTAATTCGTGCCCTTTTTTATAATTTATTTTGTCTTCCTTGTTAAGTAAATCACTGTTAAGGGAATCACACAGTTGTTAAGCGAATCTGGCTTCCACTATTGACTTTGCTTCTGTTTTATATGCCAGTTACCATGTGCCCGGATTTTGATCCCTTGATTGTGAAGATATTGTGGTGGTCATAAGTGCAAGGACCAGTTATAGGTAATGTTTTTCAGTGTTATAACTTCAAAAGATCGCTAAATGAATGGCTGTAAGTCAAGGACTATCTGTAACTATAACATTCTCCTTTTCTTTAGCTTATGATAATGATGCAAGGATGATCATATTAAAGGTTTTTATTTATGCATGTATCCAAATTTCCTTGAAGTCCTGGAAATTAGCCTGTCGGGGGAATTTCTCCTCTTCCCAAATAATAAATGTTGCAGGAATGTGAACTGCATTTGTAATGTGTTAATCTCTGAGGAGATTTCTCTCCTAAGTATACTGTAAATGAAAGCTTGTTATGAATGTAAATATTAATTATACATTGAGAACCAGGAACTGTTTTTACTCAGAGCTCGTTAGTTTGCTAATTATCATAATTATCATACAAGAGAGAGAGGAAGAAAGCAAAGGCAAGAGACTGTGATTAGCGTTGGTAATTTGCCTTGGCTTTTCTCTATGGTGACCATTTTCGTTTGAGGAAAATTAATTCTGTAGCATCATCACTAGCTAGACTCTTTATGTCCTCCCCCTACACAACAACACACACACACATGCACGCACACACACACATCTGTGTTCCAACCAAATGCAAGGCTAATGCGGACCTGGCATCTTTCCCATCGCTCAATATCTTGCCCTGTTTTGAATCTGAAGGGCAAAGGCAAGCTGTCTCTCTCGTCCCTCAAAACCAATGAGAAATCAATGTTGGCTCCTGCCAGTTCATTGCCATTTTCACAGGTAGCATAATATACAGTCCTCACCTGGTGGTTGCAGACCCCTCCTCTCCTGGACGAACAACCTAGACTGGGGTATTCAAGCATCTTCCCCTTAGCTTTCTTATTCATTCCAGGGACACTAGAGCCGAGGTGGCGCAGTGGTTAGAGTGCAGTACTGCAGGCTACTTCAGCTGACTGTTCAGCAGTTCAGCGGTTCAAATCTCACCGGCTCAAGGTTGACTCAGCCTTCCATCCTTCTGAGGTGGGTAAAATGAGGACCCAGATTGTTGGGGGCAATATGCTGACTCTGTGAACCGCTTAGAGAGTGCTGTAAAGCACTGTAAAGCGGTATATAAGTCTAAGTGCTATTGCTATTGCTATTTTCCCTGAATAAACAGACTACAAATTGATGGAGCAAATGTGATTTCTAGGTGTGAGATGTACAAGGGGAGAGAATGATTTAAAGCTCTTGATAGTCATGTTAGGGGGGAAATACTTCCCTCACTATATATATGCATTACATCACAGACTGTTAGTGGATGAAGATCACTTTTGCAGGAGAACTAATGCAGCACTTTTGCACCTCTCACTAATAAGCATCTGGAGTCTATTTGAAGTGCTGTTTGACTCCTAGCACTGGTTGAATGAGCCATTGCCTTTCCCAAACAATTGTCTACCTTGTAGGAGCATGGATGGCAAGTTTGCACAGAATCCCATCATTGTGAGAGATAAGGAAGGTTAAGGTTCGGACCGGTTCTCCTGAACCAGTAGCCGCCTGCTGGTGATGTCACGATGACGTAACCGAACCGGATCGGTCGGTGCCGGTTCGTGGGGGCCACCATCTTTTTTTTTTTTTTTGAATTTTTTTTTTGAATTTTTTTTATTTTGTTTTTTCCTTCTGAGCATGTGCAGAAGCCGACTTCCGGCACTGTGCATGCAGTCGCCATCTTTTTTTTGGCTTTTTTTCCCCTGGATTTTTTGTTACTGCGCATGCGTGCACGTGCAAAGCATGCGTGTGCCCACGAGGCATGCCCACGCGGCGCGGGAGGGAGCGAACCAGCAGCGAGGTAAGTTGGAACCCACCCCTGAAGGTAACTCAGAACACTTGCTCTATCTGAGGTTGTCTTGGCAAGATAGTCCTAGAGAGAAGGGGATGGGTGGGCTCCTTTTCTCTTGGCATTCCAGTGAGTTGTGAAGACAGCTTTTTAAAGGGGGCATTTACTTTCCAAATGGTGATTGACTAACTGTTTTAGTTGTGTTATGCAGGAGCAAGGAGACTGAATTTACATTTATGATTATTTCATGTTTATATTGTTAATTACCTGGAATCAATTACCTGGAGTTAACTGGAATCTTCTAATAAATAACAGTTAATATGTAGAAATAAGAGCTAACTAAGGAGAAATTTCCTGACAGTGAAAACAATTAGTGGAATGGCTTACCTCCTGAAGTTGTGGGTGCCCCATTACTGGAGGTTTGTCTGGAATGGTATAGTGTCTCCTGCTTGAGCAGGGTTGGACTAGACGACCTCCAAGGTTCCTTCCAACTCTGTTATTCTGTTAAAAAGTGAGTATACACACCAACCATATTAAGTGGTGCCCATTTATTTATTTTATTTTATTTATTTTATAAAATTTATATGCCGCCCAACTCCCGAAGGACTCTGGGCGGCTTACATCATAAAAAATAAAACATATAAAAACAATTTAAAAAAGAAAGGGGAAAAAAAACAAAACCCCAACTATATTTAAAATAAAACATTCACACAACCATGCATGGGCCAATCAGAACAACTATTGGCCCCAGGCCTGCCGGAAAAGCCAGGTCTTAAGGGCTTTACGGAAGGCCAGTAAGGTGGGGGTAGTACGGATCTCGGGGGGAAGTTGGTTCCAATAAAACATATAAAAACAATTTAAAAAAGAAAGGGGAAAAAAAACAAAACCCCAACTATATTTAAAATAAAACATTCACACAACCATGCATGGGCCAATCAGAACAACTATTGGCCCCAGGCCTGCCGGAAAAGCCAGGTCTTAAGGGCTTTACG
>QLTV01001839.1:2787779-2834734 GCA_003457575.1 Thermophis baileyi
CCCAAACCCCCAAAACTTTACCCTTAGACTGTCTACTGTCGACCTCACCCCATTCCTAAGAGGTCTTTAAGGGGCGTGCATAAGCGCACCAGCGTGCCTACTGTCCCTGTCTTAATGTTCCCTTTTTATTCATATCCATTTCATGTGTTCATAGTTATGTTTATACTTATATCTGTTATCTAATACATGCTTGACGAAATAAATAAAATAAATAAAAATAAAATAAATAAATAAATAAAACAAGACAGATAATTGTACTGAGCGAAATATATACTTGTCAAAAAATGGAATCATGTGGCATTCTTCATTCTTCATCTGGCATTTATCTACGTACACAAGCCTTCTGTGTAGATGAAACTTCTACATATCCTAATGCTTAGTGATAGCTAAAGATCTTAATAAAACTTCAGTCTTAGAAAACATGCTTCCTTGGGGCCTGAAGAGACAGGAAAGATAACGAGAAGCCCCCCCTCCCAAAAAACCCAACAAACAAGCAACCCCAGGTTAGATGTTTTATCACAGGTTCTCTGGTGGGCTCCCTGCAAAAACAAGCTCTTTAGAAATGGGACAGTGGCAAGCAGCAAACATGACATCTGGAAGATACACCACCCTCAAAACTGAAGTGGCTTTGTTATAATTTAATTGTGTTTGATAATTAACCAGGGTGTAATTAGATATAATCACCCTGACAACAATGTGCACCTATTTCAACAGACAAGTAGAAGGCTTGTCATCCACCTGGACCTGATCAAAAGAGACCAGGAGCAGCAAGCTGTTTATCAGGCACATGGCAAAAGGGATGGATCTGCCTTCTCTTTGAAAGCTTGGTAATTGATACAGCCAAGCATGGCAGAAAATAACTAATTCATGCCTTAAAAGGGGGACAGTATCAAAAACAACCTGCTCTTAAGCTCAGCTTTCAGAAATTGGCCTTTCTGAATGTAACAGAGAGGCAATGCACAAGAAAGAGAGGATGCTTGTTTTAAAATGTTTCCATCAGAGATTGACCCAACTGTCTTTGGACTTCAGCGATCTAAGGGTTCCAGGCATAGAGCATTCCCTTTAATGACACCTAGGCAGACCAAAAAGCTCAACTTTTACCACTGAAAAGATGCCCACGCCAAGGCATGTAGAGGGTTGCCTATACATCCTGCCTGTCCTTCTCTGCTCTACAGTTTGTATTATTCTGCAAAGCTTCGTGAAGAACATTTCAGGAACTCTAGATGATGCCCGGAGTGCAGCATGTAGGCAAGACCACCGATGGGAAAAGATGTTCAAGTACAACCACATTTGTCTTGCTCAGATGTCATCTGCCTATACTAGACTAGCGGTGGCTGAATAACTTCTCTCACAGTGCAGCCACATCACCTAACAAAGCTGCCAAGTGGAGTTTTTGTAAAGGTATGTAGGAATGACCTTGGAAGACAGGAGGAAGATGTATTAAAGTTAGAGCTAGTGCTTCTGGGTATGCTTCTTGTCTGGTCTAACTCGCAACACTAACAGTTTTGAAGCTTTATTTTAACACTTGTCCAGCACATCACCTGACAGACAGAAGAAAACCAGTATCCAAAGTGGCAACCAGCTGCTAGTCATACCACAATATCTTACCATATATCAGGGAACACCACAACCAATGCATTTGCCTCTCTAAAAAGGAACACTGAGATGTACCAGATGATCTGATTGCTTTGTTGATGGTTCTGGAGTCATTGGAACTTGTAAGGCCTGGTTTCTGTTTACTGTGCACATTGGATCATTATCAGTACAGGGAAGTCCTTTGGGGAAGTCTATGCCTCAGATCAGTTGTTTTTCATGAGGGTGGTCTGGATCAATTTTCCTCAGTAATCCAAGTTCTGCTATCCAGCAAGAGTGTACCTTCAAGCAACACTGCTACCTTCCTAGCAACATTCCACTAAAACAGGGGTGTCAAACTCAAGGCCCGGGGGCCGGATCCGGTGCTTAGATCTGGCCCGTGGGGCCGCCCTGGAAACAGCAAAGGACCGGCCCACGGTGCCTCTGCCAGTGAAAACAGAGCTCAGGAGGGCCTCAGGCAGCCCTCCCGAGCTCCGTTTTCACTGGCAGAGGGTTGCAGGAGGCTGTTGCAGCCAAAAACAGAGCTCAGGAGCCCGTTTTCACTGTCAGAGCGCTCAGGCCACCACAGGCACCCCCGACACCAGTGATGTTGAGCTAGCCACACCCACCATGGCCACGCCCACCATGGCCCCCCAAGGTCAAACACAACCCTGATGCGGCCCTCAATGAAATCGAGTTTGACACACCTGCACTAAAAGGAAAAGTGGAAAAGGAGTAAACATTGGCCACGTTGTAAGCCTTTGTCTAAATCCAGAAAAATCCAGTGTTTGAGAAATACCACAGGGATCGTCAAGAGATTAGAAATGAAGTACGGTGAATGTAGATGGAAGGAACAGGAAATACTTAGCTTTGAGAAGAGCAGAGGGGGAGCAAAAGTTTAACGCAGACCTGTGTTGTATCCAGGTTCACCAAGACTGAGTCCTCCTGAAATGTGCAAAGAAGACAATTACCAGATCTGAGCTCCAAAAATTCCTACAGCCATTAAGATGAGAGCAAGAGATTTCTCTGTATCCGACTGCTGCCGTCTAGCAGGCATCAGGAGTTTTACAGCCGGGATATCTTATGTCTACCACAGCAGAATGTGCTGTATGAAGCCATCCTCATCCTTCATGAATTTGCCTTGCCCTTCTTAAAAGCCATGCATAGAAATTTTAAGTATAATTGCTGTGATAATAAGTAACTTTATGACCCTATTTTCAGAAGGGAAAGTGGGCCATGGAAGTGTGAGCACCAGGGGTGGGTTCTAACTTACCTCGCTGCCGGTTCGCTTCCTCCCGCGCCGCGTGGGTGTGCCGCGTGGGCGCACACGCGCTTTGCATGCGCGCGCATGCACAGTGCCAAAAAATCAAAAAAATTCCCACCCAAAAAAAAGCCAAAAACAAGATGGCGACGCATGCGCAGTGCCGGAAACTCGGCTTCTGCGCATGTGCAGAAGAAAAAAAATTTTTTAAAAAAATCCCCCAAAAATTTAAAAAAAACCAAATCCAAAAAAAAGGATGGCGGTGCCCACGGACCGGCACCGACTGAACCGGATCCGTGACGTCACCAGCGGGTCACTACCGGTTCGGGCAAACCGGTCCGAACCGGGAGGAACCCACCTCTGGTGAGCACCTACCAATTTGCAAGATGTAGGACTACTGGATCTGGTTTGCAAAAATCTGGATGACCACTAGATGGCAGCACATTCTAAAGGAGTTGAGCAAACTGTAATTTACATTCAGATTTTTTTCAAAGACTGAAGGGGGAGGAGGAGGAGGAGGAAGAAGAGGAGGAGGAGGAGGAGGAGGATCAGAGCCAGGTCATCGTGCCTCCTCCCGCTCTTCCCTGGCTGCTATATCTCCTTTTCCGAGCAGGCACACATATGCCCAAAACGTGCTACACAAAGACAATTGGTCCCAACTTTGGGATTTCTTTGGGACTTCTTTTTCCTCTCTTTCTTTTCCAGCATGTGACATGCACAGTGGGGGTGTATGTGTAAATACGGACAGATGGTGACACTCTGTTCCAGCTCAGGCAGATTAGTAAGAGAACTTAGTGTTCGTAGGACCAATTACCACTCTGTCCCCTAAGGGGAGAGCATATCAGGTGTTTACTGGGGGGTTAATAATAAATGAACTACCAAAAAAAAAAAATCCTCGCTGAACACCATATTTGGTTTATTCATGTCAGCAGGTTGTAATTAGCTAATTAAATGACAGAATGGCCCCTATGGAGGGGAAAGGGGGAAGCACAGTTTGTAGCACTCAAGGCAGCTCCTGAAATTCAGCAGGAAACATCTTGGAATATGTGGTCAGGAGAGCAGGGAACACCGATCATTTAATGGGATGCTTTTTCCTGTTAAGGATGCAGACAGAAAAGGGAGGAGATCTTCAACTACAAACTCAGAAACTGGCTAACTAAAAGTTGTGGGGGGCGGGGGCGGTGGACAGTATATGTTAAGAAAATAGCACCTATGGACTAATAACAAGAAGAACAACACCACCAACTATGGAATAATAGTAAAAACAATAACAACAGAGTGTTACCAATAGAAGAGAATATATGTAGCTCAGAGTTGTACTGTGGAGTCTTTGGTGCTCTCTAAGCTTGGTTGTTTACTTGCAGACATTTCCTTACTTGACCTGGTAATAAACAGAGTGCAAACCCCACCCTCTTCTAGCACTGATGATGTTACCTAGTTGGGTAATGAAACGGCTGCAAGAAAACAACCAAGCTCAAAGAGGTCCAAGGACTCCAACAACAGAATGATTTTCAAAGATGATTAGAAGCTACAACCAAAGCTTTCCATGCATAATAATCATGCAGTTCAAAAAGACAAGTAGCAGAAATGTGCCCCATAGATTTTCTTGTTTTTAAAAAAATTACCTTTGAGTCACTGAAGCAACAGGAAATGAGCATTAATGACAACTCAAACAATTTTACATTTCCATTTAGCTTATGAGGGAGAAGTTCTGAATGTATAAACAATCATAATTCTTTCATGAACCTACCTGCTTCTTTAAACGCAGTACTATGGCAGGAAAACTCTCCTTGAGGAAGAAGAATCATCAATCCTAAAAGGTGGGAATGAGGAACTGGGAGGCATGTCGACTTCATCACAGTTGGACTGCTGTGAGGCAATTGTCAGTCTTTCACCCTGTGCTCAATTCCTCTACCTCTTCAGCAGAAATTCATATTTTTAAAAAAATTTAATTTCTTTGACATTGTGAGGAAAAAAAATAAAGGTGTCTGAGGAACCAAGAGGGTTTCAGATCTCTCTCAGATCTTTCTCAAGAAACCTCAGGGCAGAGGTCTTCAAACTTGGCAACTTTAAGACTTGTGGACTTCAACTCCCAGAATTCTCCAGCCAGCATAGCTGGTTGGAGAATTCTGGGAGTTGAAGTCCACAAGTCTTAAAGTTGCCAAGTTTGAAGACCTCTGCCTCACGGAATTAAGGCTGGGAAAAAGAATTCTTTAGTGATCAATTCCATACTAGACTTGCCAGGAAAAAGCAAATCAATGTATCTGGCCATGTTTTTCTTGAAAAAAAAATAAGAAAGTGTCAGTTACAAACTCTCTGAACCCTGCTAGAGATATAAGATGTTTTTCTTTCTGTTGCATAGAGACTTGAGTAATACTAGAGTATATTTTTTAAATAAGTTAAGTCGAATGTTGAAGAGAATCCCATAGGAACTAGATTCTCCAGATAAATTACACCGTACTTACACTACATGTCAGCCTAGGTTTCAGAAGCTCATTCATAATGACACTGTTGTCTTTTTCAATTCCACGTAATTCTCTTTTGAGCTCAGTTATTCCTTGTTAAACAAATTCTACTTTCCATAAACCCGTGACAGTGAAATGTAAAAATAACTGTTTCCTGTCTTTAAAAAAATGAAAATTTGTTTTGATGTATTTTAAAGAGAGGACTTGTGAGTGTTCACAAGAGGAACTTAGCTCTATCTTGCAAAGAAAGAGATTAAAGACAACCTGTGATCCAGTTTGGGCTCTCTTCATGGCATCATCCTCAACTTCCAGTAGTATCATAAAAGTAGGAACAATCTGTGCAAGAAAGGAAAAGAAATTTAGTGAGAGTCTTGTGGACTCTGTGTGTGTGTGTGTGTGTGTGTGTGACTAGATGTCCAACTAGATGGCACTGCCTTGGTGACTTTGGATGATCTTAAAAAGCTAAGCAGGGCTAGATTTGATTAGTACTTGGGTGGGAGACCACAAGAAATCCTGTGGCCTTAAGCTAGATTGGTAAATTGAAAAAATGCCCCAGGAGAAAGCAGTGGTAAACCACTAGCATATTGCTGCCAAGAATGTTATATGAATGCATCCATGAAATCATCAAGAGTTGAGCTTGACTCAAAAGAGAGATTTAAAGATACTATATCAGTGGTGAAATCCAAATTTTTTTACTACCGGTTCTGTGGGCGTGGCTTGGTGGGCATGGTGAGGCTTGGTGGACGTGGCAGGGGAAGGATACTGCAAAATCCCCATTCCCTCCCCACTCCTGGGGGAAGGATATTACAAAATCTCCATTCCCACCCCACTCTGGGGCCAGCCAGAGGTGGTATTTGCCGGTTCTCCGAACTACTCAAAATTTCCACTACTGGTTCTCCAGAACCTGTCAGAACCTGCTGGATTTCACCCCTGTACTACATACAGCAATTTATCCAGTTTCCATCCTTGGCTTTACAAGTGCTTCTAACTTAACTGCTCCTAAAGAGGCTCTCTTGGTTAATTTGCAATTTAAGACTTGTAAATTAATTACAAGTTAACAGGATTTCTACTGGCAAGGTGGATTTAAATGGGAAAATAAAACATGGTCAACTTTACCGAAGCACAACCAGTAGCTTCCAGTCCTAATTACAGAACCTCACCCTATGTTGCCTCCATGCTATGAACTTCATCTCCCAGCAAGGCATTTCTTCTAGATTCTACTTAAATCTTTTGATACTTCCTCAGGACAGGTCCCTGCATTCAAGATCAGATTCTATGGAGGCAGAGGCCAAAATATTATCTGATGTAACTTTTCAGTCTAAAGAGAGCCTAACCCTTCTATATCAGTGCTGAGGACTTTCGGTGCAAAAGCTTGGGAAGAAGGCCCTTGCAGTTCCTCCTTCTTGTGTGAGAAGCCATCATAGCTGTGACATTTTTTGAAGTACTTTTGTCACACAGCTTCCTTTATAACAGTGGTTCTCAACCTTCCTAATGCCACGACCCCCTCCCTGCCGCCGCGACCCCCTCCCCGTCCCCTCTCCGCGTGCAATGAGGTGACAAAGGGGGCGTGGCACCAAGATGGCGGGCTAGCGTGCGCTTAGGCGACCCCTGTGAAAGGGTCGTTCGACCCCCAAAGGGGTCGCGACCCACAGGTTGAGAACCGCTGCTTTATAACTTGCCCATGTTTTTGCCAGTGGCCTAAATTTTGTTACCTCATTTTCTTTGCTACTATCAAGACCTTCTCTTCCGGTAACCACAACTGCATAGGCTTTTTTCAATGTAAAATAATTCTTTATAGTGCAATCCTCTCTGATTTTTAGGGGATTTACTCCCAGATAACCAAAGATTGGGATTAATATTATATACCAGGGGTCCCCAACCCCCAGTCCGTGGACCGGCAGTGGACCATGGCATACCAGCAACCGGTCTGCGCAAACAAGTGAAGCCCCATCCACAGGATGCAAGCAGCATGCAAAACCACGCCCCATCCAGTCTGCAGAAAAACCTATCTCCACAGAACTAGTCCCTGATGGCCAAAAGTTGGGGGCCACTGTTATATACAATACATTACAGTATGTTTTACAAAGCAGTATTGACCTTCTGAGAAGTATCAGCAGCATTTCTAGTACTATTAGTTGCAAAAACTAATTTAGAATCTAATTTATTGTTTACTCTCTATCAGCATCAAAGCACACATAATTTTCAAATTATCACCTTTGGTAATTTGCTGTTGCATTATTAATCATATGTGTTCTTATGGAACTCCTGTAGACTACTAACCATTTTTAATTGCTTTTCATCATTTCAGCTTGGGCTAGTTCAGAGTCCACCACTTGATTGAAATGAATTATTTCCTGGGAGAAAGCTTTAAAATAGCCCACAACAGAAGTTAGAAATACGCCATCTCTTAATTCGAACATTTTTCTGAATAGCAAAACATTAGAATGCAAGGTGACAACCTCTGAAACGGCTTTTCTGTAATTTTCTAAATTTAGGGAACATTTGATCTCTACAAAGGCACAATGTTATATTTTGAGTAAAGTTGACCTTGGACTCAGTTGATTCCTCTTCCTTTCTTTTTTTTCTAACTAATCTAACATGCCAGCCATAAAATAGGTCAGAAGTTCTCTTTACATATCTGGTTCCACACTCCACCCACTGCATCATTAACAAAGAATGTGGGTATTATATGTGAATAGGAGGCATAGGGATAAGTTGCTAGCCTAACCACATTAGTGGGAAGGCAGAATTTTAAGCCATAACATGGAAATAGGGAAGAAGCTCTGAACATCTTCTGAAATAGCAAATTAAAAACAATTTCCAGACAAGAAAGACATTGACTGCCCTAAACGATGCTCAGTGTGACTTTTGAGGTTACAAAGAAGAATCAAGTAAAGTATTACCATAGATACATTGTCCATACATCACACAGAAAGAGCAAAAGAAACACCTGGACTTGTTTTCTATCGGGATTCACCAAGATTTCAGGGGAAGTATATCTTCAATTTGAGTCCTCCTAAATCCTGAACGATGTGCAGAATAGGGCTACCAAATCTGGACTGCAAAATTCCTGATAAATACTAGTTAGGAGCAAACAGTATTGCCCGTTTCTCGTTGCTACCATTACCCTTGTGCTTGCCTGGCACAATGTGTGACTGCATAACCAGCCTTCATTAATTTGCCTTACTTTCTTTGAAATTATTTGTAAAAATGAAACATTTAGGCTGCAATATGAAACTGCCTTATCCTGAGTCATAGACCAACAATTGATCTAAAGCAGTATTGTCTAAATTGACAGGCAATGCTTTTCCAAACTATCAGGCAGGAGTCTTTCCCTACCCATCTTCAAAATCAGTTTGGACTTTCCGCGTGAGAATTGTACAGGATACTCCATCCCCGAGGTAAGTAATGATATTACATAAGAGTTTATTGATCGAAGGAGTCCTGGTAGTCTGATTCACACATTACATATACCAAGCTATAGAGAGTAATTTGCAAATGACAAAAGTTTAACATTCAACAGACCATAGTAGAATAATCCAAAGCTTAACACAATACAGGTAGCCCTTGACTTATGACCACAATTCAGCCCAAAATTTCTGTTGTTAAGTGAGACATTTGTTCAGTGAGTTTTGCCCCATTTACAACCTTTCTTGCTACAGTTGTTAAGTGAATCACTGCAGTTGTTCGGTTAGTAACATAGTTATTAAGTGAATCTGGCTTCCCCACTGATTTTGCTTGTCAAAAGGCTGCAAAAGATGATCACATGACTTTGGGACACAGCAACGGTCATAAGTATGAACCAGTTGCCAAGCATCTGAATTTTAATCACATAATCATGGAGATGCTACAAAGTTCGTAAGTGTAAAAAATAATCTTTTTTTTTTGAGTGCCATTGTAGCTTTGAACGGTCACTAAAAAAACTGTTGTAAGTTGAGGACTACCTGTATATGAAATAAGTCTTTTTGTGTTGTTTTTGGCACTTTACTAATAATAGGTACTGGTAGTGGGAAAACTTAGGCATATACAGTATATATGGGAAAATGTCTAATTGAGGTTGTGATTCTTATTACTGAATCAAAATGCCGAAAGTACAGATTAATTATTTTTGAATACTCTAATTTGGAATTCATTAGTTAAATTCTTAGATTTAGATCTGAATATCCAGATGCATTTCTTCTACAGAAAAATTTGCCTCAGAATTATTCAGGATATTTTTGGTTATCTCAAATTAGGAAATGATATATAGAGATAGAAAAGGAGCAACAGGTGTGATTAGTGGCAGAGCTCAGAAGCCCAAGAAAATAAATTTCTTTGCTATTAAAATCAGGCTAAGATAAATCTGGAAGAAAATATTTTGCAGCAGCGCTACCCCGATGTAGTGACAGGGCATCTATTTATTACTTCTCTGCCCATGATTTTCTGACCTTCACCAAAGGGGGTAAATGTGATGTCTCCTCCATTAACCTGAATGGCAGTGGCAGGCCCAGCATGCAGAGTTCCCATTCATTTGCCAAGGGATTTATTTTTTCGGAGCACTATTTGTACAATTAGATGCATGCTGACCAAAAGCAGAGCAAAAGCAAAACAAAAAGAAAACACACCAGTGTGACTATGACATTAGCCACTGCCTTAAAATCTTTTTTTTTTTTTTTTTTGGGTGGTGGTGGTTGTTAGTACAAGTTCTTTGCAAGGAACATAATGCAGAAGAGATGTAAACGTGGCACTGATGGTTGATCGTAACAGAATAACAGAGTTGGAAGG
Organism: Thermophis baileyi; assembly: GCA_003457575.1. Taxonomy (NCBI): domain Eukaryota; kingdom Metazoa; phylum Chordata; class Lepidosauria; order Squamata; family Dipsadidae; genus Thermophis; species Thermophis baileyi. Next base: position 2,797,842 of record QLTV01001839.1, read on the forward strand.
GACCTTGGAAGTCTTCTAGTCCAACCCCCTACTCAGGCAGGAAACCCTATACCATTTCAGACAAATGATTGTCCAATCTCTTCTTTAAAACTTCCAGTGTTGGAGCATCCATAACTTCTGGAGGCAAGTCATTTCACTGATTAATTGCTCTAACTGTCAGGAAATTTCTCCTTAGTTCTAGGTTGGTTCTCTCCTTGATTTTATTTATTTATTTATTAAATTTGTATGCCGCCCAACTCCCAAGGGACTAGTTTCCATCCATTGCTTCTTGCCCTGACTTCAGGTGCTTTGGAGAATATCTTGACTCCCTCTTCTTTGTGGAAGCCCCTGAGATACTGGAACACTGCTACCATGTCACTCCTAGTCCTTCTTTTCATCAAACTAGACATACCCAGTTCCAGCAACCGTTCTTTATATGTTTTAGCCTCCAGTCCCCTAATCATCTTTGTTGTTCTTCTCTGCACAGTTTCGAGAGTCTCAACATCTTTTTTACATTGTGGTGACCAAAACTGGATAATAAGTTTTGGTCGCCACAATGTATCGTAATTTTGTAATAAGATAACATAAGATAAATCATAATAAGAAGGTAGAAAAGGGAAGAGATTATATAAACTGTACCCAGAGTTCTATATGAACTGTTGCTTTGATCTGGCAAGTAAACATCCTGCTCTGGAATGCCCAGGCCAGATGGCCTTTTTATCACTACAGCACTGACCACTTATTTCAGTGGGTTCACTATTTTTAATGGGATTTCAACCGTGGTGCCCTCTGCACCATTGTTCCACTGCTGTACTGTGAAAGAGATGGGGTAAAGCAGCAGCTAGTTTTCCTGACAGGTGGTTAAACGAAGGATTCATATCCTGTCATCTTTGGAGATGCTCTGGAGGTGCTCGGGAATGGGGTCCATCCTTTTGTATGCTGCAGAAGCAGATGATGGCACCTCACCACTGAGAATGGCTATGGGACGGTCTACAGGGAGCAAACGCTGACCCGTGTGTGACATTATCTGTAAATGCCATGACTTTCACACTCGTATTGAATGTCAGGATGCAAATGCTAAGACTGGCATTTGCATGATGGTATATAACCATACATCTGTCCCAGGGATGGGTTCTGGCTTACCTTGCTGCCGGTTCGCTTCCTCATGCGCCACGCATGCACGTGCGCATGCGCAGTGCTAAAAACCCAGCTTCTGCGCATGCGCAGAAGCAAAAAACAAGATGGCGGCACCTATGGCACCTCCGAGAGAGCTGGTTCAGGGGCGTGTCCAGCCAGCCATCGCTGCCGGTTCGGCGAGCGGGGGGAAATTCCCGCTACCGGTTCTATAGAACCAGTCCGAACTGGCAGGAACCCACCTCTGATCTGTCCTGTTTTACATATCATCAAGGTTTGTTAAGGATGCCACTGGGACTCTTGCCAGAAAAAAAAAGTACTCTCTTTGAAAAGATTGGGGTAGGAGGAAATCCTCTATAGCAATAGCACTTAGACTTATATACCGCTTTACAGTGCTTTACAGCCCTCTCTAAGCGGTTCACAGAGTCAGCATATTGCCCCCAACAATCTGGGTCCTCATTTTACCCACCTCGGAAGGATGGAAGGCTGAGTCAACCTTGAGCCAGTGAGATTTGAACCGCTGAACTGCAGCTAGCAGTCAGCTGAAGTAGCCTGCAGTGCTGCACTCTAACCACTGCGCCACCTCGGCTCTCTTCAGACTTCTATCTGAAGTCATTCTCTCTTTCAAGGGCTGTTCAATGTCAAGCGCCAGGGAAATCAGGAGACTCAGGCAGTTCAAATGAATATAAAGATGTATTGCAAGCTTAAGCTCTCTACAAGAATCTGACCAACTAGCGGTCAAGGGAAATGAATGGGAGATAAGAGAAGCATTCAAGGTGGGCTGGACTCAGGTCTTTTGTGGGCATGCAGGGACTCGTGACTTATGATGCATTAGACCCCTCCCTTGGGCTCAGCCTGATCATCTCCTACATCCACTCTAAATTTCACATAGTCCTTTGTAAACTGAAAATGGATAACACACTACATATGAGGGCAGGGTGAGGGAAGTATGGGTATTCCTCGAGTTACGACCACAATTGAGCCCAAAATTTCCTCTGCTGAGCAAGACAGTTGTTAAATGAGTTTTGCCCCATTTTATGCCCTTTCTTGCCACAATTGTTAAGCGAATCACTCAGTTGTTAAGTTAGTAACACAGTTGTTAAGTGACTCTGACTCCCCTATTGACTTTGCTGGTCAGAAGGTCGCAAAAAAGGGGATCACATGACTCCAGAACACTGCAACCATCATAAATATATACCAGTTGCTAAGCATTCGAATTCTGATCACGTGACAGCGGGGATGCTGCAATGGTTGTAAGTGTGTGAAATGGTCATAAGTCACTTTTTTCAGTGACGTCGTAACTTTGAATGATCACTAAACAAATGGTTGTAAGTTGAAGACTATCTGTAGTGGCATTTTGTAAGAGTCTTGGTTTGTGACTGATCCTCTGTGCCTCTGAGAAGTCATACTACTATACTACCCATTACTATACTAATATTATAAACGGTCAATTAAGTTTGTGCACTAGTTATGGATTGAAATAAAAGAGCATTCTGTACCATATCCCTATTTTTTTCCAAAGCTTGTAATTGGCTTCTATAAGGCTGGCACCCAAGCAGTCTTTTAATTGCCTGTCGGTTTCACTATGATGTGGTGGAATTGTAGACAGAAAGTTAGCCCTTTAAAGCCTCCTTAAAAATCAAGTCCAGTGACACTATGCACAAGGTATAATTTGATGCAATGTCTTAAAAACAATGGCCAACACTGGGATAGGTGACAATCTCTTCAGCTTAAAAGGTTTATGTCTGGGCAGGAGGACCTAAGGGAGGTCACAAAGCAAGAGGGGATTTTGGGCAGAAAGTCACATTTCTGAGGGATTTTTGAACCTTGCCTGAATTTTGTTGCAGCCCTTGAGGTGCTGTCAGAAAATAATATGTGCGAAGAACCCAGGCCAGGCGAAGCTTTTCAAAGCACAGCATAAGCATCCTCAGCTGTTAGTATCCATCCATCATGCAGCATAGCCACCAGACTGAGATGAATACTTGGCACCCTGCATTGGGCCCTGTCCCAAATACCTGCATCCTGTTTCTGGTGACAAGCAAGGCCGAAAAGGAAGGGAAGAGGTGTGTTTACGAGGGATGGTTTAGAACAGTGTTTCTCAACTTCAGCAACTTTAAGATGAGCGGATGTCAATTCTCAGAATTGCTGGCTGGGGAATTCTGGGAGTTGAAGTCCACCCACCTTAAAGTTGCTAAGGTTGAGAAACACCAGTTTAGAGGATGGTTCGTGATCATGCTGATCTGCTGTACAGAAAGCCCTTAGAGTACCCTGCAAGGATGCTTCGCCTCGCCTCGCCTCGCCTCGCCTCCCCCACCCCATCCCCATCCCCCTGCACTTCCCAGCCTTTTCTTTCTTTCTTTCTTTCTTCTTCTTTTTCTTCTCCTTGTGCACAGCTTGAATGCCCGGACTCTTTGTGAGAGATAGTGTGACAGATGCAAAGCAGGGACCCAAAGTGGAGGCTCCAATTATTCTGGCCTTGGGGCTCATTACAGGCACTGGCCTTCTTCATAAGAGTCACCGGTGTTTGGCCAGCTCCCTGATGGCTTTGCACATGCCTTTTCTTTCCCTGAATGAAGGCACTAATCTGGCTGCAGGGCATCTCCAGCCCCCATGGCCTGTGGACTGCACCTGCTCATTGAGGATTGCAAACACCTGCCATGGTTGCAGCTTAGCATTTAAGTGCTGCTATTTGAAGACAAAACTTGGGTTGTTGGTAGGATGATTTTTTTGGGAGGGGGGAGCGGTGTCTGTCCAGCTCGGTTTTCTCAGATATACACAGAGACTTCTTTTCTGTTCCCCTCCAGTGCCAGATTTACAACAGGACAAATTTCTGTTTGTTTGCCTATTTGCACAGAGATCGATCATATGACCGATGAAGACAGCCTAACTCAAGACACAAAGCAGAGAGGAAAGAGCTGTAAGTTTATAGCTTTGTGGAAGGTGAATATATTTTCCAGTTTGTCTGTAAAGGTGAATAACAATACACGAGCACACAATAGATACAAACTTAAGGTAAATCGCTCCAAACTCGACTGCAGAAAATATGACTTCAGCAACAGAGTGATCAATGCCTGGAATTCACTACCTGACTCTGTGGTTTCTTCCCCAAACCCAAAAAACTTTAACCTTAGACTGTCTACTGTCGACCTCACCCCATTCCTAAGAGGTCTGTAAGGAGCGTGCATAAGCGCACCAGCGTGCCTACTGTCCCTGTCCTACTGTCCTATTGTCCTCATCTATCTGTATTCACCTTGATTATGTTTATGTTTATACCTATACCTGCTATCTTGTACATGTTTGACAAACAAATAAATAAATAAAATAAATAAAATAAATAAAATATGTACCTGGGATTCTTCTTGTATCTAGCAGTCCTCAATATGTATCTTAAGTTTGGTGCAGCTAAACCCATTTTCTTTCAGAAATCTTTCTCCAAGTTCTGCTGCAGAGACTTACTTGTTTCTGCCTACTGGCAGCTTCAGTGTAACCCAGTTAGTTTCTTTCTTTAAACAGTAGCAAAGAAAAGCTAAATCAAAACATTCAATTCTATAAAAATATTAACATTCCTCAGGCAGAGGCCATCCAAGGTCCAACAAAATGATAGATTTTAAACATGTTTAAAACAGGGCAGTGGTGGGTTGCTGCCAGTTCGGACCAGTTCTTTAGAACCGGTAGCTCTGACTCCAAGCCGAGAGAGAACTGGTTCTCTGTATCCGTGAAAGTGGGCCCACCCGGCTGCCCCTGGGTTATACTGACCTTTATCTCTGCTTCTGAAGCCCAGCTGATCAGGGGCGGCAGATTGAATTGCCGCTCCGCACCTGTTTTCCGTGCTCCTTGCCTAGTTTGCAACGCGGAAGTTCTATTTCCTCTGAACTGCGCACGCGCACGCAGCGAAGCACGCAGCGAAGCTTGCACTCAGCGAACTGGTTGTAAAGCCGGTAGCAACCCACCACTGAAACAGGGGGAAGCAACCTATGGCTCTTATGCTACTTGGGAAACTTGGCTGGGCTATCAAACCTGGGCTGTGAAAAAAATCTAGGCTACTGCTAAGTGGCAGGAAGGAGATGAAGAAAATGCTACTTCTTCACTGATATATTTTCATTGTTTGAGTTTGTGTAGTTCACAAACTATACAACACACCTGGGCTTCTGTGGTTTTTTTTGTTTTTGTTTTTACTTTTCCCTGATTCCAGACGCCTCCTCCCACAGTGAAATTCAGTGGCAAATCACCAAATGGAGATGCAATGCTTTTCTTACAAGCTTTAGAGGGAAATTAAATAAAGTATCTAAGCCATAGGCATTTGTCTTTACTATAATGATGCCAAGATGATGAAACATGTGGTGTGACTTCATCATGACCTACCACATAGCTCCCAGCGACCGGTAAGATCGCACAGGGTTGGGCTCCTCCAGGTCCCGTCAGCTAAACAGTGCCGGCTGGCGGGCCCGTGGGGGAGGGCCTTCTCTGTGGCCCCGGCCCTCTGGAACCAGTTACCTCCTGAGATCCGGACCATCCCCACCCTGCTGGCCTTCCGGAAAGCAGTGAAGACCTGGCTGTTCCAGCAGGCTTGGGGCCGTTGATCTCTCCTCTGTAATTTGGCGAGATCCGGCCATGAAACGGTGTGTATGAGTTTTTTTAATTGCTGGACACTGCAAACAGCTGTAAATATGGACTGGTTGCTGAGCACCCAAAATGCGATCATATATAAATAAATAAATAAATAAATAAATAAATAAATAAATAAATAAATAAATAAATAAATAAATAAATAAATAAATAAATAAATAAATAAATAAATAAATAAATAAACGACCTGTTTCTTATTTCTATCGCAACATCGCACAAGATTATGTAAGAGGCAGTGTCTGTGTTACAACATTGCAATGTATGTTTTTCCCCCCCCCCTTTCCTCCCCATGGACATAGACATTATGGTTTAAGCCTCTGACTATGCAAATCACTCAGCATAGCTGCCAAGGCTGTTTTTATCTGAATAAAGATTGGAATAGAGGTAAAACTTAAGAGTTGCTCAACTATTTTGGATAAGACCAAAAATAAACTATAGTTAAAAAAAATACTGGTTAATAACTGTCCAGGGTACTGGTATCCAGTCAATTCTTGTTTAGCAAAGAACTTGCAACTGTTATTTATAGATGACTTAGAATAAAATCTTCTTTAAGATATCCTTCATATAACTGTCCAGAAGTGCTTTGTCACTCTCAGCAAAGCTGGACATCTGCTCCAGCATCTATGGAGAGGGAATGTCAAAAAGTCAAAATGGGTTTTGTAGCAAAGGGATTGAAACCACACACTTTTTTTTACATGCTTTATATTCATTTTTATATGCAACACATGTAAAAAAAAAAAAGGTCTTTGATCATGTGGCCACAGCTGAGATCATGATGTTTTCAACCTTCTATGGAGATATGACCTTGACAGATTTTCAACAAAGAAGGCCCTAGCCAAGTATTGCAAGGAATACTGCCTGGAACTCAAATATTAGAAAATTGAAGTCATGGGATTTGCCAGTAGGGCCAAGAATAATTTCTGCAGCATAGATGGCCACAAGATTGAGCAGGTTTTCTGTTTCAAATACTTGGGAGTAGTCCTTCATTCTGTCAGGGACAGAGGACCACAATGGTGAAAATGCACAGAAGAGTTCATTTCCAGATTTAACTATTATAAGACTTAATCATTTATCATTCTGTACCCAGAGCTTTCAGATTATTTGAAGGCAAGCTATTAACATTGTTAGCAACTTAATACTGAAGTCAACCTGGGTCACTTTTCCCATTTGTCTTCTCCCACTAAAGCATGTACAGTCCAAATTTCTTCACATCCCTAATTGTATGTCTCATGCCATCCTGTGAATAGAGGATGGGCTTCATGAAAGTGGAAGTTAGAGTATGGTTGTTAATACTCAAGCTATCTTTTTTTCCCCTTGGCCTTACCCCATTAACTCTGAGTGATGACTTCCAACCTATGTAGGAAGAGGCAGTGGCAACTAAAATCTTATCCTTGGACCTCCTTTCATGTCTGATAAGGCCATCTCCATGTCTTCTATTCAGCATGTGTTATGATTAGGCCAAAACAATTATCAATACCATGTAACAGATATATTGTGCCCATTTGACCTAGCTAGGGCCCCAAACTTTCCTGCCAAATAATCCATCAGGTACTCCCCATGGCATACCTAACTAAGTCAGAAGTCCCTAAGCATCGAAGGGCCTACCCTCAGCTATCCTTAATGGTTAATAAAGGAAGTCTTCCTACTTAGTAATGCCTTTGCAATTTCAGACTTACAGAAATAACTGACCATGTTACTACTCTAATCCTAGTCTATTACAACAATACCTGTCAGATTATTCATGAACTGGGAGAGCCAATGGTAACAAGGTCAGCCAATGAATAGGCGTAGCAACTAAGTCAGCCAATGGGAGCTAAACACATCTGAGTCTGTGCAGAGAATCAAAACTGAAGCTAGAAGGCTGGGCGTGGCTCAATCCACTCTGTACTCAGTCTGCTCTGAACTCTGAACTAGAAGCTGCTTGTATTTTGCTTGTAACTGCTACTATGTTGAAGAAGAACTCTGCTACAGGTATTGTAAATATATATATATTACTATGTTTATAAAGAAGTAAATGAATCCTGCTGTATCAGTCTGCCTGTGTGTGCTTTCTGGATTTAATTTTCTGCAACAAACTCTGATAATACCCAATGTGCACCACCTCTCTGTTGGTTTTAGCTATTAATACTGCTGCAGGATTCAGCATTGCCAGGTTCTGTGCAGCAGCACTCAAAATTTGGATAATTGCTTCTCCACAAATTGCCTTAGAAGAGAAATCATAGAGGTTCCTTCGTTAATGGGATTCTGTAAGGATCAATTTAATCAGAAGCTCTGAATTAAAGTAAATAGGAGAAAAGTCATAACAAGTGGCAACAGCTAACTGCCCCTGGGTGATCTGGACAAACTAAGCAGAGTTAGACCCGGATAACACTTGAATAGAAACCACTAGAAAATCCCAAAGTTTAAGCCAGACTGGAAATCAAAAATACATCCAGGAAGAAGACACTTCGGCATTGTTGCTGAGAAAACTGCATCCCACACCACACCCACACATTTGGTGAGTTCTCCCATCCTGAACCCAGCAGGGAGTGATGCTGTCCTAAATCTGGCTGCATCGTTGTGTCCCTTTACCATGCACTGGGAATGGATATGCACTCCACTGATTTACTTCTTTTTTTTTTTTACTCCTTGTAGGTATAATAGAATGATTGTTTGACCACCAGGTAGCAGCAAAGAGTTAAAGGCTTTCTTTTTTCCCCCTTTTTTTACTGTCTTGGCTGTCATCTAGTGGTCAGCTAGGTTTGTCTTTGGACAAGAGTCGTTGAAGACCAGGAGTCTGAAAAATGGATCTTGCTATGTCGGTCAGCATGGGAAGTGCAAACTACCCTTAGAACATTATGTGAGGTCAGGAAGTGGGAAGCCTTTTTCCTGGAAGCAGCAACAACTGGGAATGAAGTTCCCCCTCAACAAAGCAACAAAGTTCAAGGGCCAGGTTCTTTCAAATTTTACTTCCAAACTAAGTACAGGTACTCCTTGACTTACAACAGTTCATTTAGTGACCATCCGACGTTATACAGCCCTGAGAAAAGTGACATGACCAGTTTTCCCACTTTTGACCACTGCAGCATCCCCATGGTCACGGGATCAAAATTCAGGTACTTGGCAACTGACTCATATTTATGGCGTGTCCCAGGGTCATGTGATCCCCTTTTGCAACCTTCTGACAAGCAAAGTCAATGGGGAAGCCAGATTCGCTTAACAACTGTGTTATTAACTTACAACTGCAGGCTTTCACTTAACAAGTGTGACAAGAAAGGTCATAAAATGGGGCAAAACTCACTTAACAACTATTTTATTTAGCAACAGAAACTTTGAGCTCAATTGTGGTTGTACTTTGAGAACTATCTGTACTTGCTGTAGAGAGCATAGGGAATGGCCTTGAAGGACAGTAGGAAGATTCATCATCAAGGCAACTATCAAACAATGGAGGCTTAAACCCATTCCAAGAAAAGGGCTTGAGAAAATGCCTCAAATGGGCCCTGTCTAATTCACATGGAATAAAACAAGGGAAGCACATTCAGACTTGCAAGATCCTCTTACTATAGATGTTCTAATAAAAGTCATTTTATTGGGGCATTGGTTTCTTAGTCTGGTCTACAACACACTGGATATTTGCATTAAGTCAGGAAGAACCTGGTCAGATTTAAGCAGGGGTGAAATTCAGCAGGTTCTGACAGGTTCTGGAGAACCGGTAGCGGGAATTTTGAGTAGTTCGGAGAACCGGTAAATACCACCTCTGGCTGGCCCCAGAGTGGGGTGGGAATGGAGATATTGCAATATCCTTCCCCTGCCACGCCCACCAAGCCACGCTCACCAAGCCACACCACGCCCACCAAGCCACACCCACAGAACCGGTAGGGAAATTTTTTGAATTTCACCCCTGGATTTAAGGCTTTGCTCTTGCAGAGATGACTTCCCCCATTAAGAAAGGAGAATAGCTGTGAAAGCCAGAGTTCCAATCTCCCTTGCAGTCAAAGAATGACTGAAGAGCAGGAAACTCTAGAACCAGAGTGAAGGCAATGGTCCAACAGAAAACCAGAAGAACCAGTTGGCCTTAAGCTTGCTGGCACACAGACTGCCATTTTAAGCCACCTCCCAGATGCCCATCGATGCACCTTACGTTACCTGCACACAGCATCTGTTAGGGAGGAACCACTTCCAGAATGTAAATCTTAAGCTATTCTTTGGCTGACTCATTTGCAGGAGGACACTGAGATGCAGGTAGAGGCTCGCAGATGTGTGTTTGGAAAAGTTAGAGGCCCATCCTCAAGTTGGAGTAAAGATGTGTGGAGATTTGCCCTTCAAAAGATGCACCCTTTTGGGTATCTGTTTGAAAGAAATTGCAATGAGTCTTTATCTGAAAACGTTTCCAATATACTTCAGTTCTTTTTTTTAAAAGGCATTGAAAGGTACTGTTAAACAGAACCAAGCAGAGTAGGAGCAACAGAGAGAAAAGAATGAATCAGCTGCCACAGCAATACCATGTTTCCCTGAAACTAAGACCCTGTCTTATATTTTTTTGAACCCCAAAATAAGTGCTTGGCCTTATTTTTGGGAGGTCTTATTATTTTGGGGCGCGTAGAGCAAGACGGGGCTCCTCTTGCCGTCTTACCTGATTTCCAGCTCTGTCTCCCTAACCCTAATCAGAGGAAATGGCGGGGACCAGCTGCGCATGCATTTAGTAGTATTTTCAGGGAGGGCTTATTTTCGGGGGAGGGTTTATTTTTGGGGGAGGGTTTATTTTGGGGGGAGGGTTTATTTTCGGGGAGGGTTTATTTTTGGGGAAGGGTTTATTTTCGGGGGATGTCTTATTTTTGGGAAAACACGGTAGAAGAAAAGTAGAATTAGAATTTAAAAGGGAGGGGGGGAGGAATGAAACATGTACAGTGGCTGAAGAAACCATCTTTAGGGAAGAGGGGAAAAAGGGGAGAGATGAAGCTTCACTGGCAAAAATCTGTGAAAAAGTAAGGATAAACAGAGGAGTAAAATGGAGAGACAAATTTTGCCTTCTTAAATATAGTGTTTCCCAAAGGTGTTTGGACACCGTCGCCTTCCTTTTCTTCTCTTCTCTCCTCCCAATCTTCTGCAAGAATAGTACAAGAATAAGAGGAATGAATGAGACCATTTAAGCACAGTGATTTTTCTCCTCTGTGGTGAACCCAGTAAAACCGCAGCTGCCAGTAGTTTTCAACAAACACCCCACTTACCAAGGAGGGAGGAGATTATCACCTCTTGCTGTCTGCTTGTGGTGTGTTCCTCCCTCAAATCCCATTCTTGGATGCTTATTATCAAGTTCTCTTCAGTGCGGTTTGCCATCTATTTTTGTACCACCCTGCCTTGCCTCTGTAATTATGGTGAGAGTTTCTATAGTTACTCAGTGGAGGGTTGCTTTCTTCTTGACAGCCGTGGCCTGCAGTTCAGGGTGAGTAAGGAGCCTTGGCTGGCTATCCATACCTGGAGCCACCAAGACACCAGCACAAGGACTCCAGGTTCTGGAGCATTTATACGGCTGCCAACTGACACTTTGCGAAAGAAGACACAGGGTGTAGTAACAAAGCAAGGTAAACTGAGGCCCTAAATAAATCTACCCTGGCATGAACTCTGCCAGGGTTTTGCCCTGGCTCAGTGTTTGCACTAACTGTATGATAAGATGGGAAGCAAAAATGGCTTTTTATAGGGCTGAGGAATAAGCAAAAAATCACAGCTCTACTCTTAGAAATGCTTCCCCCAACCTGGTGCCCTCCAAACCATTTTTCTCCAAGCAGAAGACAACTCATCCAATGAATTCAGTGAAACCTTGTCAATCTGAAGGGTCTTAATTGTCACAGTGCAGTAAAAAAAAATATCCAAAATGTGATTAAGAAGTGAAGTTTGGTCAAGGTTTATGACAGTAAAGGGTGTGAACTTGATGTAATCCTCGAACTCCCAGCCACTCATCTCGTAAGCCGACCACAAAGCAACAGTTCCTGCGGTCTATTCACAAATGCTGTCCAGAGTCACATACTGTAGATTGGCTCAATGATCTCTCCTTCTCTAGAGACATTTTGCTGATCCAGCATCCAACAGCAATTCATCTCATAAACACATTCCTGCCACCTGCAGGATTTCAGCTCATCGTGGTGCTTGCTGGACGTCTCCCCCACTCTCTTTCCTCCTGCACTTAAATGGTCTGGAATTGAAATCACAGCATCCCCAAAATGGTGACACTTAATGGGAGAGCAGTTAAAGGGAGTGGAACACATCTTTCTTTATCAGTTTTCATCATGGTGCTTCGAAAACCCAGAGTTTGATGGATAGATTTTTTTTTAATTATCATCGTGATCATCATCATCATAAACTACTTTCTTGAGGCCCCATGCCTTCTTCTGTCAGCTACATTGAACATATGTCTACATATTCCCCAGGGCAATATTCAAATGGGGGATTCATGTGGCTGTATTTGTTTAGTGTGTACTCCCACTGATCTAATGGGACCTTTCTCATGACCCATTGCTTCCTTAAGTTTGCCACTTGGTGATGTCAAATGAGAATTGTTTTAACTTGGAAAGTTGATGCTAGGAATGAGTGAGACCCTCCCTTTCTCTCTTATTCCTCTCTCCCTTTTTACCTTTAGCTATGAATCCTTCTATTTAAAAATCTTCCAGAAAAGGAGCCAAAAAGACTCCATCAATTATCCTGTGCTTTTTGCCCAAGTGAAGGCTACTTGTATTCTATCAAAAAAGGAAAAACCCATTGCAACTAATATATATAGTATATATCTCTGATTGTGCATATAAAATCTGTTCGGAAAGGAGAAGTTATTTTGGGCCAAAGCAGAGAATGTAAATAATAATCCTGGAAACTTTCATTTAGAAACTACGCCTGTTTTGCAGAATTGCCCTGAAATAAACAACTGACAGCTCAAGCTGATCTTTTTTCCCCCTCAGAAACTGAGCAGAATTGGGTCGTTTCCTATTAAATACATGGGTTTAGGATTAGGCTGTCAGCAAGAAAGTATATACATGTGTGCACAGATATTGTATGAGCCTGTGAGCTGACATTTACTGCTTCTCGGAGATATCTTTATGCACAAAGCCTTGCTAATTTATTTGCTGCATGTGAATTATGTTATAAAGATTGTTCAGTAAGCTCCTGTGGTGAAATGAAAACAAAGGCAGCTGTCAGGTTATCTCTTATTTTAAAGAATGCCCCAAGTATAATTCCCCAGTCCTGGCCAGAGAGTCCCTGTGTGTTGCAACCATTCCTGGTGGCTGAATTTTTGAGCTGACAGGTGTTAAACTGAATGCCTGCAGAGAGATCATTAGACATTATGAATGAAAGCAGGGCAGCTGACAAAAATCATTTGGCCAAGGGTGTGCAAGGAAGGCTCCAGGTTTGAAGAGGTCCTTCGGGCTTGCTGAAGTGGGAAGTCACAGGAACGCCCAAAGCCTTAGACATCTGATTTGTCTGGGGAAGTCTCCATGGTCATTCCCATACTTACCCTAGTAAAGTCACTTTGAAGATTGCAAATTTGACATTCATTTACATTGGTGTGCCAGGAGGGGGGAAACCCCCCCCGAAGGAAAATTATTTAAACATAAATGAATGGGAATTATGGCTGAGAACTGAAATTACATTATTTATGATGTCCAGGATAAAAGAGGCTAGTAAAGGTTTCACATATTTCTGCAGATTCGGGGTAAGGTAAAGGCAAAGGAATCCCTACAGATTGTACTCCGCTAGTCATTGCTGACTATAGGGGGCATTTCAAAGCCATTGAGCTAATGCTGTCCAAAGACATTTCCCTGGTCATGTGGACAGCATGACATCGTGGAGCGCTACCTTCTCAATGAAGTGGTACCTATTTATCTACTCTCATTTGCATGCTTTTGAACTGGTAGGTTGGCAGGAGCTGTGATGAAGGGACCTCACTCTATCATGCAGCGCTCTGGTCTCAAACATGGCCTGCCAACTTTCTAGTCAACAAGCCTAGTGTCTTAACCTCTGAGCCACGACGCCACCCCAGCAGACTAGGGGTATGGACAAACTGTAGTATTGACTCAGGATTCAGTTCAGTTCAGTTCTGCTTATTCCTTTCCCTTTTAGTATTAAACTGACAATGGGCCACACAGTTTATGGATTGTAATTTTAATATAGTTAGTCCATGTATAATTGACAGACTGGATTTTATCATAGATTTTAATTGTTATTTATTATTTTATACTAGAATTTTTAATTGTATATTTACTGAGTGTTTTTATTTGTTCTGGTCTCTGGTCTATGATTGTAATAAACTGAACTGAACTGATTGACTCAGGATTGTATTATTCTTGTGTTGCATTGATGATCTGACCCACAATCATTGTAGGAAAAAAGATAATTGTGTTGTTACAGGCATACATGAGGACTTTTTAAAAAATTAAAGACTCTAGACAAGATTAAACAGTCCCCATTCTTTTTAATGAAAAATACAAAATGGGAAGCTGTAAGTACTATCCTGGAGAACTGATATTAGCTTATTTTCTTATAATAATAATAAGGAATATTCTGTGTAGCGACCAAGTCCCTTTTCATGACTGTTAGTCTGCATATGCTCTAAAAAATACTAATAGGGACCAGTAGTCCCCATCCCACCCCAAAATCTGAGATTTGTCGAATAGGGCAATGTAACATGAAAACAATGTACAAGATTTGAAGGCAAGTTCTTTTTTGACATAAGTTAAAACAAGGTACTCGGGGATATGATAAATGTATATGAAATCAAGCACAGCCTAGAGAAATTGGACAGGGTAATTTTTGCCATTTTCCCTTATAATACTATAATCCAGTATGATCAATTGAAGCTGAATGGTGGGAAATTCAACCAAAAGAAAATCAAAGAGTTCAGCCCAACTTTTCCATACATATCAATGATTCGTTGCAGCTGAACTGATGACCAGAATCTACACAGCATCCATTTGGGGTTTAAAGACTCAGTCAAGTATAAGATTGAGGATACTTCACACATGCAACTTGCTATGTGAATCACTCCTACCATCATTCTATTTCCAAAATCCAAAAACCTATGGCAGGATATCCACGAATTCAGGTAGCTGGATTCTGATGAAATGCCATCCTCTTATTACAACCTGAGAAAAGATATGTTAAAATTTTATTATAAGAAATTGTCATATATGTCACCATGTCAATTTTCTCTCAGTTGTTAGAAGTGCTCTTGCCAAAAAACACACATTGGAGGCAGAGGTGGGTTCCTACCGGTTCGGACCGGTTCTATAGAACCGTTATTAACGTGGCGGGCTGGGTCACTGGAACTGGCAGCAACCCAGGCCTGCCACGCCCCCGAGCTGGTTCTCTTGGCAGCGCCATAGGTGCTGCCATCTTGTTTTTTGCTTCTGCTCATGCGCAGAAGCTTTTTTTAAGTAGTGCACATGCACGTGATGCGCGCGTGCCCGCGTGATGCGGCCCTGAGCAAACCGGCAGTACCTGAATCTGGAACTCACCCTGAGGTTGCTTCTTAAGGAAGAGAAGGTAATTTCAGCAAGGAAATAAGGGAGTTATGTTGGTAAAACGGTACAGTATCATCCCCCACTTAATCCTCCAGGGAAAGATTGAAGGCAAACAAGGTCCAGGCAGAAGAAGAACATCATGGCTTCAAAATCTAAGGGACTGGTTTGGACAAAACTCAGCAGCACTTTTTCATGCGGCTGTTGATAAAAATAGGATCACCAACATGATCGCCAATGTCTGATGATGGACATGGCACAAGAAGAAGAAGAATCATCCCCCACAATAGTAGAGATAAATGGGGAACCTAATGTGGAAATCTAGCAAGAAGGAGCTGGGAGGGTAGAAAATTACTCTTTGTTGATTCCCTTGTTCTTTTATAATTATGAGCTAATCTATTGTTACGGGTCAGCAATCTTCATCCCATCTTCAAACACTTCCTTTCTGATGGTGTTTGTCTATGAAAACTTATAGATTATCTACATGCAAGCAGAATTCTTAGATTGTATTCTGAACTACTTCAAACTACAAGTAGTCATAGATCTTATAAGTAAAGTTTTCTACAAATTCCAGGAGAAAGACCTGGTGCTTTGCTTTGCTTTGCTTTGGTTTTTGGTGGTGTTGTTTGTTTGTTTCTCTTGCTTACACCTTTTTTTCTCTTTATGCAGAATAGCATTCAAATATATGATTTTGCACCTGTGCTTTGTGCAATTATATAGCTTCATCTACCCCTATTACCATTATAGGCTATTTTCCAAGATATTTTATTTTTTGAAGTTCATCTCAAGTCAAATCAGCTTCATAGCTTGGGCAACTCAGTTCAACACCCTCATGAAGAAGTATCACTGCAGTCTGTTTTAGCCGGGAACATTTACAAAAGGAGAGAACAGGAGGGCAGGATATTAATAATAGCAATCAAATCAGCTGAAAATTGTTTGGACAATTTGCATCCGTTTGTCTTCTTAAGCTGGATAGTTCGGTACACATTACAAGCCTTCGTTACCAAAAGTCACTTAAAATATTTAGATCCCAGACAAACAGTGCCAAGTATTTCCCTAACAAATGTAGCAATTTAATAAACATATGTAGCAATGGAGCGTTTATGATTAGATGCATGCTGTTGTCTTTTCCTGAGAAAAAGCAATGACGGTAAGTAACTGCTTCCCCCCCATTCTCCAAAAAGCTAAAAAGGTCATGTTGAGATTTAAATGGGAATTGGTGGGAATTGCAATAGAATAGAATAGAATAGAATAGAATAGAATAGAATAGAATAGAATAGAATAGAATAGAATAGAATAGAATAGAATAGAATAGAATAGAATAGAATAGTTCATTGTGTAATAATTATATTTGTGGGGATAAAACTGATCCACTGTGACAGATTACTTTAAAGTGTTTCTGTAAATAAAGATATTGATGTGTGGGATATATTGCAACAATATCAAACAACTACATCCTATTACATGTGTTATGTGCGGCATCTTCCCTCTATGCACACACTTTAATACTACATGGGGGATATTTCTCACGTTAATAAATTAATTTTCCCACCCATACATGTAGTCCTTGACTTACAACCACAATTGAGTCCCAAATTTCCATTGCTAAGCAAGACAGTTGTTAAGTGCATTTTGCCCCATTTTATGTCCTTTCTTGCCACAGTTGTTAAGTGAATCACTGCAGTTGTTAAGTTAGTTTTTGTTAAGTGAATCTGGCTTTCCCTTTGACTTGGCTTGTCAGAAGGCCGCAGAAGGTAATTGCATGACCATAGGACACTGCAACTGTCATAAATACATGCCAGTTGCCAAGTGTCCAAATTTTGATCACGTGACCATGAAGATGCTATAATGGTCATAAGTGTGAAAAATGACCATAAGCCACTTTTTTCATTGCCGTTGTAACTTTGAATGGTCACTGAACAAATGGTTGTAAGTCTAGGACAGAGGTCCCCAAACTTGGCAACTTTAAGACTTGTGGACTTCAACTACGAGAATTCTCCAGCCAGCATAGCTGGCTGGAGAATTCTGCGAGTTGAAATCCACAAGTCTTAAAGTTGCCAAGTTTGGGGACTCCTGGTCTTGGACTACCTGTATTGTTTTTTCCAGGGAAGAACTGAAAACTGAATATACAGAACATATGCTTATCATGGGCGCTATTGCCCTTCTTTAAATGAGATCTCACATTTAATGTTGAGATGGAAATCTTCTAATCTTTTCCTTTCAGACTTACTTGCAACTCCTACATTAAGATTAGTGCCTGTTGGTTGCAGAAAAAAAATTCTTTCAGTTTCCCATATGAAATGATGGTATTGTGCTGTCAGGACTGTTTTTGTTTTATTTTACTGTACATGGAAGACAGCTTTAAAAAAAAGGTGATCTGAATGATTTCAAATATTAGTACACTCAATTTGGATCCTAGTCTTATCTACTGAAGAATAGAAAGTGGTTCTACAAGGAGAAAGTCTTGTTTTACTCATTAAATTTCTTCTGCATAGCTTATCTCTGAATTTATTGAGTGTTATGCTTAAGAACATAGCACATATTGATTAGCTGAGTACTCTGAATGTTCTTAGATTTTTCACAGTAAAGTTGGTGAAGAAAGCAAGCATTTTGAACCTTCAGCAGAAGGCTTTTATCATTCTAATTCCTGTTAAGATTTTTAAAATGTCACCTTAAAAGGAAAATTAAAAAAGGAGTTAGGAAAAGCAAAATTATGAGTGAAGTAAACATTAGTAGTGTATTACAATCAACTGTTGATTAAGAATCTTTATTAGAGATGCCTTTCTAGAATTGGGTCATCAACAGCTCTTTATCTTTTCTTAAAGGAAGCGTTTAGGAAGTTAAACCACCCTTTTTCATGAATGATCTGTTTTACAGAGCTTAAAGCTACAACAAGCACTGCTGCAGTAAATCCTTCTCTTGCCATAATGGAGTAATGTAAGCAACATTGGGCTGCCGTTTAAACAATTCCCAGTGTGTGGCATAGCCGGTGCAGTTTGAAATGGCTCTGTCTAAACAGAAACAGATGTTTGAACAGCAGAGCTGTGCAGAAGTAATTCTTCAAACGGTAGATTAAAACATCTGCCTGGAGCATCCGATGAGGCCCAACAGGCAGCAGCCACCTCAGCTGGGCCTGCCACTCACACAAGCCTGTAGCAACTAGCATGGAGGGAGAGGGAAGAATCCTTTGGGGGGGGTGGCACCCTGATACCAGCATCCTTGCTCTTCTCGTGCCTTTTCCTTCATTTAGGAAATAAGTCAACTTCCGTTGACTCAAAGGCTGCCCTAGATGGTGTGGTGGTGACTTTTTCCAAGTGGGGGAAACCAGAGCCCATTCAGAAGGAATAAGGGATAACATGGGTGCCTAACTTTTCTATAAGGCTTTTGCTCCTTAAACCACCCCAACCAGGGGTGGGTTCTGGATAATTTTGTTGCCGGTTCGCTCAGGGTTGCGCCGTGCTTAGCTTCTGCGCATGCGCAGAAGCAAAATCCAAGATGGCGGCACCCACGGAGATGCCGAAAGAACCGGTTCCGTGCCATCATTGCCGGTTTACTAACGGTTCTAAAGAACCGGTTAGAGCCGATAGGAACCCACCTCTGACCCCAACTCTCCAAAAAACAGAAGTGGGGATAACATTGTTAGTCTCACTTACTCCAGGAGAGGGAGTTCTGAGGGGCCCAAAAGGGAACTAGCCACGCTGGTTGTACTTCCAAATGGTTTAGAAGATTGCAATTCAATTTTCTAAAATTCCATACACCCCAAATTACATTATTGTTCCTTCGCTTTCAACAATTGTATTTATTAATAAGAAATTACCTTTCTCCAGACTGATGGACATCTATTTTATATAATTCCATACACAACTGAAGCAGATTTTACTTTTGATTATTCCATGGACCTATAACTCTTAGGTATAGCTTTTCTTACCTAGATGTCAGGGACTCTGAAGATAAGGTATTCAGCTCAAGTCAGAATCAATCAATGGAGTTCATTTACAAAGTTTCTTTCATAGCAATGTTTGGGAGCAGACAATGTGGTATCCTCACAACTAAAAGTGGGCAGGCTTCCAATCTTTCATGTGGCTTCCAAAGAGCCCACTACCACAACAGCTAACAATCAATGCAATGTTTTTCACCATTTGGGAAAAACTGCAAAAAGTTGTGAAAGTCTGAAAACAGGTTTATCACTTAAAAAGAAAGAAAACCACTCAAATTCCCACCATCACCAACTTCCCCCCAAAAAGGAAGTCCTAGATATGCCCATCTGGGTATATCTGGGCATCATTCACTTCCCCAAACGGTTAAAGGCAATCCCCAACCACAAAGTTTGTGCTGTTTCTCTGAGAGTTCCTGGCACTATTAATTATCTCAGTCAAGAGCTGAGGGTAGAGACATAATATAATTAGAGATTATAGAGATGTGTTGCAGCTATACTATATCTGCTCTTGCAGATATAGTAGCCCTAGAAAAAGCCACATTAAATTTATACTTTTTGAGGGTGACCTTGGGTGGTGTCAGAAAAGGGGGGAAATGCTACTTCAATAACATCTAAGGAGAAGCTAGGGAGAATGTAAATCAGCCTCATCGGCTGGGTAGGGAGATGGATACACATCGTGAAGACATGGCTTTAAAAAGAAGTTGTCAAGCCATTGCATGATTGTTCTATAGTTATATACAAGAGGGACATAGCCTAAATTTATGCCTGCTGCAATATATTTGAATGACACAAAAGGCCGTCAGCCAAGCAGTCAGGCGAGACTCATCTTCAAAAGTGCTATTCTATTAACAGGCAACACTATGGACTTCTAATCAAACAAGTAATTGCTTAATTAAAAGTAACATGATCAATTCACTGTTATTTTTTTACATCAGAAGACAGCTGTAGATGAAATACATGAAATATTACTTCATTATTTATTTTATGTGCTGAAATATATGTAAGGGATATGGTACTTATCTGAACGTGGTCTCTGTTGGCATTTGAACATAGGAGAAAATGCAGTATTGAGTACTTTGACAAGTATCATCTCCCATGATGATTTCTGTGGGAATAGGCGGCTTCTAGAGTTTTTCAAAATTCTTCCAGTAGATTCTTTTCTCCATTCTGCCTTGATCTTCAGCTCAAAAGAGGAGGACAGAAAGGCACACCCGGTTTTGTAAATTGGTTCTCCTGTTCCATAAAACCAAGTACTGCTCTCTCCTCATCTATATAATAAGCTAGTTTGAGGTCCTCTTAGTCACAGAACTAAGTGGGACATTGGGCTTCTGCTCTAAATCTAATTAACTATATGTTCTATATAGATGTTGCCAATGGGCAAAGAACATTGAAATATGGAAGATGAGACAACAAAGAGAAACAATGAAATTAGCTACAGTTATAGGAGCGAGTCTTTGGGAAGCCAAAAAGTCATAATAATTGAGTTTAGAAAGGCCTAGGACAGTGATGGCGAACTTTTTTCCCTCGGGTGCTGAAAGCGCATGCATGTGCCCACACCATAATTCAATGCCCCCCCATGCCTCACCCCCCATGCATGTGCGCGTGACCACCCTGCGCTGCCCCACCCCCTGCACATGCGCGCACGACCCCCCTCCCCGTTTTCTGACTTCCAGTGGGCCCGGTAAGCCCGTTTTTCGCCCTCCCCAGGCTCCAGAGGCTTTCCTGGAGCCTGGGGAGGGCGAAAACGGCCTCCCCCGCCCCCTGGAGGCCCTCCAGAGGCCAAAAACGCCCTCCCAGAGCCTCCATGCGAGCCAAAAATCAGCTGGCCAACACGCACATGCACGCTGGAGCTGAGCTAGGGCAACGGCTCGCATGCCGGCAGATATGGATCCGCGTGCCACCTGTGGCACGCGTGCCATAGGTTTGCCATCATGGGCCTAGGATATTCTGTTGACTCTCTCTCTCCCTGTTGTGACCCATCTATCCAAGAGCCCCAACAAGAGGCATACATTTGTGGAGGAAGAGTTGGTTTTATTCATTATTTAAATTGGCAGTCAGCTTTTCATTCCTAAGAAACGTCCTTAATCTGTAAATCAAGCTCAATATGTCCATATTTCATGATCACATCTAGTTTCTGCTGTCATAAAGATTCAGTTGACTTAGCAGTTTTTTGAATAGCCAAGATGAATAACCTCATTTATGCTAGCGTAATAATGGTCTTCCCTTGTGTACTCTCATTGTGAAACCTTCGGACTGTGTACAGCAATTGATAAACAAAGCTGCTTTGGCTTTTGGAAAAAGCCATTTGTAACTGCTTACTTGCTGCCCTTGCCAAATTGAACTGGATTCCTTTTTTTAAGAGAACAGGTGCCCTCATTACTAAAACCACTTAGCCCCAGTGGCACTAAATGGACTCCTTTGCACACACACCCCAAAAAGGATGCAGAGAAGTTGTTGTTTCTAGTTAATGGAAGGGGGGTGAAAGTGCTGGGCAACACTGGTGTGTGTGTATGTGTGTATGTGTGTATCCTGTAGTAAGATCAACATTTTGCTTCCATCTAGGGAGCTAGAAATGGAGATCATAAGTACACTCTGTTGATGTTTTTTCTTCTTAGGGGTTAAAGCTTATATGAGAAAGAACTATACATGTATGGGTCTGTTCAAAGAAGTAGTAGCTGGTATAAGAAACATCACCACCAACAAAAACAGGTTTACCAATAATCAAGCAGGTCAATTATTTTTAATCCTGAGTTTGTGGCTATTTGCATGTCTGCTCTGTTCTCTCTCCTTTACAAACCTAAGAGCCCAAACATGGAACTGCAATCATTTAGATTAACTCAGTTACATGCACATTCGTAGTCTTCTTACTTTTTCAAATATTCATTAATAATATTGGACTCTTAATCCATGGTTGGCCTAATAAACAAAGCTGTGGTACTGCAGTGACATTTACTGGGGAATAAACTATGAGTTTGAGTGTGTGTGAGAGAGAGGAACAGAGAGAACACTTAATATTTTCTCAAACCTTTTTCTTGGGAATTTTTCCTTTCCCAAACATTGTTTAGCAGTTCTGGCTCTGAGCTTCCAGGAGAAAATTCTTAGCACCACCACTCAAAAGACATTGTGCAATAACTCCAGTTATTTCTCCCATAAAATATATTTCTTTTCTGGAAAGCCCATAATGGAAGAAGTGGAAATGATGACTAATTATGTACTATGGAGTAGGATATTAAGATCTTTCAAAATATCTATAAACAAAATAGAGTATTAGTAATAATGAAAAGGCCTGATCACTCACTCTGACTAAAGCAAATGGAGAAGCAAACGGGGGTCAGAATTGGGATGAAAAAAAGGAAAAATAGGCATTTATGGTCACTATTTCTTTTCCACTACAAATGCCCACAGTGTTTCAAAATCCCATGTTTGTTGCTGCAAAACCTATCCACATCCATAAAAATACAAACCGAAGGAAATAGATTATAATGATGTGTGTAACCCAAAACTTTAAAGCAAATCACTTCGCTCGCAGGCTACTCATTATTTGGATCTTGTACAATGAAACTGCCTCTTTCTTTCTGAGTGAGTCAACATCCCCATTAAGTCAATTTTTTTTTAAAAAAATCAACTTTTAACCATACAATTCTGAGAATAGAGAGGAGGGAAGCTGCTTTACCCCAGCAATGTAGGGCTTTACCAGGTTTAATAAGAAATATGACTTTTGGGTTATCTTCCTCCTAATGGCACTGTGATCAGATCATGTTGTTGGTTGCTCTAATCCACATCGGCCATCGATGTTAATAAGAGGGTCGTGGAAACAGCAATTATTTAGGGTACACAAATAGCTGGGGCTTGCTTGGTTTTTACTTACAATATTTTAGAGCTACTAAAGAGTTGTGGTGGCGCAGTGGTTAGAATGCAATACTGCAGGCTACTTCTGCTGACTGCCAGCTGCCTGCAATTTGGAAGTTCGAATCTCACCAGGCTCAAGGTTGACTCAGCCTTCCGTCCTTCCAAGGTGGGTAAAATGAGGGCCCAGATTGTTGGGGGCAATATGCTGACTCTATAAACCGCTTAGAGAGGGCTGTAAAGCACTGTGAAGTGGTATATAAGTCTAAGTGCTATTGCTATTGCTATTGCTATTGCTATTTATTTATTTGATTTGAGCTCATTTTGCTGCAGTGACTCAAGCTGGCTAACCAGATAACCAAATAAATAAAAAATAGGACAAAACCCCTACAAAAACAGCTGAGGTTAAAAACCAATCTACAATAAACACAGATTTACAACCACGCAGGCTCTAAGTTCCAAACACTGGGATGTTTTTTGGACTTTTATACCTAAACCTGAATATAATGCATGAATTCAATATAAATTAATTTTAAAAGCAAAGAGTGTACCTGAGGGTTACAGTATGCCATGAAGCCTGTCTGGGAATGCACTAAAATTCTCAAATGAACATATCAATCAAAAAGTATTTGAGGAATCAATAGCTTCTTCAGTCACAATGCTGATGGTTATGATGGTTTTTAACAAGGAATAAATCCATTGAATCCCATAGCAATTTATTTCTAATTATTCTGATAGTCACAGCCCTAGGATTTTTAGAAAAAAATACCTGCATGATAGCATCCATTCTCTGGAATGCGTTCTTGCTTTAATGCCATGCAAAAATTGCAAAATGTGTAACGGGGTCCAGGAAGTGTAGATTCAATAGCAAAGGATGGGTAATGATAGATATGGAAAGATTAACAATAGCTATTATTTTAAGGGTTGTGATGTTAATCACAGGAAGCAAAAAGAATAGCAACCCTTGATATACGTCAAAATCAGCAAATGTATTATGGATAAATGTTTATGGATCACTATCCATAATCTTCTATAATCTTGACTCTGTAAATCGCTTAGAGAGGGCTGCAAAGCACTGTGAAGCGGTATATAAGTCTAAGTGCTATTGCTGTAAGTTCTGTGGGCGCTGCAAATATCATAATTTTATTTTTTTTTACCTATTTTATTTAATCAGATTTATATAACCACTCATCTCACTGAAGATCACTCGCAGCTGTACACAATTTATAAAAATATAAAAACAGCAATTTTTTAAAAAAACCCATAGTAACAAGTTTCCTAAAACCCAAATTACAATCAAAGTGAAGGGAGAGTTAAAAATTGCCTCAACAATCAAGCCATCTAGATAAATATCTGGTTCCAATGGGAGCCCCAAGCCTGGTCATAAGTACTTTGTTAGAAATAATTTTAATGAAACAGAAAGTCCCTAGTTCAATCGCTAACTCTGTTTGTATTCACTTTGTTGAGTAAGGCATATGGGGTTGGGTCTGCAAACATACCAAGCCATAAACCAAGTATGATTCAATGTGCCAGGCCAAAACTAACCAGAACACAATAGGATTTAGCCAGTGGTGGGATTCAATTTTTTTTACTACCGGTTCTGTGGGCGTGGCTTGGTGGGCATAGCGTGGCTTGGTGGGCATGGTTTGTTCAATTCACTATGAATGTGAATTGTGCAATGAGTAAGCCACATCAGATTAAATAGAATAAACCATCACTGCTTTCAATGTTATTGGGATTGCGATGTTTACAATTATTTACATAAAGTGTACTCAGTTTGAGGCCTGGGATCTCCAGACCCTCTCTAGAAGTGGCTGCCAAATTTAAAGTTTAATGTGAGAGAGGGAAAAATGGATTATATAAGTAGACAATTATCATATTAACCATAAAAATCTATTCCTGCTGACTGATGTAGATGGACATGTAATAACACTAGCTTCATTGTTTGCAATGATTTTAAGGAAGATACAAAATGCAGATGTTGAAGGATAGTGCTGTTAGTTTTAGACGGGCTGAATTTAGTTGATATGAATTGTTACAATTTTACATGAGTTTTGCTAAATGCTAAAACAAAACCTGTTTACTTTGCAAATAAATGTATTATTGATAATAATATTAACTGTTACTGACTTAATACGCCATATAATAGAGCAAATGTGGTTACTTGCTTGTTCCGTTCCATTGTTGAAATGCAACCTTAGCATGCCATTCAAAGATCAAGTGGGCCCTCCAGCTAGAGAAAGGTGACATGTTGCTGATTCATTCAGAGAAGTAAAGCAAGTGATCTTCTCACGTTCTATTACTTGCTTGGTTTCTGAAACATCGTTACATCTGTCAAACATCCTTGAGCCAAGGGCAATGTCTGGAGACCCCAACCAGTTTTCTCGGCAGCATTGTGGACCTAGCCTTTTGACTTAGCCATTTTCCAAGGTATTCTTCTGACTTTCCAATATCATTTGTCAAGTACCATAATCGTTTTCAATCTCTATTGATTACAAAAATCTCCAGCAGCAAAAGTGTTAATTATACAACTACCCAGAACTAAGCCAGTTACCCCAAATACTACCTTGCTAGCTCTTCAAAGTTATTATGAGGCCCAGAAAGAGGAAGGGGTTAGGAACAGAAACAGTTTGGAGGGACAAAGCCAGCAAGTGGTATCTGAAACTTCCATTAACTTTGCTGTTGCATTCTCTGCAGAGTTAATTACAAATCAGTTTAATTGTCCTTTCACTCAATAACTTCCTAATCTCTCCAAGATTTACTACTCAGCAGGCTGCAGAGTTATATTTTATCACTTTTGGTTCCATTAGCCACATAGGGTTTGCTTGAAACCTGCTTCCTCCTTTTCCCTTTAGTTTTAATAATTACATTGATTCGAACTGACTCCAGGAGAGACTCCATTTGGAGCACTCCTCATCTTCCCTCCCTGCCAGTCTGCTTCTCACACTGCAAGGTCACACGATGGCAGCTTCTGTGCCTCTGTAGTTTGCCTTCCAGTCACACCATGACAAATTGTGCAGTGAAACATGATTGTGCAAAGGACAAGAAAAAAAGTGACGGGGGAGGGAGATTGCTACTGATGAAAGAAAAATGGTGTCCTACTAAAAAGTAAAATTAAAAAAAGGGGGGAAAAGGTTCTTGACTTGCATAAAAAGTAATTATGGAATCTAGAAAATCTTACTTACGTGGCCCCAAAATAAAAACAGTTCTGGTGGCATTTTTCCACCTAACAAATTTATTAAAAGGTATAAACGTTTATGAGCTCAGTTCATTTCATTGAATGGCTAGATTGTTTATGCAGATGCAGATTACATGTGAGAGAGGTTACAAGTACCTTATCATTTAACAATTGTGATATATTAAAAACCCACTGTGTTTGTTGAGACCTTCTGAGATTGCCCAGAACTATTTGTTGGTTTCTTGCTCAATGGTGCTGCTTTAAGAGCCACTTTTCTAAAATATTGTTTTGAAGTCTTCTATGGAGGTGCCCTGGTTGAAATGCTCTCGTGTTGCTTTATCCTTGTTTTGAGACCTGATGATAAATGTGTCTCCATTAATTATTTTGACAACCATTCATATTATCAAGTGGAAAACCTGAAATCTAAGAATGAATTCATTCTGACTTGAAAAAGAGGTGTTTCCATGCCACCAGCTTCAAGTTATCAATCATGGAATGTTTGTGTAGTAAAACACATATGAACAACATATACAACACTAATTCCTGAATATCTGCCTACAGGTTGGTGTTGGCGGGAGAAGTGTTTTACTTTTCTTAACACAGCTTTCCCCATAAGGTAGTATATGGTTTTGAAGGTCCAGAAACAGCTGTCTTTTTTGGTTCTGTCACCAGAAATGTTGGGTTCTGCCATCCTTAGGAGAATGAATTGTCTTGAATATATGTTTTTCAGGAATACCAAAAATTTCATACCTATTCACAGGTTGTCTGTGTACACATATATTCCATTTCTAAGTGGCCGCAAGGGAAGACACCTAAGAGGACATTTTCCATTGAGTTTTTTCAGACTAACCAAAAGCCAGGGAGATTTCAGAGTGATGGAAAGATGTACAACACAAAGGAATATCATTGTCACTAGTACCTCCATGTTTCCCACAAACTAATAAGCATATTATCAAGGAACATTCAAAACATATATGCCTACAATCTGATAATAAGGTAAAAAAACTAAAAACCTTATCTTGCAGAGGAAGAAAGTTTCTAACAAACTGAAAGATATATTTTGGCACAGCATTAATGTAGAGTCATTTGGACACTCATCAGATTTCCAGATGACACAAAACTTGGGAGGGGGGGACTGCTAACATCTCAAAAAAAGATAAAATTGAAAGCCACCTTGATAGACATGACAATTGAACCTTTTCCAACAATATGCAGTTTAGATAGGAAAAACCAGATTGTTGTGGTCTGCCAGTGGCCTGCGGAGCTGGCAGCAGAGTCGGACAGCGAGGAGGCTGGGGAGGAACATGGGCCAGTCCTGGAGTCTGGAGAAGGCTCTGTGTCGGAGGCAGAGATGGGGCCCGGGACATCTGGGAGTTCTGTGCTGACTCCGGAGGCTGACATCAGCGAGGCAGAGGAACATGGGGAGCCTGTTCCCAATGCACGCATGTGCAGAGCTGCCAGAAGGCAAGAACTGTTAAGGAAGAAAAGGGCTACTCGGGAATAAGGCTTGGAGATGATTGGCTCCTCCCATAAGACATAAAAGAGGAGCGAATGGGACGTGGGCTTGTGCAGGAAGCAATTAGTTCATCTGGCCGATTCAAGATTTGAAAATTCTGTTTGTGACTCTGTGTCAAGTTTGGCCGTGCTCTGTTTGGCCTTGCAAAGCTACTTGCCAATTAGGTCTTTGGCAGTGTGTCAAGAGAGATAAAGGTGGGTGCTTATCAGCCTTTTCCCGAAAGACTGTGGCAGACTTCTGTCGGACTAATTAAAACTGTTTGGGACTTATTACGGCTGTGAATGAATATAATTCACAGCCATTGAAATAAAAAGAGGTTTTTTGGGACTACATTTGTGCTTTATGCTTTATCAGGAAGCCTAGGTCAGAACACAGATACACAAATATGAGAAAAGTGATATTTGGCTTGGTAGTAACACTTGTGAGGAGGACTTGGATGCCTTTGTAAACTGCAGAATAAACGAGTCAGCAATATGCTGCAGCTGCCAAATGACCCAATGCAATCTTGGGGTAGATCAACAGAAATATAGTATCACAGGAAGTCATAGTTCTGCTCTTTGCTGCACTGGTGAGATGAAATCTGGAGCAGTGTGTTAGTTCTGATTGCTACAATTCATGAAGGATAATATGATTCTAGAAAGAGCACAGAGAAGAGAACGAAAATGGAGGCTTGGAGGCTAAATCTTATGAAGAAGGGTTAAATGAAATGGATAAGTTTGGCCCAAAGAAGAGAAGACTCAGAGGGGATATGACAGAAGTGTTTCAATATTTGTAGGGCTGTCACAGCAAAGAAGGGGTGGGTTTATTCTTCAAAGTGTCTATCATTTCAGGGGGGGGGGAGAGAATAGATGGAATGTTTATAGCAGAAGTTCCAAATCTGAACCAAGGAAGAATTTCCTTCCTGCTAGAATAATGGAGGTTTTTAAGCAAAGGTTGGGCAGCAGTCTGATATGAGGATTTCTGACCAGGGCTGGGGTAGAC
This sequence comes from Thermophis baileyi, assembly GCA_003457575.1. Taxonomy (NCBI): domain Eukaryota; kingdom Metazoa; phylum Chordata; class Lepidosauria; order Squamata; family Dipsadidae; genus Thermophis; species Thermophis baileyi. Next base: position 2,826,521 of record QLTV01001839.1, read on the forward strand.
TAGAAGACTTCCAACTTCTCTTCCAGCCAGGGGTGAAATGCTACCAGTTTGGCCCGGATCGGACGTACCGGTAGCGACGGGTTCTGGTGGTTCGGAGAACCGGTAGCGATGGCAGCGCGAGGCTCCACTCACCCGCCTGGACATTGCCATTTTCCTCTTTTTAACCCTCTGTGCATGCGCAAAGCCTTCTGCGCATGTGCAGAGGGTGGAAAAGCACACACAATGGGGGCGAAACGCACGCTTCCGAAGCGGTAGGGAAGGTAAGTAGATTTCACTGTTGCTTCCAGCCCTATGATTCTATGAGAGATTGATAAGATAATATCTTCCAAAACTGTTGAACTAAACAGGTAGTTCTTGACTTACAACCATTCATTTAGGGACCATTCCAAATTACAACAGCACTGAAAGAAGTGACTTATGACCAGTCTTCACACTTATGACCATCACAGCAACCTCATGATAATAGGATCAGAATTTGGGTACTTGGCAACCAGCATGTACTTATGATGGTTGCAGCATCTTACAGTCATGTCATCACTATTTATCAGTTTAAACTTTTTTATTAGATTATAAGATAAAATACAAAGTACAAAAGTAAGTAGGAAGACACAGTGGAGGGGGGGGGGAAGGGAGAGAGAAAGGTGAGGAGGGACTGGGGAAAAGAAAAGAAGAAACATTGACTTCCGACTCCCTCTGTTGCAGTAAAATAAAGCGTTAACATCAAACCACAACTTTTTGTTTTTCCATAGTAATATAAACTAGCCATTTCTATAAAAACATATCAATCTAATCAGTAAAAATCAAAGTTTCATTTCCCCCCCACTTCAAGCACAAAGTTCAGAAGCAGTCTCCATGTGGAAACAAAGGTACTTATATTCTTTCCTTTAATCAAAACGGTCAATTTAGCCATTTCTGCCAACTCCATCAGCTTCTGTAGCCATTCGTCCATAGTGGGAATTGAAATGTCCTTCCATTTTTGTGCATACAATAGTCTTGCTGCTGTCAACATATATAAGATCAAAGTTCCAATTTTTTTTTCTCCAAGTCTTTTTCCATTAAACCCAAAAGAAAAGTTTCTGGTTTCGTTTTTATTTTCGTTCTAAGAATTTTTTGTATTATAATATGAATCTTACTCCAAAATTTCTTTGCTTTATCACATGTCTACCATAAATGATAAAAAGTTCCTATCCGGTGTTAAATACCAGCGATACATCATCTTATAAAAAATTTCTTTTAAATTATAATTGAGTGTAAATTTTAAACCTTTCGTCCACATATTTTCCTATTGTTCAAGCATCACATGATGCATGTCATCACCATTTATGACCTGGGTTCACTTAACAATACAATTCACTTAGCAACTGCAGTAATTTGCTTAACAACTGGCAAAAAAAAAAAAAAGACTAGCTGTATATTCCTAGATCTTTTTATTTGATAAAATATTTGATTTTGCTTTTCTTTCGTTCTGCCTTTTAACTTATTTATCTTTTAATATGTTTTTTACTTCAACTCTTTTGCACACGGACGATCCTAAAAGTGCTAATTGAAGGGTGATGTAGAAATTTATTAAATAATTATAAATGAGTAGTTTTGCTGCCACTATTGCATTTTCTGTAACATAGAAAAGGAAGTAAGGGACATTATGGAGAAGCCCATTTTTTTTTCCTCATTTTTTTTCTTTGCCAGACTGCTGACTAAGGACAGGATAGGATGAAAAACGAACAGTAAGTTTGCTTTCTATTCCTTATCCATAATGTGATGTGCTTAAGGGGAAGAGTTGATGTTTATTAGCACAGATTGCCAATTTTTAAATTTTTCTTGGTTTTAACCCAAACAGGCTCCTCACCAAGACAAACATACTTTGATGTAATGCAGTTGTGACTAATAGCATTTACATGAAGCTTCCCATTTCTGCTTCGGAAGAGAAAAGAAAACCTTGAAAATATTCCAGGGGAAACACTGTGTGCTCTAAAGTTCCTGATGGCTCCTGAGATACAGGAATCCAGGGCAGACCACTTCGCCGAATGTACCTTAAATAAATATGTCTCACAACTGCGGGACAAAACTGACATTCAGATCATAGTGTCACTGTGCCTTTGGCACATAAGCAGTGGAAAAAGGAAAAAAAATACATTTCTGTTCTCTTCCTCGTACATTCCCAAGTACAATAGGAGACTCATTATTTAGCTTTTCAAGTATGGGGGGAGGGGCAGCCTGGACCCTCAGGACTTGAACTTGGCATTTTTTATGACCCCTAAAGACCCTTCTGGCTTTACTGCCAAATTCCAAAGACAGAACTGAAAAAAATATTAGTAGCATGGTTTGCTGCTATGGCAAGGCAGGAAACATAAAAACTGTAGCATACTCCCTGAAAAAGGCTTAATTTGGTGTTTTTTTTTAAAAAAGGCCTTTGCTTGAACCTTGGAAAATCTTGACATATATGAGATATTGCCTCACGCAGTGCTTCTCTACACATCACTCCAAAGATTGCCCATCTCTGTTCCTTAGGATGTTCAAGCATGCCTCCTAACATTCAGTATGATCCTAATTCATCCGGTCATGGTGAGGTGCTACATTTTCATATCTTCACGACCAGAATCCTCACACCACAGGTTAAGAAGGACCCATTACCCATTAGTTGTCACCCAGGTTAAGAAGGATCACAGTAATTACTATTCCTGGTTAGGGTGCTCAACAATAAGACAATGGGAATCCCTGTTCCTGAGGCAGCCAGTGGCGCAAGCAAATGTCTGCATTGTACAACGATCCATTGGATAGCCACACGGAATATCAGAGGAATGAGTCAAGGTAAATTAGACATTGTTAAGCAAGAGATGATCAGGTTGGAAATGGTATCCTACACTGAGCTACACTGGTTGGACAATGGCTTTTTCCAGTCTGAGGATTTCACTGTCTATTATTCAGGACATGATACCAGGAAAACAAATGGAGTGGCATTTATTGTAAGCAAGAAATTTGCTAGAGCAGTGAAAGGCTTCTCAACTGTCAATGAACAAATTATGACCATCAGAATTCATGCCAAGCCCCTCAATATCCCAATTATTGATAAGATCATCATCATTTTAACTAGTGTTTCAAAGTAGCTCCCTTAATAACTTTTTGGAGTGTAATTTTCATTATATGCTTGGCACACCTATTGGGTACCACAGAATTCTGCTTCACAGGCCAACTTTATAAAGAAACCTGCTTAAAATAAATCTGAATTACACTAAAGTTTGTATCTTGTGCAACCCTAAGTAATATGCTTTCACATTGAAGTTCTACAGTGCAACAGAAGCTTATCATTTTACAATTCTTTTGAAATTAAAAAAGAGGTGCAGGTTTTTTTTAAAAAAGTAGCAATAATAAAGTGTTATTTATCTATGCTACACCCTTCTAGAGTTGGAAAGATTTTAGCTGCATTTGAAATACATGAATACATGCATATTTTTAAGTTACTATTGGATTTTGAGCAAGAATCTTAGATTTCATGGCTTATCTCAGTGTTGGCGAACCTTTTCGGCACCGAGTGCCAAAAAGGGAGCACCCGCGCATGGGGGAGCACCGGAAACCAGAAGAGCAGCTCCCCAGTGCGCATGCACGGGAGCGCCAGAAACCAAAAGAGCAGTTCCCCGGCACACGCTGAGCTTCTGGTTTCTGGTGCACGCATGCGCGCCGATCACCTGCTCTTCCAGTTTCTGGTGCACATGCGCACGTGAAGACCAGCTAGCCAGGCGTGCATGCACGTGCCGGAAACCAGAAGCTCAGCTTCCTGGTGCGTGCATGCGTGCCAGGGAGCTGCTCTTCCGGTTTCCAGCACTCCCGCACGTGCAAAGACCAGCTGGCCAGCGCGCATGTGTGCGCCGGAACCCAGAAGAGCAACAGGTGACGGCTGGCGTGCCCAGAGAGATGGCTCTGCATGCCACTTCCGGCACGCGTGCCATAGGTTCGCCATCATGGGCTTATCTTCTTATTCAACATGTCAATTGCTCTCTTGCTCATGAAGACCCTGTCCATCTAGCAAGCAGGAATTGCTGACTGGAAACTTCCTAAATGATAAATCAGATAATCAGAAAGTATGAGCCATAGCTTCATTCTTTATAAATCCCTATGTTACATTTCACTTGAGAAATCCTATAGCTGCTCCTTGGTTATTGTGCTCACCCAAGATGATACTTAACAGTAAATGAACTAGCAGACGCATTTGCAGAACCTGCTAAGCTTGGTTAGTTTTAATTCTTGGCTAGTTAGATAATTGGCTTGCTGCTTTTTTGCACCTTAGCAGGTAGTGTAAACACTTCTGCATAAGTTAGTTTATAATCTAGCCTCTTGTGAAACTCCAGAAAATTAATCTGATTCATCAAATTAAGCATATTGAGCAAATGCATCCAAAGCTTGACAGATTGTGCCTCTCTGACACTCTTTGCCTCAGGCTTCTGTTTAATTGGTGGCCATGGACACATTGATTGGACCACAAATTAGGCAATCACATTTTATCCAGCTTACTATGCACATCCATTAGAGTTATTAGTGTTCAAGGTTCCATGCAAAGCCAGAAAACTTGGTTAACTGAATAAGCCATAACTAAGTCTATCTGAAGAAGGCAATTGTATCTCTTGTTTCTTAGATCTCAGTGGAAGACATTGTGCACATAAAGCACCAGCAGACGAAGAACTGTTCCTCACAGTACCTTTGCAATGTTCACAGTATAACCTGTTCCATTTTGATTCCAAAGTTCCTTTTTAAGACCAACTAAATGAATTAAAATTTTATTGAGCTGCAAGGCATTGGATACCAAAAATATTCTAAGGTTGAGAAAAATCTCTTTGTCTTTCCTAGTCGTTACCACGGACAATGATTAATTATCAGCCTTTCACCGCTGGCTGTTCTATAGTCTCCTCCCTGCACGAATAAGTTTATTAATAGAAAGCGGCTTTGTTAGGAAACAGAGGCCTGGTGTCTTTTGGTAAAGCCTGAGCTGTAAAAGAGAAGCTTATAAACGTCCCAATATGGTTTGGATTACAGCCAAAGGATTTGTATCCTTGCATAACAGGATGCCTCAGAAAAGAAAAGCTCAATCTTTAAATAAACAAACAAATAAAAAGACAAGAAAGACCCTGAGCTCCACAGTGAGAAAAAACACATACACACACATGGATTTCTTTTTCACTGGGATATATGAAAAGCTGATGCAGGGTTGTATGAAATGTTCTGACAAAAGTTTGCATAACTGGATATTTGTGTGAATCCGACAAGCAAGAATATTTGCTGTTCTATCTGATACACACACACACACACACACACACACACACACACACACACACTCACATTTTATATGTTTCACATCAGTAGGTCTCACACAATTATTAAAAAATCAGGGAGGCCCTGGATTTGCAATCTGAATAGATTTTCTTTACAACATTTCTTTTTCATCTGAGGTAGAAGTGAATGCTACTCATAGAAACCCAGAAAGTAAGCCAAAACTTTTACTGCAGCTCCATATGTGATGGTATATATCAGGGTGTCAAACTCAAGGCCTGGGGGCCGGATCCGGCCCGCGGGGTGCTTAGATCTAGCCCATGGGGCCGCCCTGGAAACAGTGAAGGATCGGCCCGCGGTGCTTCTGCCAGCAAAAATGGAGCTCGGGAGGGCTGCGGGTGGCCTACCCGAGCTCCGTTTTCACTGGCAGAGGGTTGCAGGAGGCTGTCGCAGCCGAAAACGGAGCTGGGGAGCTCATTTTCGCTGGCAGAGTGCTCAGGCCACCACAGGCGCCCCTGACACAAGTGACGTCAAGCTGGCCACGCCCACCATGGCCACGCCCACCCGCCCCCCCAAGGTCAAACACAACCCTGATGTGGCTCTCAATGAAATCGAGTTTGACACCCCTGGTATATATAAAGAAATAAGCCAAAAGAAATCCCTTCTATGTTCAACCTGAATATTGTAGTGCATTCTGAGGACTGCTTTGAGTATGTGCACATTTAACAAGCTGGCCACGCCCACCATGGCCACGCCCACCCGCCCCCCCAAGGTCAAACACAACCCTGATGTGGCTCTCAATGAAATCGAGTTTGACACCCCTGGTATATATAAAGAAATAAGCCAAAAGAAATCCCTTCTATGTTCAACCTGAATATTGTAGTGCATTCTGAGGACTGCTTTGAGTATGTGCACATTTAAGATACACAAACGTAGCTCCATGCAAATGTATGCAGTTCAAGACTTCTGTGAGGAAATTGGTTTAAGAAGTGACAATTTAAATAATCTGAGCATTGTTATAACTGGAGGAATGTTAAAAAGCTAATTTCAAGGCTGAATATACTGTATGGTGGAATTGACAGTCTTGATATTCTTAATGGTGAAAATTAAGAAAACCATCATTTTAGATCAATGTTTTCCACGTATAATAAAATTTGTGCTGGAAAGAACAATTTATTTATTTATTTATTAAGTTTGTATGCCGCCCAACTCCCAAGGGACTCTGGGCGGCATACACTCTTGGATGCTACTGTTTGGGGAAATGTAGCACTTGTTTTTACTTGCATTCCTGAGGAATTTATAAAAGTGGATTTTAAATGAATCAGATGTTGCAAAACTGACAATGAGAGTATTCTCTTTGATAGTTTCGAACTTTCCTTGAAACTGTACTAGTTTTTTTTTTTCCTTTACCTTTAAAATTCGGGTGATACATTGGTAGATGGTGACAGCAATCATTAAATGGGAGTCATCCTATTCCATTTTCATATTCCCTAACAATGCAACACTTCTATTATTTATCAGTTTCTTGCTGCTGAACAGGACAAATAACACATCTGAAACTTCTACAATAAGCTGAACCTGAAATTTTTAGTTTGTTTAAATAAACGCAGGAAAACCCCAGTTCATCAGTCAATTGAACAGCATTCTATTCTATTAAGCTGTAATATATCAAAAGTTCTGCAATCAATGGGATTTGAGTGAAGTGACTTGAATTTGGCACTGGGGCAATACTTGTTCAATTTTGGAGGAGTTGTTCTGCTTATAATGTAATTTTCTAGGCCATTTCCTTTCACCTTTCCCGTGTTTTTTATTTATTTTTAATTTTGAAGTTGATTATTTTGTTAATACTATTATATGGAAGTATATTATTGTATGGAAGTGTACTAGTTTAACTTTTTCTAAAAAAAAAATCAGGGGGACATTGTTGCATGATAATTATTAAGTAGAATGTATAGTACTTGTGTTTTTAAAGACCACTCTGTGAACATTTTCCTCCTGCCTTTATATGCATATATTTGTGAATAGTTTGGAAAGTAACCATAGCATATTCTTTCAAGGGTCATCCAGGTCAGCCGCTGTGAATTCAAGATAAAACTTCATACCTTAAAAAAAAAAAGAAGTTGAGGCTTGGAGACTTGGGCTGAGATAAACAGTCATCAGAGAGATAACAGATTTGTCTGACTTTGTGGTATTCAATAAATCATAACAAAACCTCAGAATACTGGAAACAGGCCAGAAGTTGATAACTTAGATTATAACTTCTACAATATTTTTGGAAAAGCAATGACATGTTTCCCTATCGCATTAATTCATTCTAAACTTTAGGTTGCCTCAAGCATGACCTATTTCTCTTTTTTCTATGCTGGGACTGCCTGTGGCTTATTATTTCTGTTGAGTAACTTAACTAGCATCCACTTTTTTCTGATAAAGGCTGTAATCCAGATCTTGCCTCACTGGCAATCTTGACAGCAAGAAGTGTATCTTCCCACTGATTGATAAGCCACACTGGCAGGATTTACATACAGGTAGTCCTCAATTTACAACCACAACTGAGCCCAAAATCTCTGTGCTAAGCGAGACAATTGTTAAGTGAGTTTTGCCCCATTTTACACCCTTCTTGCCACTGTTGTTAAGTGAATCGCTGCAGTTGCTAAGTTAGTAACATGGTTATAAAGTGAACCTGGCTTCCCCATTGACTTTGCTTGCCAAAAGGTCACAAAAGGTGATCACATGATCCCGGGACATTGCAGCCATTATAAATATTAGTCAGTTGCCAAGTGTCTGAATTTTGATAATGTGATCATGGGGATGCTGCTATGGTCAAAAGTGTGAAAAATGGCCATAAGTCACTTTTTTCAGTGCCGTTATAATTTTGAATAGTCATTAAACAAACGGTTGCAAATTGAGGACTACCTGTATATAGATGATAGATAGATAGATGATAGATAGATAGAT
>QLTV01001839.1:2844389-2856076 GCA_003457575.1 Thermophis baileyi
CAATGGAGGGGGAGAGAGGGAGGGGAGGGGAGGGAAGGGAAGGGAAGGGAAGGGAAGGGAAGGGAAGGGAGAAAATTTAGGTGAATACAGGGGCTATGAGTCTGTCTTTCAGAAGTACTCCAAAGTATGGGACAAAACTCTCCTGAAAACACATTAACTAATGCATAACACACATGCCTCTAGTCGTGCCACAGGCTGAGTTAAATAATACGTATCTAATGTGATGACAGCTTCATGGGGGGATGGACCATCATTGTCAACAGGAGAGGCCTCCAGCAGCATGTTAGTTGGGAGAAGACACTCTGATTTGATTTCAGACATTAGCAACACTTGGAGTGACTGACATGTGATGAAAGGGAAAACAACTCTACCTTCCATGGTGGATTACTCTAGCACCAATGGAGAAAAATGCTTTCACTTCTAAACTACTTTCTGTCTCCTAAACTACTTGAAATGACTGAGTGGGGTTTTTTTTATTAAATGATAGGAGTAGCAACTAGTTGGATAAGTACAGAGGAACATGCATGAGATGTAGTCAAAAAACAGATTATTGGTTGCACTGCCAAGGCAGTTTTCATTTTCTTTAAAAAGTGTGGAGTTTCTTCTTCCCATCTCCACTTAATGCACCTGTGAATTTAAGACTAGAAATAATGCAGATCTAGCTACTTCTGGTGAAGTATTTAGACCCCACTGAAAGCCCATTTCAAATCCCACGTTATCCATTCCTAGTGAAATGGTCAAATGTCCTGCTTTATACAGAACAGGCTGTGTATAATTGTTTCCCCTCTTTTTAGGGCTGTCCATTCCAAGCCTACTTTAAAGACCAAGAACCATCAGAAAAAATAGGCATGACTGTTTAACAGGTGGACTTCAAAATGAGCAGATGCATCCATTACCCTATCAAAGTCTTGTATATTTTGGTGAGAAGTATAGTTTTCTAAATATGTAAAAGGTAAAAGTAAGGGTTCCCCTCGCACATATGTGCTAGTCGTTCCCGACTCTAGGGGGCAGTGCTCATCTCCGTTTCAAAGCCGAAGAGCCAGCGCTGTCCGGAGAAGTCTCCATGGTCATGTGGCCGGCATGACTAAACGTCGAAGGCGCACGGAACGCTGTTATCTTGCCACCAAAGGTGGTCCCTATTTTTCTACTTGCATTTTTACATGCTTTCGAACTGCTAGGTTGGCAGAAGCTGGGACAAGTAATGGGAGCTCACTCCGTTACACAGCACTAGGGATTCGAACCGCCAAACTGCATCTTAGCCACTGAGCCACCACATCCCTCTTCTAAATGTGTAGAGTAGTTTAAAAAAAGTCAAGATAGTGGCCACAATGGTGTGATCAAAGCTGTGCTTCACCACATAAAAACAAGCAGATCTTTAATCACACTGTTGTGTGATGACATTTTTGACATTTTTTTACCATGCCATTTGGACATTCCTGTATATACTTGTAGCACCTTAAGGATCAATATATTTGTTGTGGCAGCTTTTTTTGACATGGATGTTATTCACTAAAGCTCTTGCCATGACTAATTTGGGATTCTTTAGAAAAAGACTTCTTGTTGAACATATTTACTTTTTTGCAGCAGTTTATAAACCATGCTATCCCAAGACTTAGTTTGCAGCCCATAAAACATACACTAAAAAGGGCTGTTGGAAGAAATATCCAGTTCCAGTTCCAAATGGAGGCTGGAGGTTGATTGGAAAGAGGGTTCATTTATTGATGAAGCAGAACCACCAAGCACGTGTGATTCTGGGAAGCTGACCACATGGAGTTGAGAGTGAGGGGTTTTATATCTTCTCTTGGGCTTTGCACTTGAGCTTCCTGTTCCTGTGCTAGAACATGTATTCTATTGGCTGTTGTAGGGGTTATGTAGGGGTCATAGCTGACTCTATAGGTTGTCTGAGCTCCCAGGTTTGGTTGAAGTTTGGACTGCTGAGATGATGCAATGAAGAGGCTTGTGTTCTGAAAGGGTGTTGGGCAATTCCTATTATGGCTTAATGGCTTTGTCCTGGTTTGGATCTTGAGTGAGGGCTAATCCTATCACTCTGCCTTTGTTCAGACTTTGCTGCAGGGAGTAATGGATTACCAAATCTGCATTTCTAAAAGCTGCCTCAGCTCAGTATTTGCTTGGGGCCAGGGAGCTGGGGCTCTGAGTTTCTGTCTCCCTTAAGATTTTTTTCTTTTTCTTTTAGGGGAAATATTTTATCCTGCCTTTTTTTTTTTAATATTCCTCAAAATATTTCATTCCTCCGGGGGGGGGCTTCCCACAGGACTTAATCTCAAAGTATTCAAATTATGCTTATTAAAAACAACCATAATATTAAAATATAAATGAAAAACCAATAATCCAAATTCAGTATAAGGCAGCCCAAACATCACAAACTCCAAAATGCCTGTGGAACAGAACCATTTTAAAGACCTTCCTAAAATTCAGCAAGGTAGAGACCAATCAGCGAGTGGGACGAGTGGTTACATAGCAACTAGGCAGCCACAGAGAAGCTTGACTCTCTATTGGAGCAAAGAGGGGGTTTGGCCACTCCTCTCTCATAACTAATGAATGAAACTGCTCACTTAGAAAGGGTTTGGATGTTTGAGATCCATGGCTTGTGCTGGAAAGGATGAGAAGGAAAATAAATGCATCATCTAAAATGACGATGTTGTAAAAAAGATGTTGAGACTCTAGAAAGAGTGCAGAGAAGAGGCCACAAAGAAGAGGGAGTCAAGCTATTCACCAAAGCACCTGAGGGCAGGACAAGAAGCAATGGGTGGAAACTAATCAAGGAGAGAAGCAACTTAGAACTAAGGAGAAATTTCCTGACAGTTAGAACAATTAATTAGTGGAACAACTTGCCTCCAGAAGTTGTGAATGCTCCAACACTGGACGTTTTTAAGAAGAGATTGAACAACCATTTGTCTGAAATGGTATAGGGTTTCCTGCCTAAGCAGGGGGTTGGACTGGAAGACCTCCAAGGTCCCTTCCAACTCTGTTATTCTATTCTTATCTGTTTTACTCCCTAGTTTTAAAACAATATCATCAAAGCCAATGTTTTTGATGCTAAATGATGACAGAACTGACAGTTATCAAAGTAGTTCTGGAGTCCTTCTGCAGCCAGTGATTTTGGGATTATTCACTCCATCTGACAACAGCCCTGAATATAATTCTAAAGCTTTTTTATTTTTGGAAAATGTAAGATTTGAGGAAGTATAGCAGAGGTGGGTTCCCTTTCTCTCTTTTTTTTTGGAATTTTTTTTGGGGGGAATTTTTTTTTATTTTTTTTCTTCTGCGCATGTGCAGAAGCTGAGTTGCCGGCACTGTGCATGTGCCGCCATCTTGTTTTTGGCTTTTTTGAGGGGGGTGGAATTTTCAGCACTGCGCATGCACGCGTGCGTGAAGCACACGCACGCCCACGAGGCGCGGCCATGTGGTGCGGGAGGAAGCGAACCAGTGGTGATGTACGTTAGAACCCACCCCCGAAGTATAGGTACTGGCCACAATAAAACATGTTAATGGACACTCCTAATATATGTCACCTCATGGTCTTTGTAGCTGCTTACTAATTATCTTAGAAATGTGGGAGAGAAAGAGAGAGAAATAGATGTGAAATCTGATTTATGAGGTTGAAATGTTTTGTCCACATAAGAAGAAGCCAAAAAGCTGGTTTTGTGCAATTGTTATTGAAGACAACACTAACCCTAACACCCATGTTTCTTCTACAGTGATTTAATTTTTTGAAAAGCAATGTCAGGGGAAATGAAAAGGGAAGCCTCAAGGAAGCGCAGAAAATTGAGGATTTAATGACTTATTGATGTTCACTCAACCCCCTGTTCACAGCCAAGATTAAAGGCTAGAATAACTTCCTGTACAAATTCTGGTCAGAGTCCATCCCCCACCCCATCACAAAAGAATGTAAGATTTACATAGTTTATGCCTTTCATAGATAGTGTTGAAAAAAGAATAGCTACCAGATCTCTGCACAGACCAAAGCTCTTCAGGAAAAAGAAGGAAAATATATATTTTAGAATGTTGAAACAGTTGTGGATTGCGAGCCAGTGTGACAGTACTTAGATTGTGAGCAGACACATCTAGTGTCTTGTCTACATTTAGTCATGGAAGCTTATTGGGGTACTTTGAACCAGATGTTCTTTTTCAGCCCAGCCAATAAAGGAATCCAGTACTACAGGATCTCCCATAGGTGATTACCCAGCCTTTTCTGAAACACCTCCAGTGAAGGGTGATTCTATTTACTTCCTAAGGCAAGATATTATTGTGTGTGTGCATGTCTGCAATAATTTGCCTCTAAGAAATGGAGTTCTATTAGTTCTTTCTATTGTGGACAGCTTCTTTTCATATACTGTTCTTATATAGACAACGTTTTCAGTTGATGAAAACAGGGCTAGGTTTACTTCCTTTATTTTATTATTTTATTTTAAAGTTTAATTTTTAATTTTATTCATTTTATTCATTTTTATTTTTTGTATTATATTTTATTTTATTATTTTTATTATTTTTTTCTTTACTATATTTTAATGTTTTCAAATTTATTTATCTGAAATAAAATAAATTCATTTTAATGTTTTCAAAAACACTCTAAAGATCATTTCCTTGGCCAAATTTTCTACACTTTGGACAGGGGATAGCAGTTGGCATGGGCCAGGGGTGGGTTCTAACTTACCTCGCTGCCGGTTCGCTTCCTCCTGCGCTTCGTGGGCACACCTCGTGGGCACGTGCATGCGCAGTGCAAAAAAATAAAAAAAATAGAAAAAGCCAAAAACAAGATGGCGACGCATGCGCAGTGCCGAAAACTCGGCTTCTGCGCATGCGCAGAAGAAAAAAAATTCAAAAAAAAAAAAAAGATGGTGGCGCCCACGGACCGGCGCCAATCGAACCGGATCCGTGATGTCATTGTGATGTCCCCAGCGGGTCGCTACTGGTTCGGGTGAACCGGTCCGAACCAGGAGGAACCCACCTCTGGCATGGGCTATCATCCTGCCTACTTTGGTGCTCCTGGAGTGAAAATAAGGTAGTAACAGCTTGTGACAACTTGCATTCAGCTATGGCTTCCCACTGACTGTTCATGTATCTACATATAGAAACCCAAACAAATATTGGTGTACTTACTAAGGAAAGCTGGGAGTAGAATATAGTTTAGTTTCTCATTGGAAAAGTTCCCATAGGAGGTATAGTGTTTATTGTGTTGGCATTAAAACTAGAATCTTAAAAAATGTCTTTACTTGGAAACCGCTTCTAGACTTTGTGCTTTAGCTGGAAAAAAAATGAAACTTTGATTTTGGGTTTTACCGATTACATAGATTTGTTGATCTAGAAATGGCTAGTTTATACTATTATGTAAAAGTAAAAAGCTGAGGTTTGATGTTATTATCTTATTCTACTGCACCAAAGGAAGTCAGATGTCCACACCTTTTCTTTCTTTTTCCCTTCTTTTCTACACTTTTCTCTTCTCTTTTCCCTCCCCTAATTTCCCTTTGTTTTCATATTTTATATCATAAACTAATAAAAAGGACAATTTATGTTAAAAACTGTCTTAAAGATTATTACAGAGAAGTGGAATGGAGTGATGCCTGGCAATTAGATTGCTTTGGCTATTGAAGGCATACAATGTTAATAAACTTCAATATGGGACTGTCTTGGGCAATGTTTATAATGCTGAATGCTTGTTAGTTGGAGTGTAGACTTAATGTCATGGAGGGAATGGAGACACAAGCCAGAGAAACACACCAAAGATGAGGAGGAGGATACACCATGGGTTTTGTCTACCCAATGCAGATAGTTCTAGTCGAGGTTGAAGATGATGAAAGAGCTATGGTTTTACCGGTCGAAAAAAGCCAGCCTGATTCACAGAGAAAAATACTCATCACTATCTGCCACTCCTTCCTAACTTTCAATTAGCAAGTAGGTAAGGCCTAGAAGTACAGAATTGTACCTAATGTATTAAGTAAATATTATAGAATGCATACAAATCTAGATAGAATTGCGCTATATAACATTAGTCGCTTATGTTGTATAATATTAACTAGAGCAGGGCTCTCCCAGCCTGCGGACCGGATACATCACACGCTGGCCACGCCCACGCCCAGTTTAGCAAAAGGGGGGGAAGTCCTGATATGTCACGTGACGCTGCCGTGACAACGTGAGTTTGACACCACTGAACTAGAGGGGGGGGGAAGTTCAGTCACTTTGCAGTTTAGCATCACAAGTAACTATACCTTATCTTGAAATGGGAATAAGGAAGTGGGATACTTTGGTAGTTGCAGCTGTAAGTAACTTCCTTGTTCTGCTAAGAAATGTAGCTTGGAGATCAAAAGTAGATGCTGAGGAATTTTTACTGAGTTTCTATCAATTACTCAGAACTGATAAAAGCTGGTCCCATTCCTTCCTGAAATTTTTAGTTTTGTTCTGCTGAAGCTAGTTCATATTTCATTGCAGCAGAACATAGCTAACCCAACATTTTGATGGAAAGTGTCAGGCTGGGTTGCTTTATAAGGAGGAGGAGGAAGACCAACATTTAGTAACTTATACTAATATTGATATAGCCAAGTATCTACTATGGTTACCTTTGCAAAATCATCCCAAAAGTTGTCTTATGAATGCATGTAATAAATATATATTTGTAAGTGTTTTATAGCAAGAAGATCAGATATGAGATCTCTCCCCCTTGCTATCTAATGGTGAAAAGATAAATGTAAATCTGCTACTTTTGCCCTTTAGATCAGTGGTTCTTAACCTGGGCGATATCGCCCCCCAGGAGGCGATTTCATTTTTCAGGGGGGCGATGAAACGAAAAGGGGTGACGTGGGGGCAAAGGAACAAAAAGGGGGTGATATGGGGGCGATGAAGTGAGTTTTGGGGACACTTTTGAGACTTTTTCATACAGTGAATCGCTGTAAATCTGTCGTACAAAAACATCAGATCGCTCACTATTAGTGGATTGAATTGTGTTTTCAAATGTTTCTCCAGCTAGCTTCAGTACAGAATGCCGTACACATGTGAATACACATCGCTTATCTTCATGCGCGTTGCGCAGCAGCCTCTACCCATACAGTGGTGCGCCATTGGCCAGAATGGGCAGTGATGGAGGGAGGAACGCTTCTTTGGAAACATCGCATGCTGAGTGCAATGCATGCTGTCCCCTGTGACGTCAGCTGTAATGGCAACGTAACTGTTGAAACTAGGTTTATCGACATCCACGTGTGTTCAAAAAGGTTAAGAACCACTGCTTTAGATCAACATTGAGGCAGAATAAAAAGGAATGGATTTTTACCAAATACTGAAGTTTGTGTCCATATGTCCATCGTAATGAGTTTTTATTCCCCTTTGAACTTCCCAACAGATTTATTTATTTATTAGATCTGCCCACCTCACTTCGAGGTGAGTCTCCTTGGCATTTGACATCTCCTAAGTATACTGATATCTCTCTCTTGTTTCTTTGTGACCATATTTTGGTAACAATCCTGTTGACACTTATTAGCTTTATTTGTTATCAGAAGTATTATCTGAAATAATATCTTTTTAAAAACCTTTCTCCATGTTGTTATGTGTTCCTATACGAGATACATTGGGCTCAAAACTGCCCAGAAGCTTTGTAGGTTGAGTTTTGAACTCAAGTTTCCCTAGTCCAGCATTAATTATAATACCACCCCAACTGCCATACAGATCCTTTGGCAGATTCTGAATGGTCCACACATTTCCAATAGATCTGCTGTTGTCATCTTACTTCTCTAGTTTGTTTGCTTGCTCTTTGCTTGGATTGACTTTAGAGACATTTTCGAGAGAACCAGCTAACACAACTTCCACATAATCAGAATTCTCAGCTGAATGTGTAACAGCAGTGCATCGTTACAGGGCTGATTGTCCATTTGAAAGACTGTCACAAGTGGTGCCACGCTCCAAAATGCATTTTGCAGGTGTCAGAAGTAGTTTTCCATACTCTTTTTTCTTTCTTGTTATACCAGTCCTTTCTGGCTATGTCTTTTGGATGACTGTGAGCACTTATGTGTAAATAATTTATAGGAGAAGGTATGATTCTGTAAATAAATATTTTGTAGAAGGATAAAAAACAGAAAGAGGAAAAAAAATAGTCTCATGTAGGGAAACCACCGGAAAGAGGTAACGGTGGCTAAGGTTGTGACCTGTGAACCTTGCCGTTTATGTAATGTGATATTGGGCAATGCAGATGGGGGAGGAAAAAGAAGTCTGGTGTGTGGACCACAAATCACAGGTTGTGATGACAAGGGAAGGCTTAATAAAAGCTAGCACCTTTCACTCTCAAATGACACTAGAGCAGGGTGGGAGATTTATTGTCTCAAAGGCTGCTTTCTTTGAAATGATTTCCATTTATCAGTGGAGATGTACTGGTAGAGTGATCAATTCTTTCTATGAGTTTAGCATGTGGAATGCCTTGTCTTCCAGGCATTCCACTTTACCAGTGGAACAGCTTGCCTTCAGAAGTTGTGGGTGTCTCATCACTGGAGGCTTTTAAGAAGAGATTGGACAGCCAGTTGTCTGAAATGGTATAGGGTCTCCTGCTCTAGCAGGGGGTTGGACTAGAGGACCTCCAAGGTCTCTTCCAACTCTGTTATACTATGTTCTATGAGGTGGAGGGGGGGGAGAAAAACAGGTTTCTTGTGTTTGCTGAAACTATTGAAGAAAGGAGGGACTTGTGAAAACTTCTGTTCAAAGTATAATTGGAAAATTTAGGCAAAATGGGTTGCTGCCAACAATAAGAGGTCCCTTTCAGTGTTTATAATTCCTGCAACGTATAATATAATTTAAAAGCTACAATAATTCCTCTCTTGCTAACTTCCAGGTAATAATATTGTATTGTGATCTATAAAGGAAAGACTTTGAGTATGCAGTCTCCTTGGTGTTTGAATGTTGCCTCTCTATTTTTTAAACGTCTGGACCGATGGAGGCGTAAAGGTAGATGACATAGATATTCCCAGCCCCAAATCCAAGATGTTAGTTTTGACATATAAAATAACACAGTCTGAGGCTGAAGTTTCTTAGGATTCAAATCTCCCATATGAATCCCCCCTCCAAATTGCTTTATGTTCTCTTGAAAATGACTTGCTCAAGAAACAATGTTAACATCCATCAGAAATGGGACTTTTTTTAGTAATTATGTCAGGTTTCTGGAAAACTCTCCTCATTCTTCTGAGAAATTAAATCTGCTGGTTTCTTTCCTTCAGTTCAGTCATGTCCGATACTTAGAACTGGACATGTCCATGCAGTTTTCTTGGCAAATTTTCAGAAGTGATTTTCCATTGCCTCCTCCTTAGGGCTGAGAGGGTGACTAGCTCAAGGTCACCCAAATGAATTGTGTCTGAGGTGGGGCTGGCTGGGGAATTCTGGGAGTTGAAGTCCAGAGATCTTAAAGTTCATAAGGTTGAGAAACACTGGACTATGTTGACAAAAGTTCAGTAATATCACTTTTGGCTAACAGATTTTATGAAAACGCATACAATATCTTTTAATAAAATGTTAGAAAAGGAACAACAATATACATTATTTTTTTTAATGAAGACTGCTAAAAACCCTTAAGGCACTCTCTCAAATCATATCTTGGCACACCTGGTCTGTTATCCAACATCAAGGGAATAAACCTTCAAATGTGCCTACTCCTCTTCTGTGGCAATGAGTTTAATTATCATCTGTGCCACTTTCATATTTCAATGTGATTGCCAGTTGCCTCAGGAGGAAGTTGATGATAGGCTACATCCAGGAATGTCGTCCCCCCCCCCCAAAAAAACCAGTTTAAGTTGAAATGCCCAGGCCAAATGGCAATTCAGAGAGTCATCAATACCATGTACAGCGCTGCTTTCACTTTTATGTTTTTGTTTGTTTATTATGTACTGTATTTAATTTAATTTAATTTAATTTAATTTAATTTAATATATTTGTATGCCGCCCAACTCTCAAAGGACTCTGGGCGCCTATTTCTATTTCTGGTCTGCTGATTCCAGCCAACAAAGCATACAGTACATTAAAAACAACAATAAAATAATCTGAGAATTGCAGAGAACTACATGTCAAGAAAAAAAGTCAGTAAATGATTATAGCAGGGTAAAAGAGAGAAATATGTTTCCAAATCAGAACAGATATTTGGAGCCCCACAGAGCAGAAGAAATAAGAAGTGCTCCCTAAAAGGTAGTACAGTGTGCTGAAGTAAGTGAAATAAAGTTAATACATGTTATTATTAAAACCATCCAATCCAGACAAAATAAATAAATTCAGAGATTAAATTGACCTGACTGTGCTTTTGCCACCAAGACCAGAGGTGGGTTCCTCCCGGTTCGGACCGGTTTGCCCGAACTGGAAGCGACCCGCTGGTGATGTCACGATGACATCACAGAGCTGGTTCAGTCGGTGCCGGTCCGTAGATGCCGCCATCTTTTTTTTTTGAATTTTTTTGAATTTTATTTTTATTTTTATTTTTATTGAATTTTTTTTTTGAATTTTTTTTTTGAATTTTTTCCGGTTTTTTTTTTCCTTCTGTGCATGCGCAGAAGCCAAGTTTCTGGCACTGTGCATGCATTGCCATCTTGTTTTTGGCTTTTTTTGGGGGGGATGTTTTTTATTTTTTTGCACTGCGCATGTGCCACGCAGCGCAGGAGGAAGCGAAACGGGAGCGAGGTAAGTTAGAACCCACCCCTGACCAAGACTGGTCCTTATTTTCATTCTTGTATTGGGAACAGGCAGTGTACAAGGCAAGAATTGAAAGCTGAAGGTGTATAGGGGGGGCATGGTTGGGAAAAAAAAGATTAATAAAGGCTTGGTGATATTATTATTTATTAAATTTATATGCCACCAGACTCCCAGTGACTCTGGGTGATTTAGAAATGATTTTAAACCATGAAACAAGACAATAAAAGCAAAAGAAATAAAAAAGTGTAGAGATGGCAGAATAACCAACTGGGTGGAAATAAAAGAGCCTAGGTTAAAAAGAGGTTTCAGTCATCCTATTTTCATCCTTCATATAGTTGTTCAGCCTGAATGAAGAGCCTTCTGAACTAGTGGAAGTTTCTAAGTGGTCTTCAAGGGCATGTCAATGTAGAGTGCATGCAGTAGTCATGCCACAAAGTGATAAGGGGAGGAATGGTTATCTCAAGCTTCACCCCCTCCCCCAAACCTAAAAAGATGGTGTAACTTCTGTACCAGAGGAAGTTATGCAGGAGCTACGTTCCTACAAATTCCAGGAAGGCCCATCAGTGCACTAATGATGTTACCTAGTTGGGTAATGAAACATCTGCATGAAAAGTGTTTTTTCTCCGATGAGACCGGTCTATCAGGGCAACCTGGTCTACCCAAATATGGGACGGAGCATACTGTGGAAGCGGTAGACCGGTCTCACCGGAAAAAACACTTAATCTCTCCCCTGGTATAGCCGACAAAGCGAGGAGAGCCCGTGGCTTACTGTAGATGTTAATACATCTAGCTAATATGCAAGCAGCCCAAGTTCGAATCCCAGAAGGGTATGGCTAGCTGATGAGAGCTAAATAGCTTGAAATAGATCTATACTAGTCTCCCTTTATTTCTTCATCAGTAAATATAAATGCAACACATCTGCAAGAAAACCACCAAGCTCAGAGAGCACCAAGGACCCACAGCTCAACCCTGAGCTACAAATAGAATAGAATAGAAACCTATCTTTATTCATTATTGATGAA
>QLTV01001839.1:2857786-2880373 GCA_003457575.1 Thermophis baileyi
TGGTTTGCCATAACCAGTGATATTTTTAAGAGTTCTCCACATGTTTGCTGGTTCATTTGTTGAGAACTGATTCCTTAGCTTTTCAGAGTAGCTTCTTTTTGTTGCTCTGATCTCCCTTGTTAATACATTCCTGGCCTGATTGTACAGCATTTTATCACCTTTTCTATAGGCTTCCTCTTTGGAATGACGTAGCTGCTTAAGTTTAGCTGTGAACCAAGGTTTGTTGTTGCTGTATATTCACAAGTTCCTGGTCGGTACACATAGGTCTTTACAGAAGCTGACATATGATGTTACCGTATCTGTGAGTTCATCCAGGTCTGCAGAGGTGTCTTCAAAAATATTCCAATCAGTGCAGTCAAAGCAAGCCTGTAGCTTTAACTTTGCCTCCTCATATTCTCTTCTATGGGTACATTCCACTATCTTACACCTGTTTGTTTCTTTTTGGCCAATTAAGGTCATAGGCTCATTAAAAGGCCTAGAAAGAGTAGGCGGGGGGAGTCATCTGCTTACAGTTTCCTGCTCCAACTCATGCAACAAGACAGCTCAGTGGCATGATACTACAGATAGTGTTGAGTGATTTCTGTAAAGCATTTGCAACTTGTTCAAGTAAGGAAAAGCACTTTGACATATGCCAGCAGGGGGAATGTGCTACAAGTTACAAGCTGCTTACCAACAAGGTTTTGTGCAAGAATGTCTTAGTCAGCATTACACATTTTGCACAGCTGGCTGCGTGCATTGCCAGAGGGTGGGGGAAGGGAGTTTCCTTTCCTCACCAGCATCCTGTCCAAGCCGCTGAAAGAGATAGAATATTTGGACAAGATGACCATTATCCAATTCCGGAATGGGAACTGCTATAGGCATAGCAGAGCCGGCAGGCTCCAACATCTAACGACGTTTGTGTGCTAACAACATCCAAAGCAATACTGAAGATGGCCTTTCTTGCCAAGGCTGTTTTGCTCAGATGGGTTCTCATCTTCTTTCAGCCTTTATTGTCCACAACAACAACAACCATTGAATTATAACAAAAGAAAGCCAGTAGATGCTAGAAATGAAGATGCTTCACAGACCACTAAGATTGTCCTGTTGTGAAGGATCAATTTCAACATTTTAATATCTTCAGGCACTTTCATCCTGTAGGATCCATTGCTGATGCTGGTCCTGGAGCTCTAGGCCAGAAGAACCTAAAATGGAGATTTGTCTATGGAGATTCTCAGTCATCCAGATCATGGTTGTCCCAAAGGTGCTTTTTCAAGAGGCAACTGGACTTTCTGGTTTTTCTTTGAAGAAATTTCACTTCTCATCAGAGTTGAAGAAGCTTCTTGGATGAGAAGCGAAATGTCTTCAAAGGAGAATCAGAAAGTCCAGTTGCCTCTTGAAAAAGCACCTTTGGGATAAAATGGAGATTATTGTTGCTTTGAGTCAGAAAAGATGACTTCTTTGTAGGTAGACCAGATCAGGAAACACATTCCACTGAATGACTAAATTCTACTTTATGGAAAGAGGCAATAGTAAAGAACTCTGCAAGTCTGGTTGTGGTTTGCCTCTCATTTTACTGAATCAGGAAGGAGTCCTCTTCTTCTTAATACTATCTGCCTTCCCAGAACTGAAGGAATGTTTCTGTGCTCTTGGTTTACTGAATATTTGCTATAAGGTTGTCTGCCCTGCCCTCTACATAGGATAATCTTTCTGGAAAGAACAGCACCAATAAAAAAAAATGGAGCCTACCAGAGGGCAGCCAGGTCAAACTTTTCTGAAGCTGCTCCTCGGGAAGGCCAGTATAAGATCAGTATATTCTGCAGAAGCTGGGGGGGGGAGAAGAGGCAGGTGGGTAGCTGTGGCAGCCCTCTTGGTTCGGCTCTCCACCACAGTCCCAGTTTTGCATGTGGCCTCTTGGGAAAATTAATTGCCCGCCCCTGTTTCAAAAGTTGGAAATCAGGACAGAAAAAGCTATCTTCCTGGGCCCTGCCAGATGATTTTCTCCAGTAAATGAGACCTAAACATGCCACTCCTGCTGTATTGGATGGGACAGGTAGATATATCTGGGGAAAGGGGGTCCCTCAATCTATTTCAATACAGAGCAATCAATCCAGTTATATTAGCAATTTCATTTATATCATCCCAGAATGAGATAATAATAGGACAAGCCCAAAATATATGAGCTATTGTTCTTATTGCAGCAATAAGGTGATTGTAACCAAACACCTATCCATTGGGACTTCAGAAGAAGTGATCTGGATCAAACATATCAAATTATAAGGACCTAAGTTGAATAAACAGTTGAAAAAATACTCTGTGGCTAAACTTTTTTTTTTTTGATTCTGTGAACATTTAAGAAACACTACCGCTGAACTGAGCTGATCCAAAGTAATAATGTCGTAAGGGACCCAGTCACCCCAAAAACAGGGGGTTTAAACTGGTATTATCTCACCATGTAAACTTTTCATGGGTAAACAGGTCAATGTTATATTGACATCTCAACAATTAGTTGATTTGAATAAAGTATCATTAGACTTGGAATTTACTAAATTGTGTTCTCTCTTAAGACCAAATTACTCACTAGAACACAGGTATGTGGACACAGGAAACAGGAGCCACACCAAACTCCTTCTCCAAAAAGATTAGAAAGCAGGAGAAAATATATTTAATTACATCACGTGCATAGCCATTTGAACCTAAGGATATTTGCAGACAGAAAATGGATAAAAGAAACCAACATGGTTTAAGCAAAGCCTGCAACTATAGTGCTATTGCCTCCCAGAAAGAGGTGGCCTTTTAATCATCTTTTGCTTCTTTTATTTTAACAAAAGGACCTTAAACAAAAAGGATCTTAAATCGAGCAGTTTAACATATGCCTTAAATTTTTGAAAACTGCTGCCACCATGATGTCTTACACACAGACTGTGTTTCTAGGAAGAGATTAATCTAAAGGGAAAGGTTTACTAAAAAAAAATTCCATTATTTTAATCGTGGTTACTCATTAGCATTTAAAAAAAATGAAGTATAAACAAACATAGCATGTTATAGCATTACAAGTTAAAGCAGACAGAAGACCAGTTTCCAGATGAGCATCTGAGATAGTGCACAATTAGAAACCCTCTCCATCAATTAGTCTGAAAAACGAAACCCCCCCTCCTTTTTATTTTTGCAAGTATAGAATTACAGTTGCAGAGATGCCAGTGGATAACAGTAGGCTAGTAGCCATATAACCAAGCCCCAAGTAACTGACATTAGCAAGGAAGTAAGAAGGCTTCTTTAAGAGACTTTAAAGGATAGCAATAGCAATAGCACTTAGACTTATATACCGCTTCATAGTGCTTTACAGCCCTCTCTAAGCGGTTCTCAGAGTCAGCATATTGCCCCCAACAATCTGGGTCCTCATTTTACCCACCTCGGAAGGATGGAAGGCTGAGTCAACCTTGAGCCGGTGAGATTTGAACTGCCGAACTGCAGCTAGCAGTCAGCTGAAGTAGCCTGCAGTACTGCACTCTAACCACTGCGCCACCTCGGCTCTACATACAGAGTCTTGAAAACAGGAAGATTAAATTCCCAACCTGAGTTATGAGTCTCAAACAGTCCCTTCTCAAACCCTTTCTTCTCATGTTTCTTACAATGTGTGGCCTCTTCTCAGATAAACGCAATTGCTCGTCTTCCAGTTTTCCATAGTCTCTCACACATAGGAAATGTTTGCTTGCTACCAGTAAACCTCATATCTAACACTGTCACTGTGGGTTCCAGCAACCCAAACTCCTTTGCCAAAATTTGGGTGCAGATATATTGAAAAATCTTCAAGGAGGGGGGTAGGAAGGAGCAAACACAAATTTTCATCAGAGGAGGAATCCTTTGCTTCAGAGGTGGGTTGCTGCCGGTTCGGACCGGTTCTTTAGAAACGGTAGCGGAAATTTACCGCCGCTCGCCGAACCGGCAGCAAAGACTGGCGGTCCACACTCCCAAACCGGTCCTCCGGTCGCTGCGGCTTGAAAAATAACCCTCGGCGCATGCGAAAAAGGCTTCTGCACATGCGCAGAGCGTCATTTCCGGGTGTTTTGCGTGATGCGATGGGGGGGCGCGCAAGTGAAGTGAGTGAGCGCACACAAAATGCGCACTTCTGTCACGATCAGAACCGGTAGGGAAGGTAAGTAGAACCCACCCCTGCTTTGCTTTCCAGTATGTGTGAGAGCTAAAAATACAGTGAAAACCACATGAAATAACCAAAGGCATTTGTTGTTCCTTTCCTGACCAGAAAAAATGTGTGTGTTTTACCACACCTTGATTACATGTGGCAGGACTATCAGATACAGATATACTGGCCCAAGAAGAAGTGAATCTTTTGGACTGGCTGGCTTTCACCTCCTTTGTCCATTAACTTAACAATATTACATCAACTTTCGAAAACATGGAAGTTGTTTTAAAATATGTTTCAATTATTCAGTTTTCCTCAACATCGCAATAGGTACCGGTAGTCATTGACTTACAGCCACAATTGGGAGCGGAATTTTGGCCGTAAGTTGTTGCGGTCATAATTCAAGGCACTCATGTGATCTGGCCCAATTTTTAAAATTCTTTTTATGGCTGTTACTAAGTGAACCATATGGTTGTAGGTCTGAATCATGTGGTCATTAAGCAAAATGGGTGGTTTTTTTGCCAGAAACCGGCAAAAAAAACAACAACACCCACTTGAAAATGGCAAAAAACATGGCAGATCATGATTACATGACTGTGGGATGCTACAACCAATCGTAAATATGATCCAGTTGCCAAGCACCTGAAATGAAGTCATGTGACTGCGGGTTGTGTGTAGGACATTTTACAATGGCTGGAAGTGTTTTATGGCCCTAACACATCCTTTCCAAGGTTGTTGAAACTTCAAAAAGTTTTTTTTTTAAAAAAAGAAAACCTTTAAAATCTGGTCATAAGTCAAGGACAACCTATATATAAGAGAAGCCAGTCAGTATATAATACAATACAGTACAGTACATAGGGCTTCCTGTGTCAGTTTTGTAAGCTGCTAAAACAAGGAGTGACTTTGTCTCCCGCACACACATTTTTACAATCTGCAGAAATGCAAATATTTCTCTGTGCAGTTCAGTCTGGCACTTGCTGCGATAAACCCGAGTGCCAATTTTGTTTCTCATCATTAACCTTTGAATATTAATCCCTTATAAGTATTTGCATTTAACTTCCATTTTTACAGAACATTTCAGTAGGGAAATGGGACCTCACTGTTTATCAGAATCACAGATTAGCTTATGCAAATAACTTTTGAAGAATGACTAATTAATCAAAGGAGTGGCCCACGGGTGGAGTTGGCAAGAATACGGGCATAACTGTTCTTACGCAGGAGGATGCCATAATGTTATCACAGAGGAAATCCACATTTTTGACCTGATTACTAACCATGTCACCTCTTGTTCCTGAATTTAACAAGTTGTTTTGTGTACTTCTTTAAAAGAAGCAATGAAAGCCAGTCCTAATTTTCAAAGGACTCATCTGGATGCATGCTCTCTTCTTCACACATTTAGGATGCCATTAATTCTGATGTCTTCCTGATTGGAGATGGAGATTTCGACACCAGAAACCTTGACGATCACGGAAAGCTATATGGCTTGAATTGCAATCCGTTTCTTCTTTCTTTCTTCTTCTATTTCTTGTCACAGTAGATCTGTACAGCTTTTTAAGTGCAATTTGAAGATGGGATTTTGTGATGAGAAAGAGTAGGCTTCAAAGTGCACAGTGGATATAGAATTTAAAAAGAAGGAGCTTGATAAGAATTGACTCTACTTAAATAAGAATTTGCAGAAATGCAAGGAAAACTTCTCAAAAACAATTGAAGTTGGGTGTGAATGAAGTTCATTTTAAATGCCAGCAGCAAGTCAACAATTGGGGGCTGGATTTGGGAAGCACCAATCATAACTGATTCTATTTTCTTAGCTCAGAAGGATCACATGTGGTAGCAGGTGATGGGTGAAAAGCTGCCTATATGTGTCTGTTTGCACATGCATACAAATTCTCCACATAAAAGAACACACACAAAAAATCTCCTCCCCCTGTTGAGCAGATGTTTTGAAGATGATTCATTTTATACGTAGTGGCAGCAATAGGGGTACAGGCAGAGGACAGCTTATACCAGGGAACCAATTGTTGCTATTCCCCCTCAGCTTTTTGGATTTACATTATGGTCGGTTTCCCTGAGGAATGATATTAAGGAATGAATCCAATAGGAAGTCGAACTGTGGGTTTGGACAGAGGACTTTGTGTGAGAAAAAGTTTGTGTTAGAAAAAGTGGTAGAATTTGTGGTGGCAGCATCAGGGGGTTGGACTAGAAGACCTCGAAGGTCCCTTCCAGCTCCCTTCTGATTGATTGAAATAGTTTGCCAAAGACTCAGCTGGGCCCCTTTAATGTCTGCTTTTAGGGATCCACATAAGGTAATCAAATTACAACCGACCTTTTCTTTTTAATGTTTGTGCTTTCCCTACTTCTGTCATTTCATTACTTTTTTGCTTTGAAACTAGTCAGTGGTGAAATCTAAAAATTTTCCCTAACAGTTCTGTGGGTGTGGCTTGGTGGGCATGGCTTGTTGGTCATGTGACCGGGTGGGCGTGGCTTGGTGATCATGTGACTGGGCGGGCATGGAGTCAAAAACCAACTATCACACTTTACACAAAAATAACACAAAAGCTACATAACTGACTACTACACAACTGACTCACACACAATGCAGAAGCAGCTGGACTTCACACAAAATGGCCCCTGCAACAAGCAGGAACCTCACAGAGTCACAGAGAGCTCAATAAAAAAGGTTCCCGCTCAGCTGATTGTCAGCTGATCATTGGAACCTTTTTTTAAGAAAAACTTTTTAAAGCATTTTTTACTACCAGTTTGGGCGAATAGGTAGTAAAAAATGCTTTTAAAAAAGTAAAAAAAAAGGTTCATCAGCTGTGACAATCAGCTGTGCCGATCGTTGGAACCTTTTTTTTTACTTTTTAAAAGCATTTTTTACTACCGGTTCGGGCGAACCGGAAGCATTTGTTACTACCGGTTCGGGCGAACCGGCCCAAACCGGTAGCATTTCACCCCTGGAAACTAGTAATTTGGACTGTTTTCTTGTTTTGT
Source organism: Thermophis baileyi (assembly GCA_003457575.1). Lineage (NCBI taxonomy): Eukaryota > Metazoa > Chordata > Lepidosauria > Squamata > Dipsadidae > Thermophis > Thermophis baileyi. The sequence continues at coordinate 2,864,898 of QLTV01001839.1, forward strand.
AAATACAATGAGCTATTTTGACTCTTTGCAAAAAAAAAAAAAGTCAAGTTGAGATTAAGCACATCTTTGCAGAAAATGTTGTAGTTTGCAAAAGTGTGTAGTTACCTAGTGAATTCTGCTTCTGTATAACTGTCAAGACAAAAGCAGGACTGAGATTTACAGTCAGCGGAATGGTTTCTCACCAGATCTCTCCATCTCTGGTAGGGCAAGATATGGAAAAAGTGCTGACACATTTTAGTCTTTGCAATTAGGACCAATCTGTGATAAGACGCTCCATTTGGAACATTTCTACATTTTCACAAGTGATACACAGGAATGCAGAGAGGAACCAAAAAGACAAAATGACACTGGATCAGGCTCCTGCATTGCATAACAGAGCTTTAATCTCCAATCTTTATATAAATATTCAAGTGTTGGGACATGTTGGGAACCACTCTGTGAGCATCCACCCTTTTCTGGCATGTGGCATAAACCATACGTCAATCACAAGACAGAAATTTCACCTGGCACCCTCTTGTCTTCTTTTCCTGTGATCTCAGGACTGCAATTTGATAATGGAGGTAGGGGAACAAATACATATTGACCCTTCCGGGGCTGTTAGAAAAAGAAAGTCAGAATGGTAATAAAGGCACACCTGCTTCCCTTTACTTCTACTAAAAGATTTGATTAAAAGATGACCTATTTAGAGAGTGAGAAAGAGAGAGAACAATTAGCCTGGGTCATTGTGTCATTGAAGTATTCACTACTGCAGATTTGCCTTCTTCCTCCTGATGGGTTGCTGTGAATATCAAGCCGTAACCATGGACAGCAGCCTTGACATGTTAAGAGGGTGGGCTGAGCTGCAAATGCCTGTAAATAGAAAAGAAAAAAAAAACCCGAGACAGAAACAGCTTTCCTTTGATCCCACCTTTACCTGCCCTGCATCTAGCTTATCTACAGTTCTTCTGATCTGCACAAAATCTGTTATTTCTGCTATTGAGAAGAAAGCTCCCGTTTATTATTTGGTAATAATAATGATAATTCACAGAGCTTTATTATTCTGCAATTTGCCCCTGACATTCTTGCTGCCCAGGCTCTTCCCAGGAGATCTTTCAGGATTGTGGGCAAGGAAGGATTGTTTTGCTCTGATCAATTCCAGTTTTATAATTGTATCATTCAGGCAGCATCCTGGAAGAAGGAAAACTTGGTTCGAATTTTAATCGTAATGACATGACACTAAGTGACTGTTTCATCAAGGAGAGAGAAGACTTTTGTTTTGTCTTCCTTGGTTGGAAAGTGTATAGTTGAATCAATACAATTAAATGCAAACCAGAAAGGAATTTTCTATTCAGATTCATTCTTTATACCAAGCTTCATGGAGAGATGGGGCCTTTGTTCACCAGCCTTTTCTATTCCTATCAGTTTGCACTTAGCATAGTCCATCTAGTTGGAAATGATGTAAGTTGCAGTTCTTCAGATTTCTAGACTAGGTAAGGCTGTGTGAGCAGCATTCATTCTTCAATTCAATAATGATTGTCATCCAAATATCACAAAAAACCAGAAGAACCTTGCTGGATCAGAATCAAGAGGCATCTCGGCATCTTTTTTTTTATCAAGGAAGCATTTGAAGCACTGTCAATATCCAGCTAACATTCATTGCTATGAGAGTCAGTTTGGTGTAGTGGTTAAGAAACTGGGCTAGAATCTGAGAGATCATGAGTTTTAATCCCACACTAGCCACAAAATCAGCTGTGTGGCCCTGGGCAAATTACGGTATATCCTCTCAGCCCTAAGAAGGAGGTAATGACAAACCACTTCTGAAATCTTGCCAAGAAAACTTCAGGGATTTGTCCAGTCAGTCACCAGGAGTCAACAATGATTCAAAAGGTACAGTATATTTAATGATATAGTAATCTTGAACATGGTAGTTCCAATTTAATATTGAAGGAAATCAGAGGTGGGTTCTAACTTACCTCACTGCTGGTTCGCTTCCTTCACGCGCGTGCAAAAAAATAAAAAAAAAATCAAAAAAAAGAAGAAGCTGAAAACAAGATAGCGACGCATGCGCAGTGCCGGAAATTCGGCTTCTGCACATGCGCAGAAGAAATTTTTTTAAAAAAATTTAAAAAAATTTTTTTTTTCAAAAAAAAAAATTCCAAAAAAAGACGGCGGCGCCCCCCCCCCGGGCACTGACAGAACTGGCGCCAAAAAAAAAAAAAACCTGATTTTTAAAAAAAAAAAATAAAAAAATTAAAAAAAAAAGATGGCGGTGTCCACGGACCGGCACCGACCGAAATGGATCCGTGACATCATTGTGACATCACCAGCGGGTCACTACCGGTTCGGGAGAACCGGTCCGAACCGGGAGGAACCCACCTCTGAAGGAAATCATTATTAATTACCCATCCTCTATATGTGCATTTTAAAGGCCTTTTAAAGCAATCTACACTGGTTGCAAGAGTATAAACAGTGGTAATGAATTCCATAAATTAATTACACATTGTGAGAAATATGCCAAATCTCTCTAGGAGTTGTTGTGGGGGAAAGCAGGAAAGAATGCTATATGCTGTCTTGAGCTTTTAAATGAAAAGCAGGGAGAGAAAGAGAGAGAGAGAGAGAGAGAGAGGGAGGGAGAGAGGGAGGGAGGGAGGGAGATCATGATTTTATTTATTGGAAAACCTTTTGCCTGATTTCAAGTTTAATGTGGTTTAATAAAATGATCTGCTTTCTAAACATAGGAATTACTTTAAATTTATTCTGAGACAATTCTGAACCAGTCCATTTGTCCCCCAACTTCTTTTATCTTTCCAGTTTCCTTTTTAACTCCATTTTTCTCCTTTGAAAAATGTAAGCAAAATTTGATAGGGCTCTTCCTGCAGCTCCTTCAAGTGTAGAGACTACAGCAACATCAGTTCCTAAACAGGATGTATGTCCAGGTAAATTTGCCCAATATCAAATAAATGAAAGTCTGTGTGCCATTCCACGTTAAACTGATGAGATGTTGACAGAGGTAACTTGAGAAGATAAAATAGCATTAACTAGGAAAAACATTTAACCTAACGTGTTCCCGGAGTACAAAAATCCCTGGAGCTTTGTCATGATGTTGTTCCTGACTGAACATCAATCTTGTTCTCTTTTAACGTTTCCTGAATGCCTGCATTTCATAACACTTGCCAGTTAAACTTCTTTATTCCTTCTTTAGGTGAGCACCAATTCTTGCCTCAGATACAGAGAGTAGTGTTTTTCTATTCTAGTGTTCTACACTCTGTGCAGAGTTACAAGGCCAAAGAAGTAGTTGCTATCCTAACATATCTGGAGAGTGTTAGGCTGAGTAAAATTCCTGCACTTATGCAGCTCCTATAACAGGAGTCTCCAACCCCCAGACTAGAACTGGTCCCTGGCTTGTTAGGAACTGGGCCACAAAAGTGATGGGCAGGCAAGCAAGCAAAGCTTCATCTGCACATGTGCAGGATCTGGGTTGCACGTCTCCATGGAAGACAATTTTTCTTCTGAAACTGGTCCCTGTGCTAGAAAGGTTGGGTTCCTGCCGGTTAGGACCGGCTCTATAGAATCGGTAGCGGGAATTTCCTCCCACTCGCCGAACCGGCAGTGATGGCCGGCTGGACACGCCCCCGAACCGGCTCTGACGGCGCCGCCATGGGTGCCGCCATCTTGTTTTTTGCTTCTGCGCATGCGCAGCTGTTTTTTGCTTCTGCACGTGCGCAAAAGCTTGGTTTTTAGCACTGCGCATGCACGCGCGCCCACACGGCGCTTGAGGAAGCAAACCTGCAGCGAGGTAAGTCAGAACCCACCCCTGTTGGGGACCGCTGTCCTATAGTACTCCTCTGTTAACATATGCTATCAATAAATCCGACCAAGAAATTTGGATTCATTTTGACCCAATTCTTGAGCCTGAAGTTTTGAAGCCCTTAAATTTCTATCGCTCCTTGTACTTTTATTTCTGAAATCTCTTGTCCCATGATCAAGGATCTCAATCTTCTTTAAGATATTCTCTGAGATCAGCAGTTTCTGAATATCTCTCATTCTGGAATTTGCTTGTGTCACTCTTCTACTGTATTTCAGCCTCAGACACAACCCAAATCTTCTCTTAACCATGAAGTCAGCCCTGCCTCCTCATCCCAATCTGATCTGTTCTGTCTCTCACGCATTTATTCGTATCTGAAATTATCGTTGTACATTCGTGCGTTCATGAGAAATACTGCATTTCCCGCCATCAATTGTTCCATCAGTTTCACAAAGGAGAATTTGTGAATTATTTTTTTTTACAGGAGTGGAGAAGTTTGGAGAAGTTCCCAGTTTGTAGGGGATTTCATGAACTTGTTGAACGGGTACATGAGCAGTGTGTCTTTCCCTGAACAATCATCTCGTCAAAGGTCTGTGTCCTTCTGTTCAATATTCAACCCCAAGTGAAAGCATCCTAAAGGAAATCCTTGCAAAAGTGTTTTTCCAGTAACAGGATTATTATCATACCTATCAGGAATCCTGCTGTTGAGAAATTTAATCTTTAAAAAAAAAAAGGAGAATTAGCCCACATTTCGTTGCCCGTATGTTTGGTGCAGAAGATTTGTTGGTTCATTGTACTTGTCATTACTTCATGTATTTACACACACACACACACACACACACACACACACACACACACCTGTGTCTCTAAATTAGTGCCTAGCCTGCAAGTGGAAACTTTTTTTTATGGTCATTTTTTAAAATTGCTCAGTTTGACCCTTCCAGAGCTTGCCCTGTAACTAAAGATAGTTTATGAAGAAACTATCACACATAGTATAAATCCTGGCCAGGGAAGAAAAAATGCTACCACTTCACTTTACTATTGTAACAACTCTCCAATCATTTTCTGCTTTCCATTAATTTTCTAGATTCACAGGAGGAAACTTGCAGGAACCCATGACTTAAATTGCTTACAAGTCTTTGTTGAGAACTGTTGTGAAAAGACTGTTGAAAGTTTATGTATCTTTTATCCATTGGAACTCTGCTTCAGTGGTGAAATCCAATTTTTTTTACTACCGGTTCTGTGGGCGTGGCTTGGTGGGCGTGGTGTGGCTTGGTGGGCGTGGCTTGGTGGGCGTGGCAGGGGAAGGATACTGCAAAATCTCCATTCCCACCCCATTCTGGGGCCAGCCAGAGGTGGTATTTGCCGGTTCTCCGAACTACTCAAAATTTCCGCTACCGGTTCTCCAGAACCTGTTAGAACCTGCTGGATTTCACCCCTGCTCTGCTTCCTTGTTGATATTGTCAGAGGATTTTATAAAGTTAGTAAGACAGATCTTACCTGTGGAGAAGCCATGTTGATTTTTCGTCAGCAAGTTTTGTCTGGATGTAAGTTTATTTTCAGTAATGCCTTCCACCTATGTACAGGTAGTCCTCAACCCACAATGGTTCATTTAGTGACTGTTTGAAGTTACAATGGCACTGGGGAAAAAAAAAGACTTATGACCATTTTTCACACTTATGACCTTTGTAGCATCCCCATGATCACGTGATCAAAATTCAGACGCTTGGCAACTGACTCATATTTATGATGGTTGAGGTGTCTTGGGGTCACTTTTTGTGACCTTCTGACAAGCAAAGTCTATGGGGAAGTCAGAGTCATTTAACAACGGTTTTACTAACTTAACAACTGCAGTGGTTCAGTTTATAACTGTGGCAAGAGAGGTCGTAAAATGGGGCAAAATCCACTCAATAACTGTCTCGTTAGCAACAGAAATTTTGAGCTCAATTGTGATCATAAGTCAAGGACTACCTGTATTTCAGATAGGTAAAATCATTGTGCTTGGATTTCCATCTCAAACCCTGAATCCCATTTTAAAATCTGGCATATTTCAATCTTTTTTCAGTTGTCCAATATAAGAGTTAATCTCAGGATCATTTCACATTTGATTTGTTGCAAAATTAAAAATAGCAAATGAAGTTGATTTCTTGGATTCAACCCCCCTCCCTTAAAAAAAAAAATTAAACTACACTGCTTACCTCCAGTACTCTGGCAAGAAAATTGACTTTATTGATAACTTGCCTATTTTGGCTAAAATATCAGCAGTTTCACGTTAGAGTTCTTTAGAGTTCTTTCTTGAATGACAGCCAACTGGCTATGATGACTTGTTAATTTTTAATGTGACAATTATCTCTACATTTTGTTCCATTGTTACAATTATTTGACACAGCTCTTCACAGTTAGCTCTTCTCCAATGCCACCGCACCCCAAAAATTTTGGTTTGTATTTGATTACATATCCAACTTCTTCCCACAGTGAAGACAGAGGCAAAGTATTTATTTCACTCTGTGGTGATTTATTAGTCCTCTTTTGATGCTGCTTTCAACATACACTGTTTAAAGATTGTATTATCTCCCTGGATGTTTCCTTACTCTTGACTGAAGAAATGTTTGCATCTATACCTTTAAACATTTTGCTCCTCAAATTTCTTGTGTTTATCATTCCAAAGTTTGTTTTCTTTCCCCCCATTTCTGTATGATTTCCACATTTTAAAGGAAGATTTATCACATGTTACACTGGTATTTAATTATTTGGCAATTTTCTGAATTTTACATTTTCTGTTGCGTAAATTGGACTTCTCTCTTTTTGTGACCTTCACTTATCCAGCTCCATTAGTCTCAAGTAGCCAAGAATTTTTTGTTCCCCGAAACAATTCTCCCTCCTTTCTTGCTTCCTTTATTGTTTGGAGTGGTCTTTAAGAACAATTCCCTAATTAATTTCAGAATGATCCCTCCTTAAAACTTGCCTTTTTTCAAAAAAATGAAGGAGAGAAAAAACCCAAGAAGGACTTGGTGAAGAATTTCCCTAAACTGGATCTTCTACAGACATGCATGCAATTTACCTCCCAAAATTCCCAGTCAGCAAGGTCATTGTTGAGAAAGCTGGGAAATGAAATCAGCATATCAGAAGAGTATCCAAGTTGAGGAAGGGTTGATATAAAAAAATAGCCGGAGCTATGAAAACTTCATGTTTTTCACAGGACTTTAAATTTTCCATAAGGAAAAGATGGAATCATGCTTAAAATCAATCAATAAATAAATAAATAAAAAAGATTGCTAAGTTTTTACCAGTTTCTGCACTAAATTTATCTTGCCCTGTTATGCATAATAACTTAAACTCACGAAGAACTGTATATGCTTTAAATCAAGATTCTTGAATATACTTCTGATGTTTGAAAGCTTCATTTAGAAGCTATTGTATATTGAATTAATACTACTTGGTTATTGAAAACACATGCAACGATTGTTAACAACAAAGTCATACATTTGGAGCTTCCCCATCCCTGTCCCATTGAGACCAGATTCCTTGATTCGTGCTCTCCCATACAGTCACCCCTCTGTTGGCTTCTGTCAAAGTCCCAATTAGTTTGTTGGACTGAACCATTCCTCCCATAGAAAACTAATCTGAACAAAACATGTTTGTAATGATCAGCTAATATATCTACGGAACATAGTCTTGTTTGAATAAGTACAGATGTGCATGCCAAAGAAATAAATACCAGCTCATTAGTAATAATATGTTAGTTGCTGGGGGTCAATTATTATAAATTTGAAACAGCTTTCTGGAAGGGTACATTTCAAAAAAAAAAACTTAAGAGAACTGAAATGTTGTTAGTTTGTTCTCCAATGTAGGGCAGAATTTGACATAGCAATAAACATGGTGTTTTCACTAAAACTTGTAATCTGCTGTCCAGTTTGCCTTCTCCATAATGTGCAGCAAACCTGTCTGGAATACATTCTGGTTAGCAACAATCAATTGACATTGATTATTGCTAGCAAGAGTGTTAGCAACAAAAGGACCGCAAGGAAAAGGTAAAAACATGTTGGTGTGGGTAGAAACTCTCCTATGTGTTTATTGCAATAAAATATTTCATTTGAAGGATAATCATAAGAGGAAGACATTTCTCATGCAATACTGAACTGAAGTGACATAAAGTTACTAGGCTAGTACATAGAATATTCATGATTCATTTTATCCAAAACTTGTCATTCCTAGCTAGGAAAAGGATCTTGGACATAAGGAGAAGGTTCACAGACAATGCCACTATCTCGTTGCAGTTCACCAGTTGAGATTGTTAGGAGAAGGAACGGACTCAGTAATTCAGAGAATTCTCTAACTATGTTTACATTTTTCAGTGTATTTGGAACATTATGTGAAGTTCTGTTAATTCCACCGTTTTAAAAGGAAAAAAAAAACAAGAGAGAAGATAGTGTGGAAGATTTAAATTGATAGATGTGCAACTTCTACACTGGACAAAGTTGGTATGAAAATATCAAATGATCAATGCATTAGACCTGTTTCTTCCGATCTGATGGTTCCAGATGTGTTGGATCTTCACCTCCCAGGATTTCCATTCAAAATTGTACAATGAGTTTACTTCTTATTTAAACTCAATGTTTGTAAATGTTTGCTGGTTGCGAAGCACCTAAATCTCAACCACATGACAACAGAGACACTGTGATGGCCGTAAAGTTACTTTTTCAGTGCCATTGTAACTTTCAATGGTTGCTAAACATGGCTGTTGTTCAATGAGGACTACCTGTATATTCAAAGGTATATCTTCAAGGATAAAAGAAAAGCCTTCACCAGCCCTCTGTGTGGAAGAGGATAGCATCTTTAGGAGAGATAATAATTGAAGCCTTTTTCCTTTTGTGGTCTTGGAGACGTACTGCCTGTTGAAATTCTTTCCCAAAGTTGAGAACAGAGAAAATAGCTCAAAAATGTTTCTCTGGGGAAGATGAACTCTTTCAAGAATTTATCAAAGGCAGGATTCTCTCTTAGTAAGAAAATGCTGGTCCTGCCCATGTTTATAATGCAACATTCTCTCAGCCACTGCAGCAATTTCCTCCTTGCAAATGAAGGATGTTTCTGCATACATTGCAGCTACGACCCTAATAGTTTAAATCAGAACAAATCTACATTTTTAAAAAAAAGTAGTACATAAAGTATTTGTATACTGTAAACCAGAAGCAAGTTACCGCATTTGAGAGATGAGAGCAAAACAAGGAAATGAATATTGGTTGGCAGGTTCAAACAACACTTATTTATTTATTTAATTTATTTTATTTATTTATTTGTCAAACATGTAAAAGATAGCAGGTATAGGTATAAACATAAACATAGTCAAAGGGAATACAGATAGCTGAGGACAGTAGGACAGTCGGACAGGGACGGGAGCAGTCGAGTTTGGAGTGGTTTACATTAAGTTTGTATCTATTGTGTGCTCGTGTATTGTTGTGGTTGAAGCTGAAGTAGTCATTGACATGTAGGACATTGTGGCAGATAATTTTATGAACTACATTTAGATCTGTTCTAGGGCGACGTAGTTCTAAGTTGTCTAAGCCCAAAATTTCAAGTCTGGTGGAATAAGGTATTCTGTTGCGAGTGGAGGAGTGGAGGACTCTTCTCGTGAAATATTTTTGGACTCTCTCAATTGTATTAATGTCCGATATGCAGTGCGGGTTCCAGACAGGAGAGCTGTATTCGAGAATTGGTCTAGCGAACGTTTTGTATGCTATAGTTAGCAGTGTAATGTTGCCAGAGAAGAAGCTACGCAGGATTAAGTTGACTACTCTTAGTGCCTTTTTGGCAATGTTGTTACAGTGGTGGCAATGTTGTTACAGTGGGAATATATTGAAGGAATATATTTGCTTGCGTTTGGTTGAGTTGACAACAGCCTGGAAACAGTTGGTCTGGATAATTCTTGGTTTTGGTGGGCAAAAATGAGGACAAGAAACATCCCATGACAGAGATCACCCACTTATATCTACAAATCCAGCTGATAATAAAGACAGAAAACAACCCCTAGTAAAAATAAAGATGGTTCATATAGGTAGCATGTGAACTGGCCTTGCTATCAGAACACTGTACTGTTTCTTCTAGGATGAAATTGTGTTTCTTTCTCTGCCAAGCACAATTAAAATGAAAAGGTTTCAGACTTTAGTTTTATTGTTCAAATAAGACTATGGGTCTTTCATGATTCATTCCCTCATGGATATTTTTCTGGTAAGTAGATGGAAGAAGCAAATATGTGAGGCAGATTTCAATGTTGATAGTATCTGGACATGTAAACTTCCATGGATAAGTGTGGCAACAATGAGAAAAACTTCATTTAGAAAAATCCCAAGATATAATCAGCTTTTGAGAAACAGCCTGTAAATGCAAAAACATTTCTCCCTGAAGCCACAGTTTACTTTCAACTTAATTTGTCCTGATTTGTTAGAAGAGCTTTTTTCTCCACTTCACAAGAAAGTGGAGAAAAAGGAACAAGAAAGTATCTTGGACTTTTTGCATCCCCCTTTTTAAAAAAATATAGTAGCATATTTATGATTAGCATTTTTTTTATTTTGCAAAAGAACCTGTTACTCAACCCTATTAGTAAAAGAGTGACATCATTTTGAACGGCATGCATAGTTTCAGGCTATACAATTTCCTTTTTTTTTACTACTCAGCGAGGTATCACAATTTGCCATCAGCTCAAAAAGTCATCTGCCTATAGCATGAATTCTGGAGGCAGCTGGGTTATGTATCATAATTTAATCATCCTTGGATGTCTTCAAGGCATGACTGAGGCATGTGGTCTTGATATGCATCAGAAAAATGCGCCAGTAGGTATATTTTTTAGCTTCCCAATGTTGCAATTCCTGAATGATGCATATTATGAAATAGCATCAGAATTCTGAACAAGAATCAACAAGAATTCACAGAAGTATGCTGACTTCATGCACACTTGATGACAAAACAAGCATTAAAGCACAATGTGGTCTCTAGCCTTCCTTTTTCTCAGATTGGGAAATCTGCATTCCAGGATGAAAACCGGAATAGGATAGGATAGGATAGGATAGGATAGGATAGGATAGGATAGAATAGAATAGAATAGAATAGAATAGAATAGAATAGAATAGAATAGAATAGAATAGAATCTGGAAGGGACCTTGGAGGTCTTCTAGTCCAGCCCCCTGCTCAAGCAGGAGAACCTATACCATTTCAGATACGTGACTGTCTAGTCTCTTCTTAAAAACCTCCAGTGATGGAGCGCCCACGATTTCTGAAGGCAAGCTGTTCCACTGGTTAATTGTTCTCACTGTTAGGAAGTTTCTCCTCAATTCCAGGTTGCTTCTCTCTTTGATTTGTTTCCAATCATTGTTTCTTGTCCTGCCCTCTAGGGACAGGGGAATAATCTGACCCCCTTTTCTTTGTGGCAGCCCCTCAAATACTGGAATATAAAGTGAGTAAAGTTTGAATCTGGTATCAAAAGTTCAAATTTTTTTTTCAAAAAAAAAATGGATCCATTGAGAGCCAAGCTATAATGAGTCTTTAAAGTATTTGCTGTTATAGTTTGACTTGACTGCAAAAATGCTACTTAACCCGATAATACTAATTTTGTAATTAATCTTTCTTCCGATCATTTTTTTTATTACTACCACAGCACAATTGCAAGTGGGGAACTACTTTCCCTCACCCTTACTGTTAAGTCCATCTGAATGAGAGATCCCAGCTGCTGATTTGAAGTAAAAGCACTAAAACAGACATGCCATAACTTCAATGAAAGATCTTCAAGTCTTGTGTAGTTTGGCCTTCAAAGGTTTTACATGCCACTGAAGAACCTCATCCCTCTAGGCATTGAAATAACAATGAGATGAAAGGTTGGCATATATTTTGGACTTTATCAAGTGTTCAGTGATAATACAGTATGTGTCAGTTTGCTGCATTCATCAAAACCCTTCATCATGATAATTTCAGAACTGACTCATATTTTCACTTGCGCTTTCAGTGTTGATCCTCTTCCACGGCAGGTATGAAAACATTAATGCTTTGAAGTCTAAAAGGACACTATCTAGCTATAAGATGTACTGCGTTGGGGATGATAGTTTACACTTGCTGATATACCAAGCATGAGTTTGTAGAAACATTTTTCCATTGGGAAGACTATAATGCCTGTCATCTATATATTATCATCATGTGAGCTGCGGTGGCGCAGTGGTTAGAGTGCAGTACTGCAGGCTACTTCTACTGATCACCGGCTGCCAGGAGTTTGGCAGATCGAATCTCACCAGGCTCAAGGTTGACTCAGCCTTCCATCCTTCCGAGGTGGATAAAATGAGGACCCAGATTGTTGGGGGGCAATATGCTGACTCTGTAAACCACTTAGAGAGGGCTGTAAAGCACTGTAAAGCGGTATATAAGTCTAAGTGCTATTGCTATTGCTATCATCCTGGTTGCTGTCATGATGCTTCTGACAACATATAGTCTTCTCCACATTAAGTTTGGTAGTGGCTAAGTAGCTTAACAGTGGCTGGGGATGTAAGCAATTTCTCTACTCCAAATGTGCATCTCCATCATGGATGCTGTCCTCTCTGTGGTTCAAAACAAAAAAACAAGCTTTTTGTAAAGCTTGTTTTTTTGGAATTCTTCTATTTATCTGTTCACAGGAAACAGAGGGATTGGTTTATGCATGTATATATGTGGGTGATGTTAGGAAAGCAATTTAGCTCATCTTAATGGCTACTTTATTCATTAATTCAAATAATAAAAATCCCTGGTGATGCATATTTTTGTTATTGCAGACTGAAGTGGAGAAAAAAAAATCATTTTTGACTATGGATACTAGAATTAGGTTTCAAAAATCCAGATCACCAGTAGGTATATGAATGTTTTCCGCATTTGTTTGTTGCTATCTACTGGTCATCAGGATCTTTGCAGCTCAGAATTGACAGCTCTAATTGTTCTGTTTCAAAACCTCCTTCCACAATCTGCTTTTCTTTTCCTTTTTTAGAGCACTGGGGCTCTGTTACCTGAGCTTGTGAGCGTGAGTTGACCCCTCCATGATGTTTAAGAGAAGAACCCTAAACTCAGGGTCATCTTTCTGTAGTGTGATTAAGTAAACATCCAGCCAGGTGTACCGCAAAAGATAATAGACGGAAAAGCAAATGGGTGTACATTCCTTGCTTTTGTTAAGGGACTTCATATCATTTGTAGCACAGCCAGTCCTAATCGGCAGGCCATAATTAGTCTCCATTCTGTTTTCCCCCCCCCTCTACAAATGCAGAAGAAAAGCAGTTACCAAAGGATCCAATTTGCAGAGTAAGGTTTGGGGGAAGCAAAGAAGGGAATCGTTGCAAATCAGCCCAGATGAAATCCGTTCTCTAAAGGGGTTTAGGTAAATTGGCTCATGACCTTACATTGAACGATAGAAAAGTCAAGAGAGAAAATGAATAGAGATTGGGAGAGGGAGGGGTTGTTCTGAGTCTGAGAAGAACAGTGACCTTATAATTATCACTAAATCTAAGCAGTTTGTGTTTTTCTAGTCAATACTCTATTCTAGGAAAGAGCTACAAAAGGACTGAGTTTAACCAAAATGAGTGCTTTGAGACGCGAGGAAGCACAAAGACGCTAAATGTTACCTGCCATAGAGACAGTGAGGCAAGCTGGACGAAGAGGCAGTCCTGGGAATTATATATTCTCTTCATAATTTGTAGATTGTAACAACCCTCCATTCATTTTTCTTAAAAAAAAAATCTTAACAATATTTTCCAGCAGTTAGGTTTTTGCCAAAATACATACAAAGAAAAGGGCCTGACAGTGGAATCCATTGTTGTGGAAGATTCCTTTGTGTCTAACCATTTCTCAAAAGGCAAGTCAACCAGTGTGAAACAGAACAGCCTTCCTCACCCTGGAGCCTGAGCCATGTGGATAATGGGAATTGCAGTCCAACATAGCTGAGGAAGACTGGATTAGGCCATGCTTGAAAAAAGCATGAACCTGAATCTATAGCTGAGCTGACATTTCTCAATACATACCCCCTCCTCGAAGAAATTCCTGAGGTGTTTGATTACCCTCTAGAAAAGGCCATTTTGTAGATTTTTGTTCTGTGTATTTGTCACTAAGAGATTAACTTCTCTCTACTTTCTACGGTGTCCTGGAATGAGGCTAAGTCTAGAACCTTGTGGAAGACATCAAATGGTCAGGTTCAGCGGTGGGTTGCTCCCGGTTCGGCCCGGTTCTTAGAACCGGTAACGGCGGCGGCGGCGGCGGGTGCAAGCGTGCGCACGAACGGTAGTAAAGGGTTTTAGAACCCACTGCTGGTCAGGTTGCTCCTGACACAAGAATTGCTGTTTTCACCATTTCACCCATTTAAAAAAATGGAAAAAAAAATGAAAAAAGAAGCAATGTCTCTAATAGAAAGAGTTGGAGTAAACATCTTCCCTGGAGAAATTTGGCAAAATGGTTTCCTCTTGTAATATTTACTACCCAAGACAGAGAGAGCATTTTGAGTGGCCCTTTGCCTGCAGCTTCAAAATACCTGCAGTATGAAGTTGATTTTTGTTGTTAAATCCACCAAGTACCCATTTCTAAAGTAGTTGTGATCCTAGCAGTGTGTGAAGCAATCTATTGCAAGACAAATCTCTCCTTGTGATCAACACTAAAGGAAATTGTTTACATGCCCTAACAGTTTAACCCACTGTGTGGTTCATAATCTCATGAGAGACTTGAATACTGGTAACAGTCCTTGTCTATATCCATGATTGCGTGTATCACAAATCCTTCTGTCCTCCCCCACTCTTTCTTTTTAATTTTAATGGCTGTTTACAGAATTTTAATGCCTAGTTACAGAAGTTATTGCTCAAACTGGATAGATATTCCTCACAAATGTCTGGAGGAAAGGACTCTCCTGAGCTTAGTGACAGCTGTGAGTTGTGGCTGTCTCTGTGGAAGCCATCATCATCTCTTCATGGAAGTAAGGTAAATTAGCAATTCCCCCAGGAGATCGGTAGGGATTTCTTTCCCAGGATTTCCCCCACCCACCAAGTCCTGCAGAGTGGGAAGGTAAGTATGTTCCCCATGTGTCTCCTTCATTCATCGATCTCTTGTGCCTCTAGGAGGGCAATATGAAACCTTCGTCGGAAGCTGTAGCAAGTGGTGAAATAATTCAGAAGGAATTTAGATCAAAGGACTGCAGTTACGTTAAGAGTTTAACAGGCTGTAAGGCTGACAAGCTGTCAGAGCAAGGGCAACACATGAATCAAGATTGCAAAGATGCATAAGCCCAAGAGGACTGGCTAACCACCTAGGCACTTTCAAGATTGATAGCTGCTTTTCTCTTCCCTCGTAGCTCATCTATTCCTCAGCAATAACAAGAACAGTTTTCATGGTGTCGTGAGACACATACAGTTATATTTTCACTCAGGGAAAAGGCAGCTCAAATGAAGAAAATCCTGAAATCTTCTACAACATCATCACCATGACCAAGCATCTAATAAATACATAAATAAACAAACTTTTTTTATTAAGTATTCAACAAGAGGAGATGATAGAGAGAGAGAGATAGATAGATAGATAGATAGATAGATAGATAGATAGATAGATAGATAGATAGATAGATGGAAGATAGATAGAGAGATAGATAGATAGATAGATAGATAGATAGATAGATAGATAGATAGATAGATAGATAGATAGAGAGAGAGAAAGA
>QLTV01001839.1:2880604-2894693 GCA_003457575.1 Thermophis baileyi
ATAGAGAGAGAGAGAGAGAGAGAGAGAGAGAGAGAGATAGATACATAGATAGATAGATAGATAGATGATTGATAGATAGAGAGGGGGAAAAGGAAGAGATAGATAGATAGATAGATAGATAGATAGATAGATAGATAGATAGATAGATAGATAGATAGATAGATAGATAGATAGATAGATGATAGATAGATAGATAGATAGATAGATAGATAGATAGATAGATAGATAGATAGATAGATAGATAGATAATAGATATGAGAGAGAGAGAGAAGTAGATAGAGAAGTAGATAGAGACGGAGCATAATATTAAATATCTGGGGGAAGTATAGGGAAAATATAACAGATAAAAGTACTGTAAGCAATATAGATAGAAATGTTTTGTTGGAGTATAAAAGTGAGAACAAAAGGTGGCATGAATAAGAATATAATCACAAGGATCATGAAACTCTTCAAATTTGTGTGTACGTGTGTGTGTGTGTATGTGTGTGTCTGTGTGTGTGTGTGTAAAGCGTGTGTGCATACATGAACCAAGGATGTCTTCCAAATTAATAATTCCATTCAGTGAAATACCTATTGATGTTATCACCATTCATTGTGGCACAATGGTAACAAACAATGGGGGCAGGGGTGGGTTCTGGTTTTCTTCGCTGCTGGTTTGCTCAGTGTCGCGCCGTGCGGGTGCGCGCGCACTTCACACATGCATCGTGCATGCGCAGTGCTTAAAAAAAGCTTCTGCGCATGCGCAGAAGCAAAAACAAAAGAACCAGTTTGGGGGCATGGCAGGCCTGGGTCACTGCCAATTCTAGCGACCCAGGCTGCCAAGTTACTACCGGTTCTATAGAACCGGTCCGAACCAGGAGGAACCCACCTCTGAATGGGGGTGGCATGGACCTGGCATTCTCTCCATTTCTGTGGAAACATTTGATCTCTTTATGGATTTTGCTCAACTGCCCATGTGTTATAGGAGGGCAGAAACTGCCAATCACACCATATGGTCCTCTTAAAAATAAATCTATTCCATTCCACCACATGGCTGTCGAGAGGCATTTTCAGCCAGAAAGTTTGCATTTTTATCTGCCATGCCATCGTAAACACAGGGTGATTAATCAGCATCCGAGACCAACACCTAGTCATTTCCACTTCATTGCCATTGGCAATTTGCATGCATTTGATTAAACATGCTAGAAATGTACTTTCTTGACACAATTCACCAGGGGTTTCCTTCTCAAAACAGATTGAAATCTTAATTAAAATAATATTGAAGGAAACCTGAAAAAAAAATCTAGATCAGCTTGTTTTGTGTGGTTAAAAAATATCTAAAGAGCTATTACCTGGAATTACATGAGGTCACAGAATTTATTTTTTTAAAAAGTGGACATTAATTCCTTTCTGGCTTTCTAAATGTTTTTGTTTGTCTGTTATTATTGCCATCAGAAAAAGTACTATAATTTAGTCCATTAAATGGAAGACTTAGAAAATGGAGCCTCGAGATTAAAATAATATTCTCTCAGCCATGAAGCTGACTGGATCCGTTGCTTTCCTTTGACAGATACCTTCCTCATGTATTTTTTATGCAGAAAATCCCAACTTCTGATTGCCATACTACAAAAAGAAGGAAAGAAGGAAAAATGATGGAGAGGGCTAGCAGTTGACAGTAAAATGAGAATGAGAAATGCAACGAAGATATTTAAAACAATGCATGGCACAGAAAATGGAGACAGATGTTTTTCTCACGTTCTCTCACAATATTAGAACTGAAGGGCATCCATTAAAACTATATGGTGGGGAGATTCTGAGATGAATCTATCGCTTTAGCAAGTTTGTAATTGGTAGAGATGATTTTACTATTGATTTTATAAATTTGCTCTAACCCTTTCACAAGACATTAATAATCTGGTTCCCACCACCACCACCACCACCAGGTTAAGATGTTGGATACGCCTGTCTTGGGAGATGATACGATGAAATTTGATGGCTGGTTTTGTATGACTGTTTTTTATTTTTATTATTGTTTTTATTGACTACTGTTATAATGTCTTCTTGGGTGCCCAGAATGGATTAAATTGAATAAATAAATCAATGGAGACTTCAGAGAGGATAAAATAACACTTACCCAGAGTAGAGTTACGTAGTTAAAATATACACTTTTGAAATGTAAAGGGTGTGCAAAAATGTATTTATATTTTCAAAGAAAAGTTGTTTGTTATTTTACATTATGTTATACTGTACATAGTAAATACCTTAGGATACCGTTAAGCACTCAATCTATTTTGTAATACTTCAATCAAGACCTTTTGTTTTAAACCATCTGCCCTCCCCAAATTGGTGAAATTTTTATTGGCTGGGTGAAGGACAGATTTAATTAGAGCAATACATTAATAGGGCTAAAGGGGTTCCTTTCTCTTTCGGATACTTTCGGATACTTATGTGCAATTTAAATATTTAAATAAAGCCACAAATTCCTAGGAATTTTGAGATTTGGAATTTGTTATCCACACAGTATATAATAACTGGAGTACATTTCTCTGATATGAAATGACATCAAACTGTATATGGATCAGTGGCATTTTCCTTGTATGCATTGTCATGACTGTGTGGAGAATCAATGCTAACTTTAACATCTCAGTTATTATTATTTATTATTATTATTTATTAAATTTGTATGCCGCCCAACTCCCAAGGGACTCTGGGCGGCTCACAACAATATAAAAAACCATTAAAACAAAACATAATAAAAAACATTTATGCTTAGATGGGTTTCCTCAGAGGTGTGTACAACATTTTGGGCCTTTGGATTTGGTGCCAGTATTGGGTGAGCACATTCCAAAGAGTGCAGGCAAGGACACCTGCATAAAGTCAGATAAAACTGATCTAATTTAGCTTTAACTGTAATCATTTAAGCTGAATTAACCAAAACCAAAACAATTTAATGTATTTCTTCCCTCATGTAT
This sequence comes from Thermophis baileyi, assembly GCA_003457575.1. Lineage (NCBI taxonomy): Eukaryota > Metazoa > Chordata > Lepidosauria > Squamata > Dipsadidae > Thermophis > Thermophis baileyi. The sequence goes on from QLTV01001839.1 coordinate 2,883,556, forward strand.
TGACTTATCTTCTGTAAATTTGAAATTAATACAACCGAATGGCATTTTTGAGCCTCTCAGAACCATAATTAAAGATTTAGTAGGAATTACATTTGTTCCTGGACTTACACTTTGTACCGTACATCTCTTATATAAATGCTGCCTTAGGGCTAAAATAGAAATATCTATGCATATTTTGGTCTCTAGTTCCTGCAATTGTCAGCACTTAGCCAAATGCTAAGTAGAGTGAGATCTGCTTAGTACCTGGGTAGGAGATCACCACAAAATATTAGGGCTGTAGAGTAAAGCAGAAAGTTAAAAACAGCAACCTAGTGGAAGGAAGTGGCAAACATTTACATTTTGCTGCCGGAAAACTAGAGATGTGTCTATAAAGACACCCGAAGTCAAGTTTAACCTTATCTTTAACCTTTCACTTTGCAACTTACCATATCTAGATTTAAGAAGTAAGAAATGAGTCAGATAATGAAGAGAAGCAACTACCATAAAATATTTTTGGATATTGATGGATTAATCAGGTGCTTCTGGCAAGGGAATGTTCATTCCTGAAGACTGATATGTGTCATGAGAGGAACTGACAAATATCTGAACATCTTACCCTTCAGAAAAAGTATCTGAAGGATACCTTCACACTAAGGTATCATAGGTACATGTGGCATGAAACAGGTGAAGGTCTTCTTTGAGGAAGTCCTTGATCTCTGAACACCTTTCCCCTGAAAGTCTGTATGTTTTTTGTTTGCATTTTACAAACAAAATTAATATTATTCCAACGTGCCTTGAGCCTTAGCTGATGGTTGGGTCACCCCTGTATTGTCAGTTAGATTGTTTTTAATGCTTGACATTGTTTTCTCTCATTTATAATTTATTTGTGTACCTTTAATTAGCTACCCAGAGTTCATTTGGAGTGGGACACACCACAAAGATGGTTAAATTAATAAAGCCACAACACTGAAGTTTTTTGTCATACTGGTAGCAGCCTCCTTCAGGAATCTTCCATGTGTACAACATATGTGTATAGAAGGAGGGGCAAAGCTTGGAATCTGGCTGCACCCTTGACATCCTGTGTGGTCCTAGCCACTTGCTTGGACATCTGTAGATTGGCACACACATCCAGGGATGTAGCTGACATCATGTGGACCACCACAGATGGGACCAGCAATGCAGTCTTGTTGCTCCCCTCTCAGTTTCTTCAAGTACAATGACTGAACATCTCAGCAGAACATTATGGTGGTGACAGATAAGGGTAAGGGTTGAGGGACCCTTATAGTGGGAGGCAAAGCACTACAAAAAATAAGGGCCCAATGTCTCATGCTGGTTCCTTGTTCCAGTGCCCAGATCTCAACCCCAGTTCTTGATCAGCCCTGGCCTTCAGGTGTTGCTACTAAATGCAAGATCAGCCTATAATGAGGGATTTCAAGAATTTTATTCTGCCTTCCTTGGGAGTGGAATCTGATGCCCATGATCTCCATGACAGCCTTGGGCCTATCCCAGCTCATCCAGAGACTAACATGGAACATTGGTCACCTGATCTAGCTTTCCGTTAGAGCAATGACAAAGTGATCTGAAATTAGAGGAGCTCTCTGTGACTTCCTTGTCATAGTCAGACCATGCCCTGGTCACCATGAGATTCTCAGGTGCTGCCCCCCCCCCACTGTAGGGAGGCAGAACCTGTTAGAACAATATGGCCCTGACCACTGATGGACCTGCAAGGGTTCCAGAAGGAGCTGGAGGTTGTTTCTGGTGATCTGCTGCATAATTCAACAGAGGTTTTAGTCAACACTTGGAACAAGAGGGCAGCTGTGGCCTTGCATTGGATTGTGCCCATGCAACCAATAACGTTCAGTGGATCCTGTTGCAAACTTTCTTTTTTTACTCTTTCTTCAAACAATGTTGATGGTATATAAACCTCCTTCTAGCACTACTATTCCATAAAACCCACATAATATATTGCCTTATTTCTGTCTTGTACTGATGATTGCTATTTGAAACCAATTTGTACTCAGTGGCTTTTTTTCCACTCCCATTGTTATTAAAAGATACCATACAGTGTAATGGCTGAGGAGGCATGGTGAACTAAACAGAGGAGAGACAACAGCTATGGCAAAGACCAAAGAACTGGCAAGTAGAATGGTTCTTTGGAACTCTACAGATAAGAAGAAGCAGGGAGATCATCCACATGTGCTCTGGATAGCTGCTTCTCATGAGGAGCCCACAGGTTAGTGGTCTCCTGCAGGTTTGAACATTGGAGGACAAAGGTATCAACCATCATACTCAAAGCTGGAGTGGATCCTTTTAAAGGATACTGAATATGCTAACCTCACTTTCTAATAACTTTCAGAAATTGCTTATTTAACTATCCCGAGCCTATTGAAAAGTTTCAAAATGACAAGTTTGAAAAGCTGCCTGGTGAGCTTACCTTCCTTCTTGACCAAAAAAACAATTAACTATGAGTTTAAAAATTAAGTTAAGACTTCAAGGCATTGGAAATAAATGGCAAAAAGCTAACAGGATTTTAATCTAAGAAAGTTATAAATGAATTAGAAGTCCAGACAATTTGGGAACATTAAGACTTTACTATAAGATTTTGGAAACAATTAAATAAAATAAACAGTATTTCATGGAAGCCAGTATCTTTTGTCTATCTTAAGTCAAAACAGGACATTAAACAGGACTAAACATTCCAGGAGAAAAGGGGAAAAATGTCTTTGGTTTTTTGTTGGAGTGGGGATTTACAAAATGACACAAAACACTGTAATATTAGAAATATTTCAGAAGATTTTCTAAGAATGGGGCAGATACAATATGTCCAGAGATATTTCACTAGAAGAGTATTACATTCCTCTATTCGCAACAGAATACCTTATGAAACCAGACTTGAAATTTTGGGACTTGAAAATTTAGAACTACGCCGCCTTCGATCTGACCTAAGTGTAGCTCACAAAATTATCTGCAACAATATCCTACCTGTTAATGACTACTTCAGCTTCAACCGCAACAATACACGAGCTCACAATAGATACAAACTTAATGTAAACCGATCCAAACTTGATTGCAAAAATTTGACTTCAATAACAGAGTGGTCAATGCCTGGAATACATTACCCGACTCTGTAGTTTCTTCCCCAAACCCCCACAACTTTAACCTTAGACTGTCCACCGTCGACCTCACCCCATTCCTAAGAGGTCTGTAAGGGGCGTGCATAAGCGCACCAGCGTGCCTACCGTCCCTGTCCTAATGTACCCATATATTCGTTAAATTTCTTGTACTCATAACCATGCTTGTACTTATATATTCACAAACATGTTTATACTTTGTTCGTAATCATATATACGCTTGACAAATAAATAAAATAAAATAAATAAATATGAGAAATGTCAGCAATAAGGTCTGCTTCTATGGATAAATTACCATATGTCCAAAGAATGATAAATCTAAAGCACATATTAAATCTGATACAAAAAAGTGTATTATAAAATGGAATTACAAATGACAAGCGAAAAGAATGATCCTGATAAGGGCTTTTTACTGGATATATAAAAGAAACTGGTTAAAACTTTGGAAATCAAAGTGGAAATATGAATGATAAATCAAGACAATCACTTGGTTAATAACATTTTACTGGATTTACCAGAGAGATTTGCTTTAAAAAAAGCCTCTGTGATGGGGAAAAGAAGGAAAAAAAGAAAAATTTAAGAGAGACCAAATCCTTCAGCAACTGAATGAATTAAAGATCAAGATTATTAAAAGTAAAGGGAAGGAATATAAACTTGGTTTGTTTAATTAAGGTTAAAGTAAGGCATGTTTCTATAAAACTTTGGTAATCCTTTGCAGACTTTTTGCCAAAAGTTGATGGTTTATGGATTTGCAGATATATATAAGGGATGGGTTATGGAAAGAAGAGATACTTGTGTGTAACCTTATAGGATGAAGAGGTATCAATTTTATTTTCAGTTGCAATGAAGATGGAAATCACTTATTTATAACGTTAATTTCTTTTTCTTTATCTTACTTTCTTCTTTTTATTTATTTTTTCTTTGCACTTTTCATTCCTTTTCTACGTTTAGCTTGTATTTGCTTTTACTATTGTAATTACAATCTTTAATAAACAAATATTTTTAAAAAGCTACCTGTTCAACTGAGTTCTACAACAGAATACTTTAAAAAGAGGACCAGGAAAAGCCACATTAATAGGATGCTTATAATTACAGGATCCCGATGGCTATATCCAAAAAGGCAAACTGAATACTTTGGCTCCAGTCATAGCCTTTGATGACCAAGAAATCCAACCCAGCCATTGAAGTTGGTACCATGTAATATAGTAATGTAATAACCAACATTCCTCTGATATTTAAAGATACAGTAATCCAACATTTCTCTGATATTTCTGGCTGTGTCTGGGGGACTTAATATAGAATGCTTTAAACAATTTTAAAGTGTTCAAATTCTCTGATGTGATATTTTCATTTATGCAAATTCAAAGGACAATTGTGCATGCCATTTCAGAAGGGTAACACGAAGGATTTTTTTTAAAAAAAAATATCATCCATTCTACTGTCAACAAGACTTCTTTGGCTTGGTTGAAATGGTTCACTTGAATATCCCAGATGGCTAGCCTGGAAGAATGCATTGTGATTAAAAGAGTAAAAGGAACATTTCTTAAGGACATTTGGATGCCTTGTACAAAGCAGATGCCATTTCTTAGCAGGGTTTGAATCTTAGTTCTTTTGCAGTATTTATTTGTGCTGAAGAGTGCTTAGCTTATATAATATTGGCACTTCCTAGCAATGCTAACCACTAACAGAAGTTTGAAGAGAAGTATTTGGAGCTTAATGAGAATAACAGCTTGGACGTTGATCCAGAACATGAAGATAGTGACAGGATTTTAAGGATTGCTAAGGTGGAGGACGAGGAAGGAGATGAAAATATGATGTGCCTTATACAAATGCATCCTTTTTTACTTCCTAATTTGACTTTTTTTCAGACCAGTTCATCTGATTTTGGATAAATTCTTAGACTGAAGAAAAAGTTGATTCTTTCTCCAGTGTTAATTGCAGGGACCAGAGGTGGGTTTGTCCCGGTTCGGACCGGTTCTATAGAACCAGTAGTAACTTGGCGGCCTGGGTCACTAGAACCGGCAGCAACCCAGGCCTGCCATGCCCCCGAACCAGTTCTTTCGGCGGTGCCATAGGCGGCGCCATCTTGTTTTTTGCTTCTGCGCATGCACAGCTTTTTTTAAGCACTGCGCATGCGCAAAGCGCACCCGCACAGCACAGCACTGAGCGAACTGGCAGCGAAGAAAAGAAGAACCCACCCCTGGCAGGGACGTGTACTGGTTGACTCCAGTGACAGCATCCATGTGTTTTCCTGCCAAAACAGCTTTAAAAATGGCTAGGTGAAATTTATATGCCTACAAAAAAGATTGTATGTTCATACAAGATGTGTACACCATCAATATGCTTAAAGATTTGCATTCCAACTGAAACCTGTGAGGCATACAAACAATATGGGCTGTCTCAACCTGGGTTGTTTCTATAACTTTAATTGTGAAGCCAGGTTCACAATGAAAGTAAAAAAATCTCTCATGTCCATTCATAAACTCTGCTGCCTGAATCCTCCTTTGCTGCAGTTTTGAAAAAAGCGTCAATAAATGCAACCCCTCCCCCCCCCAAATATTCAAGTGTAAAGCATTTTGTACAACCTTCATCCTATTATCAAGAGGGCTATGGAGTTTCTGAAATAAATATTCAGTAGTTTGAATACACTTTAAGTGCAGTTGTGTGTGTTTTCCATTAGTACAATTGCATTAACTGAGATCTGTAATGTGGACTTTCTTGTTCCTTGTTTTAGTGTTTTTTTTTTAATTGAAAAGTAGCTCCAGGAGGTTGTTAAAAGCTTTCCATTAGAGATGTTGGATTTGAGCAAACCTCTAACAAGAAAACTTTTTATTTATTTTTTATTTATTTATTTTTGTCAAGCATATATAAGATTACAGTAAAAGTATAAACATGTAGACATGAGATGGTTATGAGTACATGGGAACATTAGGACAGGGACGGTAGGCACGTTGGTGCGCTTATGCATGCCCCTTACAGACCTCTTAGGAATGGGGTGAGGTCAACAGTAGACAGTCTAAGGTTAAAGTTTTGGGGATTTGGGGAAGAAACCACAGAGTCAGGTAGAGGATTCCAGGCATTGACCATTCTGTTGCTGAAGTCGTATTTCCTGCAATCGAGTTTGGAGCAGTTTACCTTAAGTTTGTATCTATTGTGTGCTCGTGTATTGTTGCGGTTGCAGCTGAAGTAGTCATTGACGGGTAGGACATTGTAGCAGATAATTTTATGTGCTACACTTAGATCAGACCTAAGGCGGCGTAGTTCTAAATTGTCTAAGCCCAAAATATCAAGTCTGGTGGCATAAGGTATTCTGATCAAATAGAAGCCCTACAAATCCCCTCCCCCCAAAACTTTATTTAGCATCATAAAGGCAGATTTCTTGCCTTTAAGAATAAATGCATGAGTGACAGTTCTATTTCAGATCCCAGGGAACATTTTATCTTCAACTCCTGACACTCTTCTTCTTCTTCCTCATATGTGGCAAAGGAGACAATAGCACCCCATGTCACTAGCACACCCAGGAGGTGCTTATCTATTCCCCCTCCTCAAAATCAGATGTTATTAACAGGTCAAAGTTGGAGTATATCTATGTACAGTATATACAATCTCAGAGGAGAAAGAGTTATAACAGACAGGAAGCAAAATTTATGGGGAATATCCAGAGAACACTAGATAGCTGGATGAACTGATGATGACTCTCTTATTACTGCAATCACCTCTATAATTTTTCACCATTCATCTCAGCTACTTAGATCTACTGCAGCCAACCACTCTGGATATGAAAACGGCTTCCCTTCTCCTTTGCTGCTTTTGTTCTCCTAAATACTCACTACAGACCAAAGCTGAAATTTTGTATGCCACTGTCAAACCCTTATATTACCAGTGGTGGCTAAAATTGCAAGGTTCAGCTTGTGGTGAACAACTTCAGATGATATATTGGCATGATGAAGGAATGGCTATGATGGAAAAAAAAAACTTAGGAAAAGAGGAGAGGCTGCCTTAAGCAAAAAGATCCTGTTCTTCTTTTGTGGAGCAGGGTTTACTTTGGCCAATTGTTATGCATGGCTGGCAGGGGAATTCTGGGAGTTGAAGCCACATATCTTAAAGTTGCTAAGGTTGAGAAACACTGCTTAAGTGTTTCTAAGATTAATCACTTACTACCAAAGCTGTTATAAAGTGGAAAAACTAAAAGAGGGATGCTTATTCATCCTTTCCCCAACAAAAAATATCTGCCTGAGTACTTGGACCTTCGGTTTTCTTTGGTGTAGACATGTTCCTTAAACTTGCTCCTTTGGTCCAGAATCCTAAATCCTCTATTTTGTGGGAAACTCTGGGTAAATTCTAAGAGGGTGGATGGGAATTTGGTCCTTTCATGGAAGCTCTAAAACCCAATATTTTCTCTCCCTAGTTCCCACGCCTGGTAAATAATCAGTCATAGATTGTAAAGATAGAAAGAAAAAATGGAAACCAGTCCCATCTGCATATTAGTGCAGTAATTGTAATGGTTTGTGGGAATGACTTTGAGGGATGAGGAGAAGAGATGTTTCCTAGGGAAGAGAGGGAGAAACCCCAATGGGTTTCTCTTAGGAAGAACCTGCCCTAGGAAGAACCGTGGTGGTGCAATGGTTAGAATGCAGTATTGCAGGCTAATTCTGCTGACTGCCAACTTCCAGCAGTTTGGCAGTTCGATTCTCACTGGCTCAAGGTTGACTTCCATCTTTCCGAGGTTGGTAAAATGAGGACCCATTTTTGGGGAGCAATATGCTGATTCTGTAAACTGCTTAGAGAAGGCTGTAAAGCACTGTGAAGCGGTACATAAATCTAAGTGCTATTGCTATTGCTAATGGATCAGCAGTTAAAAGTGACAGCAGGAGATTTGTACTTCTAGATTTACAAAATTTTGTTAATATAGCCGTACAGTAAAATAGAATTAGCTCATCTGGGTTTCTATCTGCTTTACTTGGGAGAGCTGACACTATACAGCATTCTTAACACATAGTTATCCCTATTGCTATAGAAACATCTGCCAAGAAGAGAATATTGCACCGTTGAACACTTAGTTGAAATACCCTGGGTTTTTTGGGGGTTGGATTGAAAAAAAAGTTACATAGATGTAACTTTCTCCCTGCCAAAACTCTGGGTGGCTTACAGAGTTAAAAATAAAAAAAATACAAAAACAACAAAAAAGCTGAAAAAAACCATTCAAAGCATTTTTAAAATAACTACTAATCTACCAAAAAAAAAAACAACAACATAATAAAACTTCCTTATATCTGAAGACCAATTTGTGGTTTGTAATCTGGAATAACTCTCAACATCTGCCCCATGTTCATGTTAGTCCTTCAGATCAGGGGTGGGTTTCTCTTACCTTCCCTACCGGTTCGGAAGTGTGTGTGTGTGTGTCACATCGGAAGTGTGCGCTTTGCGTGCGTTGCATCCGGGTACTGACCCTCTGCGCATGCGCAGAAGCCTTTGCGCATGCGCAGAGGGTTCATTGCCGGTCACTTTCAAGCAGCGGCGACCGGGGAACCGGTTCGGGGACGTGGCAAGCCAGCCATCGCTACCGGTTCGGCAAACGGGGCCAAATTTCCACCACTGGCTCGCGCGAACCGGTCTGAACCGGTAGCAACCCACCACTGCTTCAGATACTTGAAGCTATTACTTTTCCCTTCATGAAGCTAAAAATACTCAATACTCCCCACTCTTCCTCATAAGTTTTTCCTTCCAAGACACTTGTCATCTTTGTTGCTCTCCTCTGGAAATGGCTTAAATGTGTTCTTTAAAACAGGATGCTGTATTCTAGAAATGAGTTGACCACTGCAGAATAGAGAGGAACCATGGCTTCTCCAGTGGTGAAATCCAATTTTTTTTACTACTGGTTGTGTGGGCGTGGCTTGGTGGGTGTGGTGTGGCTTGGTGGGCGTGGCTAGGTGGGCGTGGCAAGGGAAGGATACTGTAAAATCTCCATTCCCACCCAACTCCAGGGGAAGGTTACTGCAAAATCCCCATTTCCTCCCGATCAGCTGGGACTCAGGAGGCAGAGAATAGATGGGGGCGGGGCCAGTCAGATGGCTTGATGGGCGTGGCAGGGGAAGGATACTGCAAAATCTCCATTCCCACGCCACTCTGGGGCCAGCCAGAGGTGGTATTTGCCGGTTCTCCGAACTACTCAAAATTTCCGCTACCAGTTCTCCAGAACCTGTCAGAACCTGCTGGATTTCACCCCTGGGCTTCTCCTGATCTTGACATTATATTGCATTTGTTATTTTTGCATTTTGCTCATGTTCAGCTTGTATTCATCAAGACTTATAGATCTTTTTCTTATGTGGTGCTACTCAATACAGTTCCCTCTATCTTAGAATGTTTCCACTTATTTTTCCTATCCCAGCATAAGACAGCATTTGTTCCTGATGTAATCATTTTACTACCGTCCACTAAGACATTTCTATTCTCCCTATATTTCTGTTGTCTCAGACTTGATATCAGATGTTCTAATTCTTCATCCATGTCACAATATGCCACTGAACATGTCCCTCCTGTTTGATTTGGAAATACTGGCATACATTCATTGGCTATAAATGTTTGACCAGCTCAATGCGTCTATAAATCAGATAATCTTTAAAATAATCCCAAAGCAGATGTCCAGCAGCTTTCTTCTCTGAAGCGCTTCTACTGCAAGAGAATAACTGAATCGCTATAAACCTATCAAAACCTTTAATGATATCATGATTAGGCTTGGGTTGTGAAATGGATATTAACCATATTATTTTGTTAATACTGAGATGGTATGATTCTCATCTGCCCCTATTGTTTGAGAACAATGCATGATATTGCACTGCATAAGAATTTGGTAATGTTAAGAAAAGAAAAGAAGAAAGAATGCTGCTAAACTGCCAAAATATGTGGACCAGATTTACTTCAATTAAAGTACATCTTGATACCTTTAAATTCATTTTCTTAAACTTGAGTTGAATATGATGCCAATGATATAATACTTCACAATGCTTTTCTTTTCAATTTAACATGACTGAATAGCTTGGATTCTGCTTAGATATATAATGCCAGTTTTTTGTTCATGCCTAAATTCTTTGTTTTGCTATTCACTCTTAGTGGGATGAGAATTATCAAACTCTTCAACATTTTTGCTGTAGTTAGTTTCCTACCTAGATGTTGTAGATGGGTTTATCTCAATGTTTTTCTTTCCTATGACTATGCTTAATATCCAAGAACTAAGGAGGAGAAGAGTGACATCTCCCCTCAAGTGGTAAGAACCTTAGAGTCATAAGAACATAAGCAATGACCTGCTGGATCAACGCTGGTCCATCTAGGCAGCAGACTGTTCTCACAATGGCTAACCACCTGCACAAAGAAGCCAGGGAATCTCCCAGCAGTCAAACTGCCATCAAGTCTAACAGTCATTGATCCTCATAACTTCCATGAATTGGTTCAACCTTTTTTTAAATCAGCCAAGCTGACAGACAGCACCAAATCTCATAGTAGCAAATTCCAAAATTGAATTAACTGATCTCCAGGGGGGATGAGTCTGCCTATCGAGATGAGGTGGAACGGTTGCTTTCGTGGTGTGGAGACAATAACTTGGTCCTTAACACAAATAAGACCAAGGAGCTTATAGTGGACTATAGAAGGAATAGATCAGACATCCAGCCCTTGCTTATCAATGGAGACCGAGTGGAGCAAGTGGCCAGTTTTAAGTTTCTGGGTGTTATCATAAAAGAGGACCTGACCTGGGACACTCACATTGCAGCCCTGGTCAAAAGGGCCCAGCAGAGATTATACTACCTGAGACTTCTCAGGAAACAACAACTGAATGAAAAACTGCTGGTAGCCTTCTACCGCTGCACCATAGAGAGCCGAGGTGGCGCAGTGGTTAGAGTGCAGCACTGCAGGCTATTTCAGCTGACTGCTAGCTGCAGTTTGGCAGTTCAAGTCTCACCGGCTCAAGGTTGACTCAGCCTTCCATCCTTCCGAGGTGGGTAAAATGAGGACCCAGATTGTTGGGGGCAATAT
>QLTV01001839.1:2900087-2922119 GCA_003457575.1 Thermophis baileyi
AATCACTGTTGTATCATCTGCAAACTTCAGTAGTTTAACAGATGGATTGTTTGAAATGCAGTCATTGGTATATAGAGAGAAGAGAAGTGGTGAGAGCACACAGCCTTGGGGGGGCCCTGTGCTAATTGTACAGGTATCTGATGTGATTTTGCCTAGCTTCACCTGCTGCTTCCTGTCTGTTAGGAAGCTTGTGATCCACTTATAAGTGTGTTCAGGTACCGCTAGCTGATTTAGTTTGGTTAGAAGAATGTCTGGTATGATGGTATTGAATGCTGAACTAAAGTCTACAAAGAGGACCCTTGTGTAGGTCTTTGGAGATTCAAGATGTTGTAGGATGTAGTGCAGAGCCATATTAACAGCATCATCTGTCGATCTATTTGGTCGGTATGCAAATTGCAGGGGGTCTAACAGTGGATCCATGATGGTTTTCAAGTGGGACTGACTCTGACTCTGTAAACTGCTTAGAGAGGGCTGTAAAGCACTGTGAAGCGGTATATAAGTCTAAGTGCTAAGTGCTATTGCTATATTAACAATAACAAAAGTGCCATTATTATAAGACTACCATTATAAAACAGTATAGAGTTCTAACAACATTGACTTGATTTGTAACTGCATAAAGAAATATTCAGTTTTGGCACGAAAAAAAGGCTAACATAGGCAACAAGAGAATCGTTCTAGGCAAGGTGTCCACAAATGACTCCCATTGGTGGAAAGACACTTCCTCTTAAGGCCATCCATCTTAGTTTACAGTATTTGACAGGAACCTGTGGAGAACATTCTCAGTGACTTGACAGTTATTCTCAAGTTGACCACTATGGATCATAGAATGTGGACCAGATGAGATTTTGGCCAGATGCAGCACAGTTGTTGGTATGAAATGCCCCTGCAAATTTTGCCATGATGGAATCAAGTATCTTTTATGGAACTTTCAATGGAATTTGCTGTTGACAATGATAACCAAAGTACCATGGGAAGTCTTGATTCTTCCTGAAGTTACTGATGTACAGGTAGTCCTCGACTTACAACAGTTCATTTAGTGACCATTTAAAGTTACAGCGGCACTGAAAAAAGTGACTTATGGCCACTTTTCACCGCTACGACCTTTGCAGCATCCCCAGTTTCATGTGACTAAAATTCAGATGCTTGGCAACTGGTTCATATTTATGACCATTTCTGTGTCATGTGATCCCCTTTTGAGCAAAGTGAATGGGGAAGCTAGATTCACTTAATAACTGGGTTACTAACTTATCAATTGCAGTGATTCACCTAACAAATGAGTGCAAGAAAGGTCATAAAATGGGGGCAAAACTCACTTAACAAATGTCTCACTTAACAACTGAAATTTTGGGCTCAATTGTGGTCGTACATCGAGGACTACCTGTACTTTATTCATGAAGGGATTAATACTAATTCAAAACTCAGCCTCCTAAATAGTTTCAATACAGATACATATTTTCAGAATGGAAATAATTATACCCAGAATCTCTCATTCCTAGCAGTACAACTTTAGTCTAATACTGTAACTCCCTTGAAAAATTCCTGAATTAGTTAATTTTTTAAAAAAGCATTATTCTTTTTCTTTCTTTTCAGTGCTGAATTATTTCCCTGCCAACTATTTTACTTCTGGACAGCAACCATCCCAAGCAACCATTCATTTCCCAGGCATAGATCTGGATCCAGGTTTACTTCCTAGCAGCCCATTGCTCTGTGACAGAGAATCAGTCTGAATTGCTGAATCGGTCTAGCAATAGCTTGACTGATACTTGAAGTCAGTAGAGGATTATATGAGGGCTAATAAACTAAAGCTGAATCCTAGCAAAATGGAAATATAGTGAACAAGTGGTTGTGATTCCCAATATAAGGGGCATTGTCTCTCTGTTAGTTGCTCTATGCTTCTCCATAATTGATGGGTGTTCTTGTCCCATCACAATCACTGAAAGTTTCAGTGATTTTTAAGTAGTAGAATCTATTACTAGCTTAGTAATAGGATAGTACATAAGTTGAGACAACAGGATTTCTGTGACGCATGCATTAGGGTAACTTCAATATTCAGTTACCACAACCACTGAAGTACACTGAAGTATAACATTGCTTTATAGTATTACTGAAAGCCACTTCAAGTTTTACATAGATGAGCAACACTATCCAGAATTTTAACTAAGAAAAGCAGATTACGCACAAACTAATTGAGAAGGAGGAAATGAGTGGAAACCCCCCCCCACACACACACACACTTAACAGAGTATTGTCTCCACCTTACCAACCTTCTAGTGTACCTGAAACAATTGATTTTGGACTTAGACATTCCACTGCAAAACATGCCCCAAGAAAATCCTAGATACAGGGGTGGTGGGGAAGGGCTTCTATCTCAGAAGTGGCAGGTTCTTCTCTACCATTATTGATGCTGTGACAATCACCAAAGTGTCACAATCCCTCAGGGCTCACTAGAAGAAAGTTCTCTTTTCCTCTATCCTCTATCAAGGAGTTTGCCTAGCCAAATAACTGTCTGGTTTTCTTCTCACTAACCACAAATAGCATTTCTGACAAAGATTTCCAGTTTGAGTGATAGAACAGTTCCCACATTGCCAACAACATTTGAGTTCTAAGTACCTGTCATTCTTATTTGAATGCATGTTCTAGTTTAGGCTTAGGAGAAGATTACTCCTATTGCTTCACCTTCAGTTAACAATAACTGAATAACTTTGTTGTGTCTATCTTACCTTGTTCTTTTTAGGGCTTGGAAGTTTATCACTTTGGTACTGAATAAAGCAATACTCATTACCATGTTAGTCCAGACTCTAAAATTAACTGCACCACTGATTGTTTACCACAAGCATTAATACCAATTCTGTCAAGAATGCAATGTAAATCCAATGACTAATGAAGACAGATGCACTAAAGAAAGTAAACAACTCTTTTTTTACCGCATGTACAGTAAGTTGATTACATTGAGATTTGGTATGGTAAAGATGGCAAATGTTAACAAAATCAGATCAAGGAAAGATGAAAAGAAAGAAGGATTAAGGAATTACAGGATGTGAGAAGAGGAGGGGGAAGGTTACCGTTAATAAGACCAAATTTAATAAGGTCCATATTTGTTGCCCCTGAACATAACCATAACATCTCTTGAATGGAAGCTCCTCCCCTGAGCACAAATGAATATCAATATCTTATTAGCTTATTTTGCCATAAACTCACAAAAGATAATCCTGCTTCTCAATCCTACAACAGGAATTCTGCTAGCTCATCACACACCCACAAGGGCCACCTGACTCCCCGCCTCTTTCCATATCTAACTACAAGCAGACATTTTTCACAGCTGGGCAACAGATGGGACCGAAGTGAAGAGATCATGGCAGCACACAGACCCAGAGTTTCTCTTCTGGAGGTGTTGCAGGGGCACACGGTTGCCAAGAAGAGCTTTGGGAAATGTGCTCCAGGCAATTCAGCGTGTGTAAGCACACTTGGACGCTTTGGGAGAAATTGCAGCATCTGTTCGTTCCCCCCTTTCCCCCGATTCCCACAAACAACCCATTCTGTAAGCCTGGGTCTCTGTGTGTTTGCAAGGAGGGATCATCAATGCAGCTGATAGAAGCCGACACATATTTCATTACCATCTGGTCTTTGACTGCTCCAGGAGAGAACTTTGTATTCTCTTTTCTGCTCAGTCTTTTCTCTGCGAATTTCTCCCATCCCATTGTTTTGTTGATATTGACATCTTTCAGCCACCTGTCACGTCTTGTCTAAATGTGAGATTCTCAGTCGTGGTGAAAGAGAAAATGTACGCATTTGTGCATGCGCACATACACACACACACCTCAGTTGCTTTTGAAGGAATGATCGTCGTTTACCTCCATAACTCAACATTATATCTTGAGCTATTTGATGATGAGTTATCTATTTTTTTTCATCGAGGAAAAAAAAAAAACTGAAATTGGCCAGATTCAGCCTTCCATCCTTCCGAGGTGGGTAAAATGAGGACCCAGATTGTTGGGGGCAATATGCTGACTCTGTGAACCGCTTAGAGAGGGCTGTAAAGCACTATGAAGCGGTATATAAGTCTAAGTGCTATTGCTATTGCTATTCCAGCAGGATGGTTGGTCAGCAAAGGATGTTTACTTGTCCCCTTTTTTTCTGATATCTGGAAATAATTAGACTTTGATCAATTTGGTGCAAAAAAGATATATCGAAATTGCTCATAGTTGGGACAGAGTTCTTTGACTTAAATTCCAACATATCCAAGTTTTTTACAATGATTAAAGCAATTGGGAAAACTCATGTCTAGGGGTTGTCACACGTGAAGCAGCTTTAAACAAAGCAGCTGACCTTTGGATCTGAATTTACTTTTTGCTACTTTGGGTCCATTTCTGACCATCAGTGAGCTTGTGCCTGTTCTTCCTCATGCTAACCAGCTTTCTTCCTGTCCTTCAGCCAGAAAAGAAATATGTCAAGTGCAAAGTATTACTTTCAGAACCCATGTTTATCACACCTCAGTAACAATGCCAGTCAGTATTGTGGTCCTCCCATTGTTTAATGCAAGTTAAATTCAGGGAAATAATTGGATGATTCTTTGCCTTTTTTTCCTCTTTCTGCATCCACCCAATGTTATCAACTGTTAGGAAAACCAACCACAAATTCTTTTACTGAGTGTATGAGTATATGATGGGTTGAGGTTGGGAGGTACTGTCAGAAATGGTGATCTTACAATAGATCTGCCCAATCATTTGGAGCTCAGCTGTTCATCAACATCCAGTAGTTTCACCCTCCCTATAATGTCCACATAGAAGTTCTTGTCCTGTGGTATCAGAAAAAGCTCTCCTTCTCCCGGAACAACTACACTATCTTCAGTCTATCTCAGGAGTGGACCAGCAGTGAGATGGAGGGTATGTTTCAAAGACATGACCGCAGGGGATAAATTATTAGCCAGACATCTTTGCAACATGGCAAACTGAACTTGTGGATAAAACCTACAAATATGTAAATTCTTTAGTGGCAATCCAATATACCTTCTTTTCCTGTAAACACTTCCTAGAACATTTTCAAAGGAAGAAAAGGGTGGCCTATGCTATAAATCAACTCCTTTGGCTCTATTACAATTGCAAAAAATTATGAGGCAATGCTGTACTCTTTTTACTGCTTAAGCCTTAACTCTTCATAACAATGTTATATTGGAATCCACTGAGGCCCTGTTGCTCCAAGCTCTACCTACCTTCCCCCTTATCTCGTTTACAAGATATCACTTTGGGTTTTTACTGGAGGAAGGATGAGTACATTAGCAGAGATTCTCAATGAGTGTTGACTATCAAGTTGCCTTTCAGCATCTTTTCATTTTCAAACAGATGCTGTCAAATGGGATTCATCCAAATTTTAAATGGGATTATTCAAGTTGTGGTGAAGTTCTCACTTTTATAGCTTTCTTTGGCCATGCACTCTGCCACTGCCAAATGAATGGGTTTTTTTTGTCAGATACATTGTACTATGGACAGATCAAGAAATTAGCATAAATTACCTAGTGCTTAATTTTATATTAAGAGCAATTACTTCTTTAGTTCAATGTGTGTGTGTGTGTGTGTGTGTGTGTGTGTTATTTATAGCTATAGCTATATAGTTTTACTTATAGTCAGTTGTATTGTCTTGTATTGCATAATGTCTTGATTAGCCAAAAGGTTATCATAATTACATCATTATAAGCTTCAGCCTCTATTATTCACTTTCTTGTTTATGTTAACACTGACACTGTGACTGTGTTTGCAACCCATGTTAACCTATGAATACTTTTTTGTATTAACCCAACTGCCTGGCTGTATAGAACAGCACTACTATAAGCTAACCATTATGACTAGGTTTCCATGTTTAACTGTTGAGATTGGTGTTGGTTTAAGCAAACCTGTTAGAAGGGATGTCAGATTTGCCACTTTTTAGATGAACTAGAGGATGAAAACAAAATTTAAAGTCTTAGTACCGTAATTGGTTGATAGTGATATTGGTTCAGATCTTCATTAAACTGCTTGAAAAATACCTCAGCAATCACTATACTCTGCTAAGACTACCTCATAAGTACTGTTGTACAATTCATGTGGGGAAGAATGATGTTCACTATACTAACTACTTAGAGGAAATGCAGGAGAAAAATAACAAATATGGAGATAGAACTTTAATTAGTGCATTCAACAGTTATTTATATTCTGCCATTCCTTTTAGAGTTCAAGACAGCATACATGGTACATGTCTCTGCATTTTATTCACCACAATAATAACTCTGTCTGATAAGTGAGTCAGAGAAAGATTGGCCCAAAGTCATCCATAATTAGTCCATAATCAAGTGAGAACTTGAATCTGAGTTTCTCCAGATCAAGTCTAAAACTTCAGTCACGATGCTATACTGGTTCTCAGTTCACTAACAGATGGAAAGTAAATTGTGATACCGTTGCATAAATTGGACACGTTGATTTCAGGTGGCTTCAGAATGGAAGCAAATTGTACTGGAGAGGCAGAAGATTAGAGCCAGTCTTCTCTGACCAAGTGACTTCCAAATGTGTTGGATTTTACTTTCATAATTGTATGCTGATTGATAATTGAAAGGCTGGAGGACACAAAGATGGGGAAAACTGTGTTAGACAGATCTGTGTACAATATTGTTACTTAACTTCCTGTCTCATTTTAAGGAAATTAAACACCCTGTATATAAAATATTTCAAAGGCAAGATAAATGGCAGGTCTGGCTTACAAAATATTACAGTAAACAAGTTTTTAAGCAAAATGCAGATAAAAACTTTTGGACATCTTGATCACAGCTGTTGGAGAAGTCCTCCTAGTGCACTTTGGGAAAGCAGCCAGTGAACTCATTATTCATAATTGACAGGAATCCACATATATGGTTTTCATGCTTGAAAGAGTGTATATTTATTAGAAATATGCTGAACATTTTTATTACTGCATGGAGATGCAGATGTTTTTTTTTAAATGTTCTCCTTAACTACAAGAACATGTTGTGAAGCAAATATTTGTAGCTCAGTTCAATCTTATATGCATCCATATGTTGTCCGGCACTGAAACAACAACACTGAAACACTTGTTTCATCTGGGGTGTTATGTCTGGAACACCAAGAATCTCTTCCAATGTGGAGAATTAACTTCAGAAATCTGCTGGAGAACCTTCAGAACACTTGGATTGCCATGGTCTAGAGGAGATACAAAATGTATTCCTTGGAAGATTCTATTTCTAGAACTTTACAGATAGCTACTCTTAGGTATTTAATTGGCAACATAATTACTAATTGCATATGCATATGCATACAGAGATATATCCACTTTAATTGGGCAGTCAACATTCAAACAAGTAATTAAGTGGATAAATCGTTAAGCAGATAAATCATATACAGGTAACATAGGAAATTGCTTTACATCAAATTAGACCATGGTGTAGTCTTACTCCTTCAGAATTGCTTACTTGACCAAGGAATAGCTGCCCAAATTTTAGACAGAAGTCTGCCCATCGCTGCCTATAATTCTCTAAAATCTTTCATGTCAAAGCCTGTGCTGTCCACCATCCCAAAGCTCTTCCCAAATTATTTTGTTATACTGCGTGCAAGTATGTACTTGTGTGAGAGATGGGAAAGGATGCAATGGTCTGAAATAAAAACTGCATAGGGATCCAACAGAATGTCTTTCAGTCACTATTAGGGTTTTTCCTAGAAGAAAAAAAGAGGAAACCCCCTAATGGGTGATTGTCTCTCTATAAAAATGTGTTTAAATGTATGAACAATAACTTTCTTAGCACAATCTCAGATTTAAATTGATAAAAACAAGTGCCAAGGCATTTTCTTTAACATATTGCTAAAGCATATACATACCATCTATAATGTTTCTGAGTCCTCCAGTCTAAAGTTCTTTCTTCATTGGTGTTGCTGAGCTACAACAGAGACAATGGCTACTGCTCATTAAATTAATCATAAAGAGGCCTTGGTTTAGTTCCTTTCACTCTCTAATCCAAGAGAGAGGAAACCAGCTAGAGGTGCCAACTTTTCAATTAACCCCTGCAGCTGTGCCCTTAACAATTGCTGGATCAGCAGGAATTCAAAGGTGAAGCATCAAGATCAATAGGACCATATTTTTATATGACCATCTTTTAATGCCAAGACTCAAATGTCGGCAAACCTAAATGTAACAAAGGGAAATACAACCCCAAAACATCTACATTAGCCTAATAAAAAAAAAAGTAGATAAAGCTTGGAATTAAGTATAAAGCTGAAAAAAAAATCTGTGTAGAACCAAACTAGCTCAAACTAAATCATCATAAGATATAGTCCACTGGTGCACTCTTGAGGAAGGAATTTTAAAGATGGGGTACCAACACAAAGACTGCCTTCTCACTAGTTGGTGCCCGTTGTTCAGAGAAAGTTCTTAAAAGATATTCGGCAACTTATTGAATATGCCTTGTTTTGTATACCGAAAGAAACCAGATTCCTTAGTTAATTCAGTGCCATCAAATCAGGCTTGGCACCTGGTGACGATCAGACAAAAGCTTGTCATCCCTACCTGAGCCCAACAGCAAATCAGAGCTTTTCCAAAAATATTCCATTAATCACCCTGATCCTGTCAATTCACTTATCTGTCATTTTCCCCTTCTTTCTACTTTCCTCAACCTAGGAAGCATAATTATGCATTCCAACCCATCACAAGGCCAAAATATGTTTTTCCTCACTTATTAAGGGAACAGCCAGCCTTTATTTGGTCCAGAACTGATCGATTGGTTCTCCTTGATATTCTTCATAATCATCTCCATAATTTGAACACATATTTGAAAAAAATAATCTATATTTTCTTTTCTTACCTTTTTTTTTTTTTTGCTGTCCAGCTTCACCTACTGTAAAGCACATTTGTGCTATTTAACTATTCTGATCTGTTGTCCTTGAAATGTCCTTATTCGTCTTGATCCTGTCTGAATTTGTCACCACTTTCCTTCAAGGATTAATTTCTTTTCTGCAACACACTGTCTCTCTGTATTTCTCCTTACACCTAAGAAAACAAAACTAATGCCTTTCCCTTCTTCAAATGTAAATTTATTAAGCGTGCAGGATGACATTACCTTCTAATAGTTAATATGAAGCTCAATTTTTCACTTTCCATTTTCGTCTTCTAATGAGCTGTCATTCAGTGCTGATGAAAGGTAACATCCTCCATTGTATGTAAGGACAGCTTGTTTAATGAAAACAGGATAAGCTGCATGGGTATAATTCTGCTTTCCATTACTTTGCAGTCATTCACTGTCAGTTAGTAAAAGAGGCTTTAATTTTCTGGATTTAGGTTTATAGCATAAAGTACATCATCTTTCTCAAGTCAGAGTGGCATGCTTTGCTTACTAGAAACTTGACATCATGGGCCATCTTGCAATTGGTATATTTGGTATACAGTATATTGGAGGATGTAGGGACTCTCTGCCTTGGAAAAGATGGGGCTTATCCTCATTCTCTTGGGAGGCCATTTTCAAATTCTAGTTTGCTTCTTGTGCTCATGTTAAAGGAACATAATCCAAAAGCTAAGGTTATCTTTTTGTTGGAAAATTTGGGTGCTGTCTATGTATTTAATCAAGGATTAGATTAGATTAGATTAGATTGCTGTTTGTTACTTGAGGGGCAGAGTGGCAATATCTTTAGTTAAAACACAATGACATCTCAATATGGTCCATCATCCTTGAGTTTCAGAACCCCCTGTAGTACTGTAGGATTCAATATGGTCTTTCAGTGCCATTCACAGGGGGTACCACAATACTGTATGCAAGATGGCAGGCATAACATCACAATCCAAGCTCCACCCCTTTTGTATATGTGTTTCCCAGACATGCCCACTCAAGCAGTGCATGTATCATGGCACTAGTCCCACTGTTCTATAGATCGTGACCCACAATCCAGATATTCTTATCTCTTTACAAATAATAAGCCTACAGCAGCACACTCTAGACTGAATGTCTAAGAGTATAAAAAGTTAAGGAATGAGACACTGGAATATCCAGTAGACGAATTACAGTGGCAAACCACATATTTATATCATATTCCTGTAGATTAAAAATTAACTGGATCCAATAAAATATTACTTCATGTTTGTTGAACAATGTTGTATTTTTTCCAGAAAACAGCTAACTGTCAAAATGAGCTGCTTAAAATGCAAGATATGTTCAGATGTTGTAATCTTGCATTTTAGTGTCACATTTTTAGATAAATATTACTTCATATACAAATTTCACAGTATTTTGAAAGATGCATTAGCTTTTCAAGAGTGTCATGTCTTTTGAATTATATATCATTGTTCTGGAAACTTACCAGAGGACAATGGAAATGGATATCATGTCCTCTTTTTTAATAGAAGGAGGGGGGGGACTACAAAGTAGGAATACTGCTGGAAATTGCAACTGGCTAACTTTTTCAAACTTTGGTCTGCATACACTAGTTATATGTTTGATTTCCCATTGTTTCCTATTGTTAGTAAATCAATTAAATGTTAATAATTTAATTGAAGTACAAAATATAGTTATAAATGTAAGACTTTTGTTTCAAATATAAGAGTTTTTAAAAATTTGCAAATATAAGTAAACTAGACAAATAATCTCACTGCTACTTCCATCCTTGGTGGAAAAGTCAGCCTTATCCAATTGCTTGAAATGAAGCTAGTATTGGGGCATCCATAGGAGAGGTTAAAAAAAAGTCAAGATGGTAAGAACAATAAAAGCCAATCACTTTTTAATACACATCATATTAAAAAAGGAATAAAGCTAACTTTTGTTTACTTTTTTGACCCTCCTGCAGATGCCTCTACCCAGAATAAAAAAGATTACAGTTTTGGCCTTTTATAATATAGCCATTCATTTATAGATTATGAAATCCCTCTTCTCCTTCTTTCTTCTTCTCCTCCTCCTCCTCCTCCTCCTCCTCCTCCTCCTCCCCCTCCCCCCCCCCCCCCCCCCCCCCTCCTCCCCCCTCCCCCTCCCCCCCCCCCCCTCCCTCCCTCTCTCTCTCTCTCTCTCTCTCTCTCTCTCTCTCTCTCTCTTTCTCCCTCTCTCTCTCTCTCTCTCTCTTCTTCCTTCTCTCCTCCTCCTCCTCCTCCTCCTCCTCCTCTCCCTCTTCCTCCTCCTTTTGCGGCTAGAGAACTAAGTTAAATCATTCTAATTTATAATGCATATGTCTTAAAAGGAAAGATATGCAGGAAAATACAGCATGCCTTTAGTGAAAAACTCTACTGGCTTTCTCCTTTAGACTGAAGCAATAAAAACAAAACTCTGAAATATTTGTTCTATCAAATAACAGATATATCATCTGATCAATCAATAATCATACATCAGATATTATCAATAATAATCAATAATCAGATATTATCAAACATCTGATACACTGGCTAAAAGTTATCTTAATTAGATGCAGTTTAATCAGGCTTTAGTATATCAGTCATGTGGAACTTTCTTCTGTGAATGAAAAATGTTAGTGTCGTTTCTGTAAAATAACTTTTGTAGGAAAAGAAGTTTGCAATTGTTGCATATGCTGTGAGAGAAGCATACTGTACAGTTAGAGAACAGCTTCCAAAGACATCTGGTCTTTAACTGAATAGCATCTGGAATTGCCAAATGTTGGCAGTTCCTATGGAAGAAAAGAATGCCACATTTTTTATGGCATATTCCACCTGCTAGTTTTCACTTGGGGAAAAGCTATTGAAAGCACATGGAATGGAGGCAGATGGGCCCCAGCTCAGTCTCTGGTGGAGTCTCCTATGAGATATCTAGGAATGTTGCTGACGCTGTGGATCGTATCCTCTAGTGACCATATGCAAACACAATGCACAACATTGGCAGAAGATTCATCTTCCCACTCATATCACTCTACACTGCACCGTGCCTGTCCTCAAATCCATTCTAGTGACGTAGAAGGTTAAAGGATCCAATCTGGGGATGCATGCATATAGGGGGCCATAAAGAAGTAGAAATACACAAGAAATACTGAACATAGCTAGTGGTGCCCACAGCAAACCCACAATACTGTCAAAATGGTGATGTCATTATATTATACCCATGCATCCTGAAATCTGTGATAACTATATGTCACAGAATTTGCATGATTATGTCATTTTCTTTTCATTATTTGCCACAATCACCCAGTTCTGCCTGGGGATGCCCATGTTCATGAAGGCCCAAGGTGAAGGAATGCCCATGTTCATGAAGGCCCAAGGTGGAGGAACACCATTGTTCATGAAGGCCCAAGGTGGAGGAACGCCATTGTTCATGAAGGCCCAAGGTGGAGGAACGCCATTGTTCATGAAGGCCCAAGGTGGAGGAACGCCATTGTTCATGAAGGCCCAAGGTGGAGGAACACCATTGTTCATGAAGGCCCAAGGTGGAGGAACGCCCATGTTCATGAAGGCCCAAGGTGGAGGAAGCTCACATGAAAAATGAGTGACAACATCAAAACTGAGTTCAGCAGATAAATGGCCTGAAATATCTTCTCTGTTTTACTAATCTCCAACAGAACTCTGCCACATTACAGATGTCAATGCTTCATACCCAGTATGGTAATTAGACTATCTCCTTGTTCACTGGACCCAAGCAGACTCAAATATACTTACTACAGAAAATTAAGAGGCCATGCATATAAGAAACTTTCCAACTAATAACATTCAGGAATCTTGTCCTTTATAAATATCAGTCCTAAGGTTTGAATCTTGGGATCCCTCCCTCTGCCTTTTTGAATCAACAGTCCAGGGGTGGGTTCTAACTTTACCTCGCTGCCGGTTCGCTTCCTCCCGTGCCGCGTGGGCGCGCCTTGCGCACGCACGCATGCGCAGTGTAAAAAAAATTAAAAAAATTCCTCCCCCCAAAAAAGCCAAAAACAAGATGGCGACGCATGTGCAGTGCCGGGAACTTGGCTTCTGTGCATGCGCAGAAGAAAAAAAACCTGGAAAAAAATCCCCCCCCAAAAAAATTCCCAAAAAAATTCCAAATAAATTCCAAAAAAAGATGGTGGCGTCCACGGACCGGCACCAACCGAACCGGATCCGTGATGTCATCATGACGTCACCAGCGGTTCACTACCGGTTCGAGCGAACCAGTCCGAACCAGGAGGAACCCACCTCTGCAACAGTCATGTGGCTGCGCGTTTCCCAACCTTGAAGATTTCTGCCATCTGTCCCTTATTTACAAAATGGATTTCTCTGGAATAAGAATCAGAGATTCCTGCCTCATCAGCCAACTCAACTCTTACAACAATCTCTATGATCTGCAACTAGTTTTCTACATTCAATCTGCTGTTCATCCTGTTCTCCCTCATCTTCTACAGATGCTTTTATCCTCTTTTCATCCACACAGCCTGCAGAAAAGACCTCAATTGTAATGTTGCTCATCCAAGTACTAAGTGCAGTGGGTAGATCGCTTCATTGAACTACAACTCTTTTTTCTCTTTATCGCTGCTGGTGAAATTTCTTTTCCCTATAATGCCAAATACAGATCATTGGTGTTCATGTTAATACCACACCAGTCAAGAGGTTATGCTTGGGTTTGTTTTGTGAAAACATGTTGTGCCTTGAGGTGGTCTGGTGGGTTGACCCAAAAAGTATCTAAAAGGGGAGGGGGGGTCAAAAGAGGCAGGATAGTGGTTGTAGCATTGCTGTCAAAGCACTGCCACTTTTGTACATGCAAGCAAAATCAACACAAATGCAAAAGAAGTGGGCCTTCCATTGCAATGCCATGATCAGCAACTTTTCCTCTTTTGACAGCCTTGCCCCCCCTGTGGATGATGCTGGGTTGATCACCCAAACACTGGAAAAGTATAGGGGAAGCAAGGGTAGAATCAAAAAAATATTTCCAAGTGGTGTCAATTCAGCATATTTAAAAATTTCCTTATCATTCTTTCTCTGTGTCATATACTTCAGGGCAGGGGTGAAATGCTCCTGGTTCGCTCGTACCTGTCAGTCACCATAGAGCCGGTCTCCAAGGTAGCGTGAGGCGCCGCCTACCCGCCCAGATGCCGCCATTTGAGTTCTTTTACCCTCTGCGAATGCACAAAATGCTTTGCGCATGCGCAGAGGGTAAAAGAACCCAAATGGCGGCATCCGGGCAGCATCTGGGTGGGTGGGCGGCGCCTCGTGCTACCCTGGCGACCGGCTCTATGGCGACCGACAGGTACGAGCAAACCGGGAGCATTTCACCCCTGCTTCAGGGGTGTTAAACAGAAGGCCCGCGGGCCGGATCCAGCCCACTATGTGGTTGGATCCAGACCGCCGGGCTGTCCTGGAAAATGTAAGGGGCCGGCGCACATCGCTTCGCCCCGGTCTACCCGCATCGCTTCAGCCCGGTCTACCCAATGCGAAGAGGAATCATTGGGCCAGCGTGGCGTCGGCCCGGTCTACCCAGTGCAAAGAGGAAACATACCAGCAGTTTGGGGAGTGGCGTCAAGCTATGGCCACCCAGTTGGCCACACCCACCCAGTAGGCCATGCCCGCTCAGCCCCCGAGGTCAACCACAGCCCTGATGAAGCCCTCAATGAAATTGAGTTTGACACCCCTGATATATTGTATGTGGATATATGCATAATTTTGTATTTATTTATTTATTTTGTCATGTTTATGCAGTGCAGATTGGAGGTGGAGACCCTTTGAGAGCTGTATGCTACAAAATTTCATTTTAATGTATGCCGATTAGTGTACATTCAAAGTGACAATAAAGTTATTCTAAGTCTAAGTCTATTCTTTAAACCATCCAGAAATGTTCAAAGGGTGGGAAGATGTCAAGCTGCAAAGAAAGAAAATTCTCTGTGTGGAACAATCCTCAAATTCAAGTTGTTCTTTTAGACTTTGACAAAAACAGATTCCCCCCCCCCCACATACACACACGCTTAGTTCATGAATGTCATTGTTTCTATTGCTGGCTGCCAGTGTGTTTGCTTTGATGATGATGATGCCTTCTGATTTACACTGATGATGGCCTTGGTCTGTTTTTGGTCTGAAGCTCCAGCAATGATGATAAACTCGACTGCAGAAAATACGACTTCAGCAACAGAGTGATCAATGCCTGGAATTCACTACCTGACTCTGTGGTTTCTTCCCCAAACCCCCAAAACTTTAACCTTAGACTGTCTACTGTCGACCTCACCCCATTCCTAAGAGGTCTGTAAGGGGCGTGCATAAGCGCACCAGCGTGCCTACCGTCCCTGTCCTACTGTCCTATTGTCCTCATCTATCTGTATTCACCTTGATTATGTTTATGTTTATACCTATACCTGCTATCTTGTACATGTTTGACAAATAAATAAATAAATAAATAAAAATAAAATAAATAAATAAAAGTTTGGATGGCACTCCTCTGATATCCTTCTCCTCTGAGGTCACTCCGTTTTCTAACATTTGCTTCCTATCCCTGATACAGATGTGGGAAGGGAAAATATTTAGGATACAAGCTCTAGGAGAGGAAATAGAGTTCCTCCTTGCCCAGTCCGGTGAAAATCATGCTTCTTAATCCCGCAGGTGCTACCCACTTTCAGGCAAAAGCACTTGCATTCCATCACAGTCCCTCAAAGGCAGGGGGAAAAATCTGCTGTCTTGTATGAGAAAAGGGCCATCTGTGGATTCTGGCACAAACTAAGTTCAGGCCTTGATTCCTTTCTGTCCATGGCTTCTTTCTAACTCAGAGCAACCAATAGCTGCCAGATTAAGTGCAGCCATGCAAATGTTACCGATTGTACTTGCTTTGTAAAGGCTTCCTTTGATGTGGGCACCCTCTTCAATCAGGGCAGCCCTTCTGTGAGCCTGGCTTACCCACAGCCTTCTTTTCATTGCTTGGAATTGGAAGGACAAGTTGCTGAAAAAGAGAAGCCAGAGCAATTGGGAGGATAGCCCAAGAAAATATCCTCATGGCTATTTCACTGCAAACAGAGGCTTCCTGGAAGCTGTCTAGCAGCAGGGACAAAAGATGCCACAAGGAATCCATGAAGAAAGCCCTTACTTGGCATTGCACTACACAAAGCTTTTTTATTGTCCCTTACAGAGCAGGACAGTATTCCTCAAATACTCCAGCTATCTTGAATGAGCGGGCTAGCACCCTGAATGGATTGTAAGCCATACATATTGTTTTTCAGGGAGAAGTTGCCAACCTTTTCCTACTTGACTTTACTAGTAACCAGGATGCATGGGATCTTGGGAATGGGTCCTGGTTTGCTGTTTGGTACAGCAACCAAACAGGACAGGTACAGACATCAATAGATAGTCAGGACTGCAGAAAAAAAACAATTGCCTGCCTTCCACTGAGGACCTATATACTGCAAGGGTCAGAAGGAGGCTGAGAAAATATCTACAGACATCTCACATCCTGGACATAAACTGTTTCAACTCCTCCCCTCAGGACACCGCTATAGAGCAGTGATGGCGAACCTTTTCGGCACCGAGTGGCCAAACTGGAATGCACATGCGCGCACCGGAGCCCCGGAAACTCGAAGACCAGCTGGCCGGTGCGCATGCACGTGTCAGCCACCTGGTCTTCTGGTTTCCAGTGCGTGTATGGGCGCAGGCCAGCTGGTCTTCATGCATGCTGGAGCACTGGAAACCCAAAGACCAGGTGGCCGGAGTGCGCATGCGCACCAGCCAGCTGGTCTTCGGGTTTCCGGGGGTCTGGTACGCATGAAGATCAGCTGGCCGGTGCGCATGCGCGTGCCGAAAACCAGAAGATTAGCTGGTGACAGCACGCGTGCCCACAGAGAGGGCTCTGCGTGCCACCTCTGGCACGGGTGCCATAGGTTCGCCATCACGGTTATAGAGCATTGCATGCCGAAACAACTAGACACAAAGACAGTATTTTCTCTTGTGCCATCACTCTGATGAACTCATAATTCCCACAGTACTGTCTTATGTCTAAAGATATTTACCCATGTAGTAGGGCTGTGTTACTACTATTATCCTTCTCATCTTTTCTACTACCTTTTCCTCTTGTTATGATTATACTGTGTTTCCCCTATAATAAGACATGTCCCGATAATAAGCCCAACAGGGCTTTTCGGGACATGCATTGAAATAAGCCCCCCCCTGAAAATAAGCCCCCCCATTACTTTCCAGGGAAAGGGGGGGCATGCCGGGAGCCGCTCTTTTTGTGGCGGGCACTCTTTTGGCCGGGAGAGCAAGAGCAAGCGAGAGGCAGGTGCATGCACACCCCACGAGACTGGCTCGGCTCCTCTGGGCTCTGCCTATGGCAGCGTTTTGAAACGTGCTCCTGCCTGCGATGGGGCGGCGAGGCAGGGATCAAGGCTCCCCTCCTCTTCCTCAGAGGCAGGAGCGTGTTTCAAAACACTGCCAGAGGCAGAGCCCAGAGGAGCCGAGCCAGTCCCGCGGGGTGTGCGTGCCCTCGTCTCTCGCTTGCTCTCTCTCTCTCTCTCCCAGCCAAAAGAGTGCCCGCTGCAAAAAGAGCAGCTCCTAGCCAGGAGAGCGAGAGAGCAAGAAAGAGAGCAAGCGAGAGGCGGGAGGGGGAAGAAACTCTCGCTGGCTGCCTGAGCTGACAGCCAAACTTCTAGCCGGGCTCAGCGGCAGAAGCAGCCGGGCACACGCTTCCTTGTCTCTTCCAAACGCGCCCCTCTCTCTCTCTCGGCGGGGGGGGGAAGAGTGCACGTAAGACACAGCACCAGGGACAAGGAACCTTTTGGCTGCACGCTGCATGCAAGAAATCTTTCTCTCTTCCAAACTCCGCCAGAAATGAGTCTTCGTGAGACTTATCGCACCTGCGCAGCCTCTTGGAGCGAAAGGGGAGAAAGATTTCTTGCGTCTTTCGAGAGAGAGAGTTTGGAAGAGACAAGCGCGTGCCCGGCTGCTTCTGCCGCTGAGCCTGGCTAGAAGTTTGACTGTGAGCTTGGCTTCCTCAGGCAGCCCGCGAGAGTTTCTTCTCCCTCCCGCTTTGCTCAAGAGCCGGAGGTGGGGGAGGGTCAGTGGACACAACACCGAGGAACACAATGGAGCTACAAGTCCCAGGTAGGATGCGCGTCTCGCGGCCCGCCCCGCCCGGCCCGACCTGCCACCCCCAATGAGACACTGCAGCTCATTGTAAAAGAAAACTTCTCACGAGTTCGAGAAGTTTGATTGAACTCGCGAGAAGTTTTCTTTTACAATGGGCAGTGGTTAGAGTGCAGTACTGCAGGCTACTTCTGCTGATCACCGGCTGCCAGGAGTTTGGCAGATCAAATCTCACCAGGCTCAAGATTGACTCAACCTTCCATCCTTCCGAGGTGGGTAAAATGAGGACCCAGATTGTTGGAGGCAATATGCTGACTCTGTGAACTGCTTAGAGAGGGCTGTAAAGCACTGTAAAGCGGTATATAAGTCTAAGTGCTAGTGTTATTGCTACAGACATTCTCTTCTATTTGCTCTGAGATTGTTTGTTGCAAGGGTCACTGCCTCTAGAAGTCTTTCTCCCCTTTCTTCCCAAAAGCCTTCTGTCAAGAAACTGTCCCAGGGGATAGAATGCACTTAACATATTCTTCCACTGAATAATTCTCCACCTGATTCTTAAATTGTGCAGGCAGATACTGAGACTGGTGTTAGAAGGAAATCTAGCTCGTTCTGAGCTGTGACAAGAAAAAGAAGGCAGAACATAGTGCTTGAAGAAGAGGTGAAGTTTATTTCCAAGAGCAAAATACAGGCAGAGTAGTAGTCAGAAATTGGAGGTGGCCACCATAAGCCCTCCCCTACAAGCCCCTTATATAGGAAAACCTTGTCTTTCTTCTCTGAAGGTCAAAGAGCCCGCCCTTTAGGAATCTTTAGAAAGTGTAATTAACCAGATCTCCAAAAGGGGGCACTCCCAAGTCAGGTACCCTCTAGGGCAGCGGTTCTCAACCTGTGGGTTGTGACCCCTTTGGGGGTCGAACGACCCTTTCACAGGGGTCGCCTAAGCGCACGCTAGCCCGCCATCTTGGTGCCACGCCCCCTTTGTCACCTCATCACATGCGGGGTTCGTGGCATTAGGAAGGTTGAGAACCACTGCTCTAGGGTCAGGTACCTTACTGAACTGTAATTTTCTGTGTATTTCCTGCTCAATTCGAGTTATAGACAGAAGTGGCAGTTTCACGGAGGAAAAGATCTTTTGTTTATGAATGGATGGAATCTCTAGCATCCTGAAAGGAATCTTTACCTGAATGGGCTGCCACTTTTGGCCAATTTCAACCTCTTGGTCAAGTTTGTTACCTTTTGTTTTAGTGTAGTTTCTCAACTCAACAATTCCTGCACTTAATCTTGGAATGATGTTGGCTGTTTTATGCATTAAGGCTGCTACTGTTCTTGCTGAGCTGAATAAGCAGACTATGAAAACGATGCTACTGCAGCAGGGAAGAAAATAATGAAGCTACAATATTTGAAAAGAGAAGGAGAACACAACATAATCCCAAAACATTCAGCTGGTCAAAATTCTTCAGGAGAGTTCAGACAACAGGAGGAGACGCAGGCAAACAGAACATTTAAGGTCTGCATTGCCTGAAGAGAAGTGAATTAAATCTTTGCCTGCTTAAACCTGCTGCAAACATTGTATCTGATGGGAGGGGATGTTGATGGGAGATTGAACAGGAGAGATAACTTCATATATTCTTTCTGTCAATAATTTCCCAATATCAAAACCATAGCACCCTTTCTATCTTGATGCTGTTCAGGCATGTGGAAACTGTAGATCTCCTTTTGCTGGGAGTACAGCTTGGTCCCTTAGCAAAGAAATTCTCCATTCGTAGTGAAAGGTATACTTTTACTAAAAGCCAAGTGGATTACAGTAAAACAAAGCCAGAACTAATTTCCCCAGTTAATTTCCCCTGTCCAATTCCTTCCCGGTTCCTCCCCTTGATAGTCCTTATTGCCCAATTATATTTGAACAGATTGTTTTGGTAACCGTCTTTTCAATGAAGGGCTGGCTAACCGTTACATTCCATTCCCAGGGCTTTGACCTTGAGATGGTGTTTCTGTAAGGCACAATGAGTAGTTACTTCCCCCTTTCTGTCCAGCTCCTTCTCCCCATAGTCCATGGCAGACCTGCAGCTAGCAAATGGGAAGCTCAGCGTAGGATGGCAGTTCTGTCAGTTGACTAGTTAGGCATAGAACTTCAGTGGATCCAACAGCCTATTCTGTCTTTTTCAGCCTTGGCAGCTTTAAGATGGGTGGATTTCAACTCCCAGAATTCCCCAGCCAGCACATGGGAAATTCTGGGAGTAGATCATGTCTGATCTACCTTCATCGTTTCTGTTCCTATTGTGTGATAGCTAGGGACATCAACAAAACAGAAATTTGCCTATCATTAGGCCATTCTTGAGTTTTGGAAGGAGGCCTTTAGCCCTACTTGAAGGGGAGGGACAAACCTAAATACTTCTACATGCAAGGAGGTTGTCAGTGAGTCACAGTCCTTTCACATCCACAGCCAAACCCCCCCACACACACACACACACACAAACACACAAAATATCATTTGAAGGTAATACTAGCTGCACACAAACAAAACCCTATTGATTTTTTAAAAAAAATCACATCAGTATGTAGCAAGATTTTAAAATTCAGCATTTCTCTTCATGCAGATTACACTAGTGAAGTTAGCTTACTTCTATGTAATTTAGGATACAACCTTTTACAAACAGCACTGTAATAATCTCTGAATGGCAATCAGAGTGCTCTACAGGTTAAGAGGTGTAAACTTCATTGATTTGGGTAATTTACCTGAGATTAATAGCTGTAACTCAAGATTCTTCCAGGGAATGAATAACCAGCTGAGAAGAGTTGATGAACCAAAGTACAGTCAAGGATCATTAAACTGGGCTTGTCATTAATTTCAAAAAAATGTTCTGTGCCCAGATCAGAGGGTCTACTATATGGTGCCAGTGAAAAATAACATATGCACATGGCATTTTTAAGAAGGGTAATATAGCTTTAATTTCTAACCAGTTATATTTCTGAAATATCCCATAACATATAAGTTACTTTACAAATGAAACTGAAGACATGTTTAATGTATATTCCAAATTACAGTTGTAATTTCTCAAAGACATTTCCCCAAATAAGTTGAGTTCCATCATATTTATTTATTATATTTATTTATTTATTATATTAGTATGCCGCCCAACTCCCAAAGGACTCTGGGCGGCTTAACAACAGTCAATAAAAACACCGATAAAAACATAATAAGTTCAATTTAAAAATATCAATAAAACAACAACACAATAGAGTGGGGGTGGTCCGGATCTCAGGAGGTAACTGGTTCCAGAGCGCTGGGGCAGCCACAGAGAAGGCCCTCCCCCACGGGCCCGCCAGCCGACACTGTTTAGCTGACGGGACCTGGAGGGGACCAACTCTGTGGGATCTCACCGGTCGCTGGGAGCTATGTGGTAGAAGGCGGTCTCGAAGATAATATTACAATCTTTCCAATGTATCTTACAATATATTTTACAATGTCCTGGAAAACCAACTTAGTTCTTTCTTTTGTTCTCTTCAGCTGCAAGATCCTAAACTGCTTTCAAAAACTTACTACTATTGGTTGACTGAATGTGAAATGCAAAGTGGGAAATTGTTAGGACTCTGTCCAAACGGTTGGGTTGGTTAATATAAACAAGCCACAAATCACTGTTTAATGTATATATGTAATATTGCTTTAAATGCATTGGTGCATTCTGACTGGCAGTAACGGCCATAAGAGGGAGCTAGAGAACATGGTTAGTTTTCTCTCTCTTTTGCTGATTCATTGCTGAGTGACTTCGTGTCTAAAAGTAAGCTCTGTGTGTAGCTAGCTATCTGTGATAGTAGAGAATCTTTGTTTGATGATTAAGACAAAGAAAGGCTGGTAAGAAGACTGCTGTACTGCTGAATACTGACTGATAGAACGTGTATGATTAGGACTGTTATTTGGACTGTGCTCTCTCTTTAAGTAAACTACTTTTATACACTGTAACGTATCTGTGTATTGACTGAACCATTACTTATATCTACTGCAACATTACGATGAACTGTGCAAACCTTCAGGGCCCAGAGGTTACTCTGCACCATTCTTTAACATCTTCTCTT
>QLTV01001839.1:2930418-2948904 GCA_003457575.1 Thermophis baileyi
TGGTGCAGTCTTACTGGCAGTAACGGCCATAAGAGGGAGCTAGAGAACATGGTTAGTTCTCTCTCTTTTGCTGATTCATTGCTGAGTGACTTCGTGTCTAAAAGTAAGCTCTGTGTGTAGCTAGCTATCTGTGATAGTAGAGAATCTTTGTTTGATGATTAAGACAAAGAAAGGCTGGTAAGAAGACTGCTGTACTTCTGAATACTGACTGATAGAACGTGTATGATTCAGAACATGGTTAGTTCTCTCTCTTTTGCTGATTCATTGCTGAGTGACTTCGTGTCTAAAAGTAAGCTCTGTGTGTAGCTAGCTATCTGTGATAGTAGAGAATCTTTGTTTGATGATTAAGACAAAGAAAGGCTGGTAAGAAGACTGCTGTACTTCTGAATACTGACTGATAGAACGTGTATGATTCGGACTGTTATTTGGACTGTGCTATCTCTTTAAGTAAACTACTTTTATACACTTTAACGTATCTGTGTATTGACTGAATCATTACTCATATCTACTGCAACATTACGGTGAACTGTGCAAACCTTCAGGGCCCAGAGGTTACTCTGCACAATTCCTTAACAGAAATAATGGTGTGGCAGGCAAGCAATCTTACCAATGCAAAAGGAAACCACAGAAGTATTCATTCTACTGCATGTTTTTCTACTGCATAGTCTACCCAAAGTAGATGTGTAGGAAAAATAGATTGTTCAGGGTTCCAATGGAGATATGTTCTGTGGACTGGTTCTGTGGAGATATGTTTTTTCGCAGACCGGAGGGGGCGTGGTTTCACGTGCTGCCTGCATCCCGTGGATGGAGCTTTGCTTGTTTTCATGGCCCAGTTTCTGGCATGCTGTGGCCCGGTGCTGGTCCATGGACTGGGGGTTGGGGATCTCTGCCCTAGTGGTTATTTATGTGCAAATATGTGCATTTGATACTCTGAAATACTAGAATGTACGTATATGTACTGTATCTGTATGGTGTGTACATGGTAAAAGACATTTTTAGGGATGAGAGCAGATTTTTGAACAAACACAAAAAAACCCCAGATGAAATAAAGAGCTGCATAATAATCTATTTCAAATTTTTCTGTACCAAATGGTCTACATTTTTGGAATTCTTTGTAACCAAATGACGTAAGGAATGCTTTAAATAATAATATAAATGGTTTCTAGCCCAATAGGGTGAAAAATGTAGGCATACATATATTTATAAGAGCCGAGGTGGCGCAGTGGTTAGAGTGCAGTACTGCAGGCTACTTCAGCTGACTGTTCAGCAGTTCAGCGGTTCAAATCTCACCGGCTCAAGGTTGACTCAGCCTTCCATCCTTCCGAGGTGGGTAAAATGAGGACCCAGATTGTTGGGGGCAATATGCTGACTCTGTGAACCGCTTAGAGAGTGCTGTAAAGCACTGTAAAGCGGTATATAAGTCTAAGTGCTATTGCTATTGCTATTTTGATTTTCCCAAGAGGAAGAGAAATAGTCTGGGGGAAATACTACTTGGAATAAAAAAGGTTAAGCACAAAACTCATACTGCTGTTCCTCCTCTCAGAATGTGCTCTCTTCAAATCTATTTTTTCTTATATATAAAGATTTCAAAATCTATCCTTGCTCTGCTGTTAGGTTGCTCCCTAATTGGCATAATACAAGTAAATTTCTCTCCACCTTTTCCTTCTGTTTTCAGCTAGTTTCCTTTCCTTCTTATCGCTATATCTTCCCCCTTTGTGCAAAAAGGAAATGGTGACATTCCAGATCAACTTTCCCCATCTAGAACTCTTTCTTTATTCAAGGGTTGCAATTCTTATCATTACTCGCCAGCATGACTACATTGGCTGAAAATAATAAGAGTTATGGTTCTATTCTACATCCACTACACAACAATTCAAAGTATTTTAAGAAAGCTGAAGTAGATCCTGAACAGAGTTTTGTTTTTAAAGCTTGATGGCTGCATAGCATTATTATGGTTGTTGTAGATGTAGAACTGAAGCTGAGAAAATTGTGCTTTGTTTGAAGCCACCTATGGCTGAACCAGATGGCATCCTTCTATTCTATTCTATTCTATTCTATTCTATTCTATTCTATTCTATTCTATTCTATTCTATTCTATTCTATTCTATTCTATTCTATTCTATTCTATTCTATTCTATTCCCCCAATAAACAGGTTATAGGTGAAGGAACAGAATAAATACAAACCAGAAGTAGAGAATATGTAGCTCAGGGTTGAACTGTTGTGTTGTTGATGCTTTCTGAACCTGGTTGTTTGGTTGCAGACTTTTTATTACTAAGCTGGGTAATACTATCGGTGCAGAGGAGATACAATCCACATGAAATGGCAACCCATTGCAATACGCTATCCAGAAAATCAAATGACCCTTCACAACCGGGACAATGACAACGTGAAACAGGACTCAAGATACTGGAACATGAATTCTCTTGATCAGAAAGCATCCAGAAAGTATGAGTAAAAGAAGTGTCCACAATATAACTTGATTAAAGCCAAATTGATAACCAGCTGCTGAACCAGATGCAAAAGGAAAGTTTTGACTCTACAAATATATTCTACCCCAATAGTATGTGAAATGTCAGAAGCATAATTCAAGGCAAACTTGATGCTGTCAAAGCAGAAATGTCAAGACTAAATTCCAGTATTCCCGGAATCAGTGCACCAAAATAAGTCACCTCACATCAGAAGTGCAGCAGCTGTTTTACTGCAGACAAAAAAAAATCATCAAAGAAATAGTGTAGCTATTCCTGGTAACAAAAGGGTGTTGATAAATGATAGAATGATAGAATTATTATAATTTGAATCCAATGAGCGATGCAATGAAACTGAGAATAAAATTGAGAAGGACAAAATATCGATTTAAGAAAATCATAGCAACCAAGGCTACTATCTTATTTTGATGCCTTCCCATGTTGTACAGTATTTCGAAGCCCATGAAGTGACATGACATATCAGTTGATGGTGATCAACTTATCAAGGTTATCACATTCGGGATGGTGATCAAATAGTGTGATATAAGTGTGGGTCAATGTCACATACCTAGACAAAGGGGTAGGACTCTGGCTGTATGACTACATCCACCATCTTAACTTTTTTTTTTTTACTTCCACTCCTTCCATCAGGAAAGCCTTGTCTTAGGAGTCAGGAGATGGAACAAACCAGGTTTTCAGATCTACGGAACACAAACAGCTCATAAAGTGTATACAGCTGCAACAGTGTAAAACAATGCATTTTGGTTCAAAAGAAGCCAGGGCAGAACCAGAGAAAAGCCAATTCACCAAATGAACCAATCCTGTGTACAGATAGTCCTCGACCTACGACCATAATTGAGCCCAAAATTTCTGTTGTAAATGAGACACTTGTTAAGTGAATTTTGCCCCTTTTTACGACCTTTCTTGCCACAGTTGTTAAGTGAATCACTGCAGTTGATATATTAGTAACTTGGCTGTTAAGTGAATCTGGCTCCCCCATTGACTTTGCTTGTCAAAAGGTTGCAAAAGGGGATCACATGACCTTGGGACACAGCAGTGGTCATACGTATGATGAACCAGTTGCCAAGCACCTGAATTTTGATCACGTGATCATGGGGATGCTGCAAAGGTTGTAACCAGTGGTGAAATCTAATTTTTTTTACTACCGGTTCTGTGGCCGTGGCTTGGTGGGCGTGGTGTGGATTGGTGGGCGTGGCAGGGGAAGGATACTGCAAAATCTCCATTCCCACCCCACTCTGGGGCCAGCCAGAGGTGGTATTTGCCGGTTCTCCGAACTACTCAAAATTTCCGCTACTGGTTCTCCAGAACCTGTCAGAACCTGCTGGATTTCACCCCTGGTTGTAACTGTGAAAAATGGTCACAAGTCACTTTTCTCAGTGCCGTTGTAACTTTGAATGGTCACTAAACAAACTGTTGTGAGTCAAGGACCATCTATAGTCTGAATGGTTCCAAGTTTGCTACAAACTGAGTTGAAATTATCTTAAGGAATTGTTCTGAAATAAACAGGACCTCTACATCCTGGATTTGGAGACAATCTGAAAGTAGCAGGGGAGAAATTGGCAAGGACATTGTCTGTTTCCCTCTTCTTTTTCAGACCTAATTGTTGATGTGAAAAATGCCAGTATTTTTTTTTCTTTCCTGTGGAAGGAAAGTAAGCCGCCCAGAGAGTGCTTTCAAACACTATGGGGCGGTATATAAGCCTAAATGCTATTGCTATTCTAACTCCTTGCTCTCAGTCTTTCAACCCAGCAGAAGTGAAGATGAAGACCATGTACCTTTTTCAGCATCTTTGAATCTGAGGGGTTGTGAACAGTGTCACCATGGAAGTGCCCTTAATGTAAAGCAGTGTTTCTTGAAGTATGGTCCTAGAACGTCTGGGCATCGCTCAAGCCCCTCTCAGAATCAAAATGATTTGCCAGCCTATGTTGAACAATAAGATTAAAATCCCAAATAGGGCGATTTTAATTTTAAATATTGATAAATAGGACCCATACAAACAAAAACTTTTTTTTAAAATGGGAAGGGGTAAAGGTAAAGGTTTCCCCCGCACATGCGTGCTAGTCGTTCCCAACTCTAGGGGGCGGTGCTCATCTCCGTTTCTAAGCCGAGGAGCCAGTGCTGTCCGAAGACGTCTCCGTGGTCATGTGGCCGGCATGACTAAACGCCGAAGGCGCACAGAGCGCTGTTATCTTCCCACCAAAGGTGGTCCCTATTTTTGCACTTGCATTTTTTACATGCTTACGAACTGCTAGGTTGGCAGAAGCTGGGACAAGTAACGGGAGCTCACTCCGTTACGCGGCGCTAGGGATTCGAACTGCTGAACTGCTGACCTTCTGATCGACAAGCTCAGCATCTTAGCCACTGAGCCACCGCGTCCCTCTAGTACTCAGATTTTTAAAAAATGTTTAAGAAACACTGGTTTCAAGGAACGATGTGAAAGCCTTGAAGTTTGAGAAGCAACTGAGTATATATTATGCTAATTGCCAACAATATCCTGATGTAATAAATGCTTTCTTTCCAGCGTTCTGTTGGTTTGGGTAGAATAGAGAATGACTAAAAACTGAGGTATCTCGTTGACAGCCATTGCAAAAAGAACAAAACGGTATAGTAGATCTTTACTACCTCTGCAGTATGTACGTTCAGAGCACCCTTGAAAAGTGGCTTTTCTCTTGGGTTCCTTATCATCATATTAATAACAAAATCCCTCTGGGATGATCTGATGATTAACCATCTGATCTTGGCCCCACTTTCTTTTATGAACAAATGGCTGGCTGCCATTTGTCCTAATGGCACTCATTAGTTTTGGATGTGGTCCATTCCTTGACAGTCATGGAATAGTGCGGTCATGTTTTTTTCTGGTGGAAAGGACAAGTGGGCCCAAACTGGGTGGTTCCTGTTAAGGAATCTTTCAGCCAGAAGCGACCCTGTTGCCTTTTGTATGGGAATTCTTCCCACTCTCCATCTTCAGCAATGTCATCAGTCCTGTCACTTTCCTGCAGGGAATTACTAATGGGCTGAGATTCTGCCTTTTTCCCTCCCTGCCCTTTCAAGCCAGTCAGGGCCATCTACATAAATCTGCCAAGAATCTGACAGCAAAACTGTGGGCTCACAGGAGCTTGAGAACCTTTGGAGTGATATTCCTTCTGTTGCAGTGCTTCCCCAGACAGCCCTTGATTTAGGAGGAAGTGCATCCCTTTCGCCAGTTGAATTAAACAAATAAAAAGGGGAGGAGAGAGAAAGTGGTGATTACAATGTCTGACTGGGGTCTCTGGGGTTGAAATTGTCTCAAGGGCCCTGGGAGAAAAAGATGCTGGGTTGTAATGGATGAAAGAGGAAACAATATTCTGTTGTTGTTGGTGGTGGTGGTGGTGTGTGTGTGTGTGTGTGTGTGTGTGTGTGTGTGTGTGTGTGTGTTAACTTGGAAGGCTCTTGTAAGCAGGATTGGTTATCTGGGAATTCGCAGAATAAATTCACTTTGACATAGCCTTCCAAAACTCAATGCCCTTCTGGTTTGAATTACAGCACCCATAATCCCTCCAAAAGGGTTTAATTCTGGGAGCCAAAAACTGAACAGCTTCTGCTGCTTTGATCTGCTGGGCCCAAAATGATGTGATCAATGTCCTCTGCTGAGAGAATCTGATCATGGCTACTTCTGAGTTTACAACATTCACCTTTGGTTCTCTGCTTACATTGGGACAAGTTTACTTGGTATCCTTTATCCGAGTTTAATGAAAGCCATCATCTTCTACAACATTTCTTTTTCTGGTTGGTTCAGTTCTTTCCTGTTTTGACCAGTACCTAGAAATCAGAGGTATGTTCCTCCCGGTTCAGACCGGTTCTATAGAACCGGTAGTAACTTGGCGGCCTGGGTCGCTAGAACCAGCAGCGACCCAGGCCTGCCACGTCCCTGAACCAGTTCTTTTGGCTGTGCCATAGGTGCCGCCATCTTGTTTTTTGCTTCTGCGCATGCGCAGAAGCTTTTTTAAGCACTGCGTATGCACAAAGCGTGCCCGCGCAGCGCGTCACTGAGAGAACCAGCAGCGAAGAAAAGCAGAACCCACCCCTGCTAGAAATGTAGCTGTCTTGCAAGTTGTTCAGGCTGATAGTCTGCCATGCATATCCAGCAGTCATTACCTCTTGGGGCATCCTATTACAGCACGGCCTTCTCAAGCAAAGAATCAAACAAATCAAAATGTTATATGTATCCATAAAACTAGCTGTCCTTGGGGATTACTCAGTTATAGGAAGTTCTAAGGTTTTGTGGTGGTGTAGTCATCTTCTGAGTTCCATAAAAATATTTTCCTCAGGAAATTGAGATCCATTGGAGGCCCTTCTTACCATTTTGTGTAAAGACAAGCACTGAATCAAATATAGCATCATGTTAATTCAACTGATTCAAATAATAAATTGGTGCTATTGTGATGAAATAGTAGAAATAACTGATCACTTTTTGTCCCACACTGATCAGCTCCCACTCCAAATTAAAGACATCTATAATTAAATTAGACTTTTCCAACTTTATGCACTACTGTCATGGACATCTGTGGAGGGGAAAGGAGCAAGTGACATCATGTGTATTATGATGATATAATATAAATGATGTCATGGCCCGTGTGATATGATCCTGGCTTGTACCAGATGCCTCTGCCATTCGGAACTGTTAGGACAATCTTATCCAAGGCAGACCCAGTTTGGGAACATGACATAAGCATGGTCTGAATTTTGGTTTTTATGCTTTTCATTTCAAAACTGGACCATCAAACTACAACTCAATGTACAACGCATAGTTTCACCCACATTCCCTCCATACCAATATCCTAGTGAACAGCCACACATACACATCAAGTTCATATTTGAAACAAGATTGGTGCCCATTTCTATAACACTCAAAAATATGCACGTACTTTAAAAAAAAAAAGCCAGAGTCCAACTCAGTCTTTCTTAGTCTACAGCAGGGGTCAGCAACCCGCGGCTCTGGAGCCGCATGTGGCTCTTTCATCCCTCTGCTGCAGCTCCCTGTCGCTCAAAATATGCGTCACAACCGCCAATGTGTGATACCTGCCGGCACTCAATTTATTGAGCTTTTCGACCCCCGGTAGGCCAACCATGGATAAATCCAAGAAAAGAAAAGTTTCAGAAGAAAACAGAACGTTTAAT
Source organism: Thermophis baileyi (assembly GCA_003457575.1). Classification (NCBI taxonomy): domain Eukaryota; kingdom Metazoa; phylum Chordata; class Lepidosauria; order Squamata; family Dipsadidae; genus Thermophis; species Thermophis baileyi. The sequence continues at coordinate 2,938,064 of QLTV01001839.1, forward strand.
TCAACTACATATGCTAGTTCTGTGGCCGCTCAGGAAATAGTCAGGCACGGGAAGGGTTTTGTGGCTCCTGGTGTTTTCTTTTCTGTGGGAAACCAGTCCAAATGGCTCTTTGAGTGTTTAAGGTTGCCGACCCCTGGTCTACAGAAAAGAGTAGAAATCCAATGTGCTACATTTGGAATATTTTTTTCCTGAAATCTCAAAGATGTCCAATTCTAACCAAAGGTGCTTTCTCCAGATGCTTTGGGCTTGTATATTTCTATCAGCAGTTTCCCCTGCCCACATACAGATGGAGAAAGCGACAAGTGGATGGTCTGCCATTGGGTTGTTGTAAATAAGATGAAAACAGGTACAAAATCACATCTCAAAGATATGCCAGCCTTAAGAAGCTCTTCGGACAAGGGTCAATGTTCCCAGTTGGGCTCCATGCATTACCCTTCAAGCCTTCCAACCGAAAAGCATTTCACCATTGGGTCCTGTTCTGAGCCACCTGCCGCACTAATGAGGACAAAGCTTCCTTTATGAATAGCCACAAAGATCCCATCTCTCTGATTTTATCCCATCTAATACCCATTGCACTAAATAAAATGCATTTTGTTTAGAGGAGAACAAAAAAACACAAAGAAAACCCTACAAAGCAAGAGAATTCCTCAGGTTAAATAGCTGAGAGCTAAACATTCCAGGTGCATTTTCCATAAGGATCTGCAGGGGACGCTAGGGAAGCAAAACTGGCCAAAGAGGTGCCAAAGAGGTGGTCAAGAGAACTACCCCTCCCCTTCCCACCCACATCCTATGCCTGACACTTTTTATTTTAAGAGCATAATATACACACACCCTTGTGGTGGTGTTTTTTTTTTTTTTTTTTTTTTTTTTTTTTTTTTTTTCAGACAGTGTGCAGTGCAGATGGATTTCCACTTGGGAAAACTAGCAACTTTCTAAAAAGATTTTTCTCAGTAGTTCCAATATTGGCCCTGCTAAGATAAAGTTCCACTGGTCGTGGCTCTTGAGCATTTCACTTGCCATCCTTATTTTATCATTGATGCAACTTTATATTTTGGGAGAGAGGCATCGATCTGTTTATTTGGAATCAACAGCAATCCGGTCCTTAAAAATGCAAGTCTTTGAACAGAAAAGCTGAGAGAGATGAAAGCAGGGCTAAACAACAGGGAACAAAAACACCCCTTCATGCTGAGCGGATGGTGCAATAGTGGGGGTGGTCCCGAGTAGAGCCTCCATCTCTCGAGGCTGAGGCGGTTTTCACAAAGGCAGATTCCTTCGTTCTTTAGCAACTGGTATCCGCTTTACTGATTTCTCTGTGCTAGCCAGTGGCCAAGGAGAACATTGTTGAAAAAGACAGATCTTTGGCATTTATGTTCTCTCAGGATCCAGAAAGACAGGCAAAATATGTCCTTGTCTTCTTTTACTTTCCTTCTTCTGTTTGGAAGATATAAAAAAAGCTATCTAGGAGGGAGTAGAATGCAGGCTGTTCTTTAAAGAGAGAGAGAGAGAGAGAGAGAGAGAGAGAGAGAGAGAGAGAGAGAGAGAGAGAGAGAGAGAGAGAGAGGGGCGGAGTGCATTGGTTAAAGGCTACGCACAGGCACTCTGAAGTGAGGGTTTAATGAAGTAGCCTGTGAGAGAATGGAAGGGACAGTCCCTGCTGTACAGATGGCTCTTTGTCCCCATTGACACCTGCCATCTGCTTGTTTATCTAAATGATGTTGGAGGGGGCATCACAAGCTCCCAATCTGCTCTACTGCCTCCACCAGACTCCGGTGACCTCCTGACCTCTGTGTCAGACAGGTCCGTAGAGTTTGTTCTTTCAGTTCAATGGGTTCTTCCTTCTCCATGTTTACAGCCTCTTCCCAGGCTCTGATATTCACAAGAGCAGCAGCAGCAGCAGCAGCTCTGCCAAGAGAAGGAAGAGCAGCTGCCTTTGGTCTAAACTAGCTGGGGGTCTCTTGTGTAGGTATAAATCTCATCTTCATGCATAAGAAAAGCCAAGAATTGGAAGGGGGGGGGGTTTGGAGGGCAGAAAGAGGGAAAACTTGAAATATGTGAAAGAGGTACTGGGGCCTACTTCACAAAAGAGGAATTCTGCATAGCTTTCTGATCCTGTAAACAGAATCCATTGGGGGAAAAATGTATCATAAACCTGAAAAAGAACACAAGAAATCTTCATTTTTGTATCATAGATGGACTCAAGAAAAATGAAATATCAGAGACTCAATACCCTGCTGCTGTAGTGAAATTACTTTAAAAAGCTTAAAAATAAAAGTAGGGAAGGAGGTTGAAGATGCATAGATAGATTGGCAAGCAGATATGTATGTACATATAATTTTCCAGTACATAAGCATCATTCAGTGCTTTATTTCCCCTCAAAATTACACTTTCAACTTTTTGAGGCAGTAACAGATCCATCAATATGATAGCAATACTGAGCTTTCCATTGCAACTAGAGACACAGGTGGGATGGAAATCTTGTCCTGATGTCTGGTAGTTGTCAAGAGTCTGGATGCAAAGAAATAGGCTACCTTGTTTGAACTCAAGAATGATTAAGTTGCTGTTTGTTCATTGAACTAGTCTGTCAATATCAGTGTTGTCTCTTAGAAAAGTGGCATTGTCCCTCAGGGACAAATCCATGAATCCTCTTGGACATTTGTGAGTACTGCTGAATGGGGCATGTGGAGACTGTGACGAGCAGAAGTTTGGATAGCTTCTGCTGTGGGCCAGTTGCAGCCCTTTCTGGGCCACGTGGATCTAGCTGTAGTGGCCTTCATTGCCATTGCATTAGTCTTCCGCAATGTTCTTTAGAAAAGTGCCTTGGAAAGTACAGTTGGTACAAAATGCAGCAGCTCACTTGGTGTCAGCTACTTAACATCTTACTTAACACCTATCTTATGGGCTTCTGAATTACTTCCCAATTGTTTCTCGGTACTATTCAAAATGCTGGTTTTGGCTTATAAAGCCCTATATATCAGGTGCAAAAGGATCAGGAGGACTATATGTTGCAGTTGCAGTTCAAAAGATTTATTGTTCAAGCCTATACACAAAAATCTAGCCAACTAAAGTTCAATAGGAAATTGGCTCTGGATAAGGGTCAACAGCATTCCAGAATAGTTGGACTTGGATTGTTTGTGGCAATGTATCAATTCTAAGATGATGATATGCTTGACTCTGCCCCCAGCTCTATCTGCTTTTCTCCTACATCATATAACTTGGTCACAAGGTGGTTGCAGGACCACTTACTCCAACCAATGTTAGCTCAGCTGTTGCTGCTGCTGCTGCCTCTATTTCATGAAGTGAAGGAGGCTGAGGCTAGAATCTTTTATCCCCCCAAAAGCTTGTGTCCTATACTTTGGAATACCTTTCTTCTAAAAGTTAGATTGACTTCCTCACTAATGACCTTATAGAAGTTAGCGAAGGCTGAACTATTTCAGACTTTTGGGATGGAATTGTTCTCCAGCTTTATGCTTTGTTTTGTGTTCTTATGTTTTGATTTATGAATCTACAACTACGGTGGTTTCCAAATAGGACCTGATCTCAATATACTTAGCTTTTTGGAAAACAACTAAGTTTGGTAAGTTCATTGTATTTTGTAGTAATCAACCATTTTGATTTAATAAACAAACTCAACTCTGGCAAATATTGCCTATGTAATCCTAATTAATGTACAAAGAGCTTAATATCAGTAAGAAGTTTTGGATAGCTTTTTAAAACTTATTTTGCTTGTCAATTGGACTTATTGAAACATCTCAGTGAAGCAAATTAAAATCTTATAGATTTGCTTGACCACATCAATCAGATAAAAATCAAGCTACCACGTAGGGCACTGATTGTCTTAGACAATCAATCAAATATCCTGAAAATGGCAGATTGATTACCCTTTCTTCAATTCTCATAGTTGGGAGGGGGCACTTTAATCAATTAGGAATTGAAACAAACCTGTCAGTTATCTGCTTGAACCCATGAGCTGACCCTTGGTAATTTGTTTCACTATTAAGCTTACTGTTGAGATTTTTTTCCTAATATTGAATCAGAATCTGACTTTCTAGTCATCTTATTTTATCACCTATTTCATTTTGGCTTACCTAAAATGACCTTCTGAGGGAAATGAATGATTCAGGACAAAGATAACCTCAACACATAGTCAGCCATAAGATTTTATCATGCCTTTTCATTGTATTTTGCTATATGGTTTTTCACCATATGAAATTTTGGCATTACTATCACAAATTGTTAATTGAGTTAGATTTTAGTCATGCAGTAAGGAACACACATATGGAAACCGTCTGCTTGGGTTAACACATCTCCAACTTTTCTTGGCTTCTACTGGAAAGACATGTACACACAGAGAAAGACACCCCCCCCCCCATTACTGTTCTGATTTAGACTGTACTACACTGATTTAGACTACACAAGCTTGCACTCATATCCCACCCTAAATTCCTAACCACAAATGTACAGGTTGGACCACCACAAGCTCTTTTCTGTCTTTTGAGTATATTGAGTGTATCCACATATTGATGCAAACATGGAGCTCCAGGCTCTGTTCCTCATAGGATGGAGAACATTCTCAATTTCATGTGTATTGATTGAATATATTTTTCCTTTCAATTATAATATCTTGAAATGATGTCATATCAGAAGGGAGGGGGCAAACAACTGCACACATACAAGGACCACTACTGAAAGAGAACTAAGGTTATATACACCTATATATAATATACCTATATTAGATAACACTGTTTTATCTCCTGGATCTCTTTTCCACAAAGTGGCCAAGTTGAGTATGCATAGTTTATGTCACAACATAATTCATCACTTTCCCTCTCCTGTGCCTCCCCCTCCCCTACATCTGTGGCACTAAATAAGGGTTGATATGTGGGGTCTACTAAATTAAATCTACAATTGGGGTCTGTTTTCTGCTTGTGCATGTGTGTGTGTATCTCTGTGTGTGTTTATTTTGTTTTTGCATGTGAATGTTTAAAAGCTGCACCATGCTCCATCAGTACTGAATCCAAAGCCCTGTAATATGCTGATAAATCGTTTCAAATAGAGAGCTTAAAATTGTAACCAGCCGTTTCCCCAGATGTTCGTCTTCCAAACAGCAAGTTGCCATCCTTTAATTGCAGACTGCTCTTCTCTCCAGCTCACTGAGACTCTTTAAGTAAGTCAGTTCATTAGGGAAACATATCATTGCTGCCCATGTATTCTAATGTTTATCTCTTTTATGGAATCTACAGTTTGTAATACTATTCTGCACTCATATAGCAATAAAGAAGGTCCAAGGTATAGTAGGTTATAACATAGCATAAAACAATGAAATGTCTCTCGTGCCTTTAATATGTACTCATTACATATATGGATTTTTTAAAAACTGATGATAAAAAAAAAGCTGTGATTGGTGTGATCTATTCACGTGATTCAACTGATTTATGTGCTGCTTTGGAAATACCCTTTTAGTCAATTGTTATAACTTTATTGATTAGTTAATTGGCCATCTCAAAACATCTGAGGCAGTGATGGGTTCTAAATCCCATCGCTACCGGTTTGCATGCGCGCTCACACTCGCAACGCTTCTGTGCATGCGCAGAAGCGTCTGGGGCGGGTGGGCGGATCGTCTGGGGTGGGTGGGCGGAGCCTCCTGCCGCCACCGCTACTGGTTCGTAGAACCGTACCGTACCGGTAGCAACCCACCGCTGATCTAAGGTTGTCATAATATCTGGTATTTCCCAGAGAAATTCAGGATTCAAATACTGAATGTGTGTTCAGTCAGGAGCTAAAAATTACAGGTTTGGTTGTTCAGTTTTAAAGAAGTTGGAGATTTCTCTCTCTCTCCCTCCCTCCCTCCCTCCCTCTCTCTCTCTCTCTCACACACACATATCACAACTTTCTTAAATTGTTACAGTAGATCAATTGAAAGACATTCACTACTTATGTAGTCTAAGAAACGTTAAGTGCATTTCCTGTCATTCTCCCTTATCACCAACCGGAGGTCCAGCTCAAGACTTATCTTTCCATCTTCCTCCTTGCCCCAGCAGCCACATCTTTTCTATCTGATTTATACTGTATGTGTATGGATTTATACATATGGCAATAAAGATACTTAGTAGAACTATTAGTAGCACTATCGACAATGAAGTTTCCTTTTCACTTTCAAACATTTCTCAATGATTGGCCAAGGAGCAGAAATCTGTGATATGAAAGGTTCACTGCACTTCCTTGTATTGAGTTTTGTTCCTTATCTGGAAAATATCTTCCCAGGCAAGCTTAAAAAACTAAACCCCTTATAATTTTTCCAGTCTCTCTTGTTGCCTTTGTCTAAAGGAATAATGACAACATTCTTTCAGTTATTAGGCACAGATGCAATCCTTACACTTGTGTTAAACCAGTTACAGCCTGTCCATAAACAAACTACATCCATATTTAACATTTCCCCAGTTACACCATCTACACCCACAGCCTTATAATTTCCAAAATCCTTGCAGCATTGATGCCTCAATATATATAGTATTTGTTTCGATTTTCAAACTAACTTATAAAGTATTTGTTTCACTTCTAAATTTATTTCTAACATTCATATCTAAAACTCTCAAACGCTCTTTCAACACTCCCTCACTTGGTGTCATCCCAGAGCATTTCATCACTTTATAATTAATTACAATTGTCATTTGTATATAAGAATATGTTTGTTAGCTCCACAAATCTAAAAATGCCACCAATATCTATGTGCTGACTATATTAACATCTTGGATTTTCCAAAGTGCCTGCTAGGTCATTAATGCATAGAAATAGAATTGTGAACTCATTTGTATGTGTTTTTTTAAATGGAAATAAAGATTCTTGTCACTAGACATGACATTCTTAGTCAATTTGAAATACAGACAGAGTTCCCATTGCCTCCAAAGCTGGGTAAAAGAGGACATTAAGTATGTGATGGAATGTGCACCTGGAGAAGCAAATAGGGCAGCACAGAACTTTCCCGGGAAGGAGAAAGTAAACTCCATCAAATTACATTTTATTTATATAATAAATAATAAATAAATAAAATTATATCATCAAGAGGCCCAGATTAAGAAACTACACAGTCCCAAATTGGATGGCGGAGGGGGGAAGAGGTTCAAGGTAGTCATACTCTAGAATTCCTCAGAATATATCTAGTGTGTTAGAAATTTTTATCTTTAGTGTGGCAAGACTGACATCAAGCCAAAGCCTAAGGACAATACAGTGAAGTCCAATCAAGAACAATCTTTTATTTGCTTATATCTAATGGACAGAATCTAGAATCTAGAGAACTGGAGTTCTATTTGAACATATATGAGAAGGTACAATAGATTACTCTCCAAGCAGTTTAACTAAAAAGTGTACATAAAGAAAGAGAACATGGAAGCTACTTGGGATAAAGGCAAAATAATTATGTCATGGAAATGCATGGAGTTAGACTAATGGGAAGAAGGAAGAAAGATACTTGGTGGAAGGGTGAAGGGAAATAAGCCCTAGATAAGAAAATGCATGTATAATTATGCAGCAAAAATGAGTCCAAGAGAAAGATATTTTATAAGGAGCATAAAGAAAAAAGATACTTGCAAAGAATGCAGTCAAAAAGAGCAAGGAATGGTTAAAAACAGATTGTGCTAAATCAATCTTATTTCATTCTTTGACAAAGTCATTAAATTAGTAGACTGGCAAAATAGTGTGGACATAGTATATTTAGATTTCAGCAAGGCATTTGACAAAGCAGACCACAACCTAATTCTTGGTAAGCTAGAAAAATGTGGAATAGACAACATCATCACCTGATGGATTTGTAGCTGGCTGACAAACTACACTCAATGAGAAGTCCTTAATGGTACTACATTCACATGGAGACAAGTAGGCAGTGGGGTACCACAAGGCTCTGTCTTAGGCCCAGTATTCTTCAATATTTTCATAAATGACTTAGATGAGGGAATAGAAGGGGAACTCATCAAATTTGCAGATGACACTAAGCTGGCAGGAATAGCCAACACCCCAGAAGACAAGCTCAGGATCCAAAATGATCTTGACAGACTTGAACAACAGGCCCTATCCAACAACATGAAATGTAATGTGGAGAAAAGCAAGGTTTTACACCTAGGCAGGAAAAACAAAGATACAAGTACAGATTAGGCAAAACCTGGCTCAAAAACAGTAACTGTGAGAGGGACCTTGGATGATCCTAGTGGACAATCACTTAAACATGAGCCAGCAGTGTGTGGCAGCAGCCAAAAAAGTTAATACACTCCTTGGTTGTATAAACAGAGGCATAGATCACATGAAGTATTAGTACTGCTTTATAAATCCTTAGTAAGACCACACCTGGAATACTACATCCGGTTTTGGTCACCACATTACAAAAAAGATGTTGAGGCTTTGGAAAAAGTGCAAAGAAGATCAATTAAGATGATTAAGGGCCTGGACACAAAAACATATGAAAAACGGTTGCAGAAATTGAGTATGGCCAATCTAGAGAAAAGAAGGACTAGGGGTGACATGATAGTAATATTCCAGTATTTGAGGGGCTGCCACAAACAACAGGGGGTCAACTTATTTTCCAAAGCACCAGAAGGCAAGACAAGAAACAATGGATGGAAATTACTCAAGGAGAGAAGCAACCTGGAATTAAAGAGAAACTTCCTAACAATGAGGACAATTAACCAGTGGAACTGCTTGCCTTCAGAAGTTGTAGATTCTTAATCATTGGAGGTTTTAAAGAAAAAGGTAGACAGCCACCTGTCCAAAATGGCATAGGGCCTCCTGCTTGAGCAGGGGGTTGCACTAGAAGACTTCCAAAGTCCCTTCCAGCTCTACTGTATTCTGATTGATTGATTGATGTTTATATTTGACAAGGGAAATGCAACATTTCCTATGCTCAAGCATAAAAACAGCAACAACAACAATAACAAAAGAAACCTTCTAAAGCCCCAGAGCGTGAGAAAAGGTATCAGGCATTAAAATGTCTGCATAGATTAAGAAGAACTGAGAACTCAACCTAGAAGTACAGCCTCAGTGTTAAGTTGCAATGGTATGCATCCTTTCTGCCTGGGTTAACATTTCCCCTTGCCTTTGTGTTGTCCGAGTCACTTTTTCCATCAAGGCAATGACAAAAAGCTCATGTAACCAATCAGGGTATCAATAAAGGAAGCCTTTGGCTCAGCTACAATAGTCATCAGGATAGCCAGAAAAAGCCAGTACTAATAAAACGGATTCAATAGGACAAATTGGATATCCTTGTTAGAATTGGTTTATTAGACTACACAGACAAGTGAGAGAAGCAAGAAGGCAGCAGATATCAACTAAAAGATTTTTAAATTTTATTTGTGTGCAGATTCAAAAAAATACATTATCTATATGGTCACAAAGAGTCAACACTGACTTAATGGTACATAATCAATCAATCAATCAATCTTCAGAAGTGAGCTCTATGGAATTCAGAAGGAAGGTTCATTGATCTTAAGCACTGCATATGACATGTAATTGCCTCCAGGGCTCCTGATCAATGTAACAGAGGAATATAGTCAGAACCAATGAGTGTGTTGCTATTATCTGAGCCTCACTAGGCTGTCAAAGACATTACTGATTTACAAGCCTACAGCTTGTGCAGGCCAACCTCATGATTCACAGGGCAGATTCTGAACATCAGTGGAGGACTGCTGGTTTGAGGATATTATCTGGTTAATCCCTTACTTCCAGGTTTCATTTTATTTGAATATAGTCTCATGCAGTGGTGAAATCCAATTTTTTTTTTACTACCAGTTCTGTGGACGTGGCTTGGTGGGCCTGGTGTGGCTTGGTGGGTGTGGCTTGGTGGGCATGGCAGGGGAAGGATATTGCAAAATCTCCATTCCCACCCCACTCTGGGGCCAGTCAGAGGTGGTATTTGCCGGTTCTCCGAACTACTCAAAATTTCCACTACCGGTTCTCTGAACTACTCAAAATTTCCGCTACTGGTTCTCCAGAACCTGTCAGAACCTGCTGGATTTCACCCCTGGTCTCATGTAACAATGGTTTCCTGCTCTAATGTTTTAACAGCTTGGAAAAAAGTATGTATGTATGTATGTATGTATGTATGTATGTATGTATGAGTGGTGGATTGCTCCTGGTTCGCATCGGTTCGGGCGAACCGTTAGTGGTAATTTGGCCTGGGTCGCTGAACCGATAGCAACGGCTGCAGGGGTGGGTTCTAACTTACCTCGCTGCTGGTTCGCTTCTTCCCGCGCCGTGTGGGCGCGCCTCATGGGTGCACGTGTGCATGCACAGTGAAAAAAAATGAAAAAAATTCACAAAAAAAGGCCAAAAACAAGATGGCGATGCATGCGCAGTGCCAGAAACTTGGCTTCTGCGCATCTGCAGAAGAAAAAAAAAAATAAAAAAATAAAAAAAGATGGCAGCGCCCACAGACCAGCACCGACCGAACCGGATCCATGACGTCATCGTGACATCACCAGCGGGTCGCTACCGGTTTGGGCGAACCGGTCCGAACCGGGAGGAACCCACCTCTGGACGGCTGGCTGGCCACGCCCCTGAACCGGTCCCCCCCGCTCGCCGCTCGCTCACTCGCCCCGCCCACCTCATGCTGGCTCACCCTGCCTGACGCTCGCCCTGCCTCGCCTTCGCCACGCGCATCCACAGAACTGCCTCCTCCTGCCTACACACAGGTAAGCATTTGCACTAGCCTACCCCCCGTCCCCACCAGGCTAGTATCTCCCAAAGCCGTCGGCATTGCAGCCATGGTGGGGATGGGGGGCGGCCCAGCTGCTAGCCTGGCGGGGATGGGGGGCAGCCCGGCAAGCTTCGCAGCCGCATGGCTGCAAAGCTTGCTGGGC